>WELB01000140.1:147698-159146 GCA_009602725.1 Spirogloea muscicola
GGCGGCGGCGTCGTCGGCGACGGCGGCGGCGACGGCGACCTCGTGGCGGCGGAGGTAGACGGCGCTGGCGGGCAGGCCCTGCGCAGCGCGGGGCCGCCGCCATCCGCGTCCTCGTACTCATTTGCTGTAAGGGGGAAACCATAACCCTTAACCCTAAAGCCTAAGTGGTATGAAGTAGATCCAGGTTCAAATCCTTCTGACTGTAAGATTGCGTCAAGGCAATGACGCCTCCCAGGCGGCGCCCATGTTGCTGCCGCCGCTGCTGTTGCAGCGCCGTTCAGGAGCCGTGCAACCGCCATGGCCGTGCTGCGGCGCCGCCAGGTTGTCGGCGACCTCCACCTGGAGCCGCCGCAGGCGCACTACTTCGAGCAGGGCCGCTCCCAGATTGCCGCCGAGGTGGGTGTCCCAGGCCGCCCGCTGGCACCGGCAGCCATTGCCACCGCTCGCTCGCCCGCTTGGTGCTGACCGATCCGGGACCTTGGCCACCGTCCTCGCGCCCAGCTCCGCGGCGGCGGCGGCGACGCGGTGGGCACTATCACCAACCCGCCGGCTAGCGATGTCCGCCTCTTCCAGCTTGGCGACCTCGGAGCCTACAGCAACTTCCCGGGCTCCACCGCTTGCTTCCAGGTTGCTGCAAGCCCTGCCGCCCCCTTGGTGGCTCTCGCGCTTTCGTGGGCTCCAGCTGACATTGTGCACAAGCTGTTGATCCATTGCCAGACGGCACGTGAGTTCCTGGACGGCTTCGGCATGCAGTGCCACATGATCCTTGGGAACCACGACCTCGAGGTCTGCGGCCCCTCCAGCAACCTGTTGGCGCTGACCGTGTGGACCACGCAAAGGCGCATGCCCAGACTTGCGTGGCAGCCTAGATGGATGCTGGAGCTGCGATGACGCGGTTCGGCGTCGGCTGCAGGGGGCTGAGTTCGACAGCGACGGCGAGAACCTCGCTGCTTGGGCAGCCACGTTTGGGCAGCGGCATTACTGGTCAGTGCCGCTGGGCGGCGGAGCTGCGCTGGCCGTCGGGCTCAGCACCGTGCGCTTCCGTGCCTCCCCCAACAGCTGCCACGAGGTGACCCTCCCTCCCTTCTTCTTGCCCTCCCCTCCCTCCTCCTCCCACGCCGTGGCCAGCTGACGAAGCCAAGCTAAAGGGCGCATGTGCAGGTCCACATTGACGACGAGCAGCTGGAATAATTCCGCCACTTACTGGCGGGCAACACTGACAAACCCATCTTCGTCTTCACACACGCGCCGCCAATGGGGGCCGGCATTCCCAGCCTCCAGGAGGTGCACGTGCGCAACCTCTGCGCATGGCTCAACCACAGCAACCGCCCCCAGCGCTTCATGGAGCTCGTGTGCCAACACCCCCAGGTGCGATGCGCTGGTCCTCGATTTAAAGCGCTTCTCGATTTATGGCGGCAATCCAAAGGTTCAGGCTGAGGTCAGGTGTGCAGTTCACAGCTTCTGGGCTGAAAGCTGTATTCAGGGCCTAATAATCACTGCGGCAGCTGGAGCTGCTGTGAAAGACCTGGGCCAGTCATAGCTGGGACCGGCAAGGCCGTGCTGCTAGCTAACTCCTCAAGCTGGAGACGTGCCTGCTTTCTCAGATCAAGCTGTGGTTTTCGGGCCACTTCCACCTGAGCCATGATTACGAGCACTCGGTCAACAAAGTTGGTGCCTGCCACTTTGTTCAGGTCCGTGCCAAAAGCACATCGCACATTGCCTCTCCTTGATGTGTAGTCCTTTCCTGCCAGCCCCCCTGCAAAACTGGTTGTGACTGCGACGAAGCCGCTCACACCATAGCATAGAAGCCAGTATTGTAGGTGCCAAGCCTCCGCTGCTCGCTTCTTGTGCAGGTGAGTGTGATGGGCGACTGCCATCGAGATGGCCTGCGGCAGTCGCGCATTGTGCGCGGTGATGCGCACGGCTTCCAGATCTGTGAGCCCCGATGCCCCAGCCGCAGCTGGCAAACTCTTCCAGATGACGCCTCCGCAGCGTCTCAGTGTTAATACTTCCAAACAGTCGAGATCGTGACCCTTCTTGCATGCCCGTGCAGACACGCTGGACCATGGAAGCGGGTACGTCCGCCAAGATCTGGCGCACAGCTACGCCGCCGACCCGCTCTGCGAGGCCGAAAAGCTCTGGTGCTCCACGCTGCGAAGTGAGTTGCTATCTCTGTATCTGTGCTGCTGCATGCAACAGCACCTAAGTACTTTGGATGCAATATGTCGGCAGTATCTGACAAGGCGCCTGTCCAGCCCAGATGTGAGGTGGTGCAGGAAGGGCGGCACGTTCAGCCCCGAGATGCCAGCCAGCATTCGTGACGCGCCAGCGGACGATGCTGAAAGTCTGCCAAGTGGAGAGGACCAGGTGAGTTTGGCAGGTTTTATTGACCTGGGCAAGATAGTCTTTGCATGACTGCTCGCAATCAGCTGTTGTGAGATTCACCTATGAGTGCTTTTGAGTCAATGTTTGTAGCCTGTCACTGGTTCTACACCCTCTGGCGTCTGCAGGATAGGCTTTGCTAACATGCTGCACAAGAGAGCCGCAGGTGCGGTGGTTCAAGGCCGGGGACACTGTCCTAGCGCTCTCAGGCAACCAGGTGGACCTTGAAGCTTGCTCTGCGCCTGGTGCAAGAATTGCTGCTCCAGTGAGAAATTGAGTCAGCCTCCTTCGGCTGACGGCTGCTTGCTGTGCTACATGGCTCACTGCGATCGTTTTCTGCTGTGCTGTAGCTCGTCCAGTACGACCCGGCAACAGAGGCCCCGCTGGGCGTCGTATGTGATGCAGTCAATGGCCGAGGCGTCAAGCTTGTCATTGGTATGACACAGACTGGCCAATGCACCAGTCAATCCCCCACCATTTTGTCAATCCCCCACCATTTTGTCACTTACATGCTTTTTGTGTCTTCCTTTGACTCTTGGCACACTCTTATTTTGGCACAATAAACACAATAGCAAGCACTTCGGGATAGTCATACTTTGTGATATGTTGTTGCAGCGGCCAACAAGCAGGTGGACTACATTCAGCTCTTTGCAACGCCTGAGTCGGCCGCTATTGGTGCGGAGCGTAACCTCCCGTGGGCTGAGACCCAGAACGAACAGATCCTGCGCCAAGGTGATGGGTCACTCGTCCGTGTCTTCCAGCGCAACAAGTGGGTTGGCGTCGACAGGACTACGCGGCTCGCCCAGCACGAGATCAAATGGCAAAAGGCGCAACTGAGCATTGCCAGCATCGTGCAAGTGTGATGTATACCAGTGCATTACAATTCCAGCGTGTGGGCAGTGAAAGGCGCACAGTGCACATGAAAATGAAAGGGATGCCAACTCGAGCTACACAAAGGTCCATGAAGGGCAACAGCAATACGGCCAAAGCTGGTCATGCTGTTGACCGTCATTGCACAGCTCCACAACAAATCCGTGAGCTGATCCTAGCTCTCCATATGGCCTGCAGCAACAATCCTGCTGTTCGGTACAGCATGGCGAGGCTGCGCTTCCTCCCGCTGGGTCAGGCTTGACATATTTGTACTCTTACAGCCATCGCAATTTTAGTATGCAACTTAGCTACCTTATGCAGGAGAAGAAGCTGATGAAAAAATTACATTTATCTTATTACACATATCTTATTGGAAACCCACTTCCGACGCTGCCATTCTGCACACGTGTCATTACAGTTGAAGCCAGACAATCGAAATATGTCTGAACATGTTATCGAGCAATATGTGTACACAGAGAAGCAACGACTCCATACGACATTGCAAATTTGGCAAATTTCTCCAAGCGAAATATTGCTGAACATGTCTCATTGGATGGCAGTGAAAGTTTATCGCTGTCTTTGTTGACAAACTTGGAAAATGTTTTAGTTACAGTTGCACAGTGGGTGGGAATTAATGTGGTGCTGCCGTGACTCCATTGGAATCATGGAAGACTATGTAGGTGAAGAACGTTCCGTCGCCCCCTAAGGGATCCAAGCCAGGGTGGAGGCCGCGTACGAAGCTGCTGTTGTATGTGTCCAGCTTCTCAGGAATACCGGCCATGACTCCCTTGCCAGACACGACCAGCTTGACCTGCACAATGACACGCGCACATGTCCCCCTACCTTTGGAGGATGATGACAATCAAAGCACTAGTAATTTTGACATGACTCATCATGTCTCAAAGACTGGAAGGCTCCAGTCATTGGTGACTAAGCCACTCAGGGCCATGACATCCCTCGGGTGGTATAATGAGCCAATTCACTTAGACTTGTATTACTGATTTCCCGATGTTTGCAAGAAGCTTGCTTTTGACTGATCCAGGTGCCTCTAGGGAGTGCACCATGTAATACAAATCAAGACATTAAAAGTAAGACTAGAATGCAGACAGCTGAGACAGACTTGCTGAGGTGTACAGGGAGCTCAACAAACAAAAGTGACTCTACTATCCAACTTAATTAGCAATGTTTCTGCTTTGCACCATGCGGCATTGCCTCACCTCCACTTTTCCCAGGGCTAAGATAGGCCACAGCTTTGTCAACTGGCTTTCCTCAGCCGTGGAGACGCATTTCTCGACCATCTCCTGCAAACGGCGTCAAGGGCCATTGACAGGAAAGACAGGAAAGATGAACACCCCTTCAGTCAATGACCAGTCTCCAGGGGCTCAGGGAGATATGTGATTCACAGTCCTCAAGCAATGGCAATCTCTCAGTAAAGCAACTGTACAGAAACTGGTCATGCTCAGCTACCCACTCTGGATACCTCAAGCACTCTTGTTGTGTCAAGCTAGCCTGTGAAGCAACGGCAGTAATTGGACAGGAGTGCACCAAAGTGCAGTCCTCACAACCCTCAGACACTTGGTCCGCTGCACACCTTGCATGGCGTCAGCTCCAGAGCTGCTTGAACTGCATGTCTGAGCCTTTCGCTATCATCGCCCGGATTTACAGCAACAGCCAGCAGCGGGGCCCTGAGATGCTTTGCCTGCGACATGATCGCCCTGAGCGAGACTGGGAGGACCCTTGGGAGGAAGCTGTCCGCTTGTCTCTCCACTATCCTCCCAGTGGAGGTTTCAAAGCACGTCACCAAGCAGGTACATCCGTCTGGCAGCTGGTCCAGCTGAGATTCAGGATCTTTGATCTGCCATGTCAGGTACATGATGGGTCATCCACCAGCTTCTACACGCCATTGTAAATGGTCCAAGTTGCATGTACCAACATTGCAAGGGGTTCTCATTCAGGGACCACCAGATTCTGAAGTTCCAAGACCAACAAATGCAACCTGGAGCATCAGCAGAGAAGAGACGTCTCCTGTCCACTCCTGGGCGTAACCTGCGCCATCCTCAGATTGTGAAATTGTGTTTGCACTATCGACCAGGTAAGTGGTTTTCTGTATGAACGTGGAACAGTAGAAGGGTACTTCAAAGGCGTGCATGGCAGCCAGCCAGGCAACGAGCTTCAAGAGCACATGTACGACTTGTCACTAAGCTCATAGTGCAATGACCAACTGATACCATAATGATCAGCAACTCTTATCAAACCTATAACCATCCTGGCAGCGGGGGCAAGTGCTGGGCCCACAAGGTGGAATACGAAAATTATTGGCAGGACGGTGATGCTGGCTTTGATCAACAACCTTAATGATGTTGACCGGAGGCCCTCTGGCCAAGGGCAAGTTAAAATGTCCATATGGGCAATGGCGACAGCGATTCCCGCAGCACACGCCTCGCTCTTGGAGGGCCCTCTCCGTGAAGACCGCAAAACCTGCTACCCTGACTCGCGAGAGAAAATTGAGCAGGTAACTATATCAGCATATTGGCCTTGCTTTGCATGTCGATCCATGCTCGGCGAGCATTATTTGCCTTACCCAATCACGCACCTGTTTGGGGATCAGTGTAGTTAGCGCTGCCTGCCTGGCAAGCGGCTGTGTGCGCATCTTCCACATCTTTCCCACATTCAGGTTGCACCCAAGTCTCTGTCGAGAGGAACTCCTCGCTAGTCTGATCAAGAAGTAAAGGATGCCCTTCTTCCTGAGATTCATCAGGTCCTCTGGACCTACTTTTCTCCTGGCTTGGCTGGACCCATTTCTCCCAAGGAAAGTCGGCCGGAATGAGCTTAGGAACATCATTCAACACCGCCACCAGCCTGCAAACATGCCAAGATGATTTTACCCGATTGTGGGCACCGTGTCACCAACACTGAAGGATAGAGCAGCAATTCTCATGAAACAATGTCGATTGTGTGCAAGTTTTGTTACGCACCACTCCAATGCATCAATGATGCGAGGACCAGAGCGGTTGAACATGTGGTTGCCATCGACAAGGACAATGTGGTCATTCTTGACAGCTCGCAGTTTGCGCCACCACGCCCTTGTGGACACAGCCTCCAACTCTTTCTGTACCAAGGCATGCAGCACACAGCCACCTTGTCAGTTGACAGGCCAAACACTGCTCCACATGTCTGCTGGCTCCTGTTTGTCAAGCTCGTGTTAAATCTCAGGTTTTGCATCTGTGATGCAATGAGTTTGAGGAGTGAGATTGAGGAAGGAAGGTGCCTTGGTCGTTTGAATGTCGAGACCACAAGGACAGACAATGATCCAGTCGGGGTCGACCGCAACCACCTGCTCCGGGGAGACCCGGAAGGACTCACCTGCGCCCCTCCTGGAGCAGTCACAGGCGGACCTCATTGCTTAGACGGCAGTCCAAGTTGCCACCACATAGATGGGGGGTGCTGAAGACAAGGACTGAAAATTTGTCCTCAGTTCCTGCACTGCGTACTAATGAATCCACGTGCAGTTGATGCTTACCCTTGACCTTTGCAAGGATTCAGTGGGTGCTGCCCGCCCGCCATCTCAATGAGCTGCGGCGTCCAGTGGCCGCCGCAGAAGATGGGGTCTGTCCATTCCATGAATACAACTTTGGGTGCAGCGGCCTGCTCGAGGACGCTTGCCTTCACATTTGACCTTGCCATCTCCACCCTCTGCTTCAGGCGCTCTGCTGCAGCCAGAGCTTGGTGCGACAGACCTGCACATGTCGTCGCGAATTCATTCCTCAGTCTTGCTCTTCATTCTGGTCAATCAAAGTCTACTCCACGCTGGCAAAGAGAATGTAGGACTGTCGTGCTGTAGTAAGCATCCCACGACAAGACAGTTTCTGCAGTGGCAGCAATGGCCCCCAGCCATGGCCCTCACAATCACGGGGTTTGTGCTCACCTACAGCATCGCCGATTCTCACGACATCCTGAATGATGTCCTCCACGCTCCCTGGATTTAAGCTGACGAGCTTGGGTAGGACATCCATTTGCCTGACAACAAAGTAGCAGCTGCTCAAAGACAGCAAGCGCCTCGCTTGCAGAAAACACAGACTGAACGCACTCACTGTCAAACTCCAGCAGCCATTGCAAGCATCAGCCCACTAGCTGGGTCACGGTTTTAGTTCGCGGTTCTGCCACTGCGCTCAGGATATGTAGGGTGCATGGTGATCAATGAGAACAAGTGGCTTGCCCAGTGCATTGCGTGGCTTAAGAAAAAGGGCAGCTGGTACCTGGCAATGCGGCTGACAAGGGAATAGTCAATGGCGCACACGCTGCACAACGACTGTGTGAGGATAACAGTCGGCCGCAGGCGCTCCAGGAGTGCCGTGTCTATGGCATACAGGCCTTGGCCGCTCTTCAGCGCCTCTGTGATTGTGCGGTCGACCTCTGCGGAGGCGCAGCAACATACCCACCCAGTCAGCTTGTAAGTCAGGTCAGTTGACAGGGACAGAGTGGCATGCAGCGACACGCAGCAACCGCTGGGCCTAGCTTGGGAGATCACGCGAAATTGAGCAGCTAACCTGACAAAGTTGAGGCTAGGATTCAGTATTTGCTTCATGAGGCCAGAACGTAAGTCTCAAGACTCCGCATTCGGCCCAAAATAAAAATCGAATGTGTATTGAGTGATGGAGGGCCAAGTACACAGGCAAGCACATTGACAGATATACATCACCTGCTGCTAAGCTGACCCGCTCAGTAACACGAGTCAGCACATAGAGATCGCTAACTGATGACCATATACTAGACGGTAATTGACCTACTCTTGTGCCACCAGCTAAAGCTAAAGCTAACGCTCGACCAGCTATATGTCATAGATAGCTAACCAGCCGAGGTGGTGAAGCTCGTGCGTGCGGCGGTGACGGCGGGGCGATCGGCGATGGCGGCGGGATAGTCGTCCTCGTGGCCCCGCCCCACGAGCAGCGCTGCGCCGCCCGCCAGGCACAGCAGCTCCGTCGCCGCCGGCAGCAGCGATACCACGCGGTGCCGCTGCTGGCCGCTTGCGGAGGAACCCGGTGGGAACGGCGGCTGCGGCGGCGGCGGCGGTGGCGGCGGCGGGCNGCGGCGGCGCGGCATCGAGGCCGCTGCCCGCCATCGGCGCCGGCCTCGGCGGCAGGGCGGCTGTGGCGGCCCTTATGGCCGAGGCTGCGCTACGGAGGCGCCCCGTGCTGGCCAGGAGGCCTCAGTCCACCGGCGCAGGCACGGCTGCGGCGGCCGGCGGCGGCGTGGTCGACGTCCAGGCTGCGCAAGGCACGGTCTAGTGCCAGCCCACGTCCACGAAGTGCCTGCGAGAGGCACTTGCTCTTGCGGCGGCGGCGGCGGCGGCTGTCTACTGGAGGCTCGCTGTGGGGCTCCTGCTATAGGCTGCAGGTGTTGTGTATCTGCCTGCCCACTGGTCAAGCCTAAGGAGAAATGGAGCGTGTGGAGCGTGTGTGTTGCTTGATAGAGGCCTGATTGGCCAAAGTACAAAGGCAAGCACATCTGCTGACGTACATTATCTACTGCGAGTTTGACGCGCTCAGTAACCACGGGTCAGCACGTAGAAGTCGCTAAGAAATGCCTGACTACCGGATGGCAGTTTCCAAGCCCTTCTGCCACCAACTAGAGCTTGCCCAGCCTTCTGGTGCAACGCATGACCTTAAACACGCTGCAAACAGGCCGACACACAGTAGCGTAAAAAGACAGGTATGCTTCAAGCCCATCTCGCCCCACCCAATAAACCACATCTGCGAGTCGTGCATAGCCTAGATTGGCAACTTTCTCGAGGACGCTGTGACAACGAGGACCTATGCAGCCAATTGAACGACTGCAGCTGGCAGGAGCTGATTGCATTGGGGGGTAGTCAACGTAGTGCTGCAGCTTTCTATGTTCTGCAACGCCCACTGCGTGGCTAGCGATGTGGTCGATGCTGGACCTTCATATACCTCCATAATGACAGCAACGACCCAGGCCCTAAGCATGACAGCAATGCCCGCCAATGCCCGTCCAATCTCCACTGTCTCTGCAAGCAGCCTGTGCAGCATGGCAATTCGCAAGCCTTTAACTCTGCTTGCAACATGTCCATGCACCACTGCTGCATGATTTTGTTCTTGCTGTGCGAGGCTCGGACGCGATGGACGATGTCTCAGGGATCTGAGCCAGCGGCGCAAACTTGCTCCGGTCATTAAATTGCAGTCAGGCATGTCTTGTCATGCCTCTTCTGTCTGCAACGCAATATGCGGTTGCAAAGACTTCACCGGAAAATCATCACACCAGACCAGGCTGGTCACCTGCTTTATGTTCGCGAGGCCGATGTGCTTTCTTTGCTGCTCAAAGCGACGGCGAGCAACTTCAAGCCTGCGCATCCACGCTGACGTGCATGCACATGGCCAAGCGACATGTACTGCTGCACGGCGCGGCCGGCGACAGCGGCGGAGCATGAGCTAGGACAGCACCAACCATCAGCCGGGCAAGTCCTGACTGGGACAACACCTCGCCTTGTGCTTGTACCCCAACTCAGCCATTAAAGGCTGGCGGACTACATGCATTGAGGAGCTTCAGGTCGTCCTGCAGTGGCTCGAGAGCAGCAGGTCCATGAATGCACTAGGTGTGGGGCAGACTGCGCCACTGCTCAGCCGTCCTCATCGACAATCTCGTCATGCGGTTCTGCTGGCAGGGCCAAAAGCCCACACCTGAGGTCAGGCGACGGAGACTTGCGGGCAAGGCAACTGAGCTTGGAGCACTTGCACAATTTGCATGCACGATCACGGCAGCCTCCTAACAAGCCATCAGAGTGGCCACACAGCAGCAGGTTTCATGGGGGCATAAGGCAGCTACCCCACCTTGGCCAGGAGTTGCAGCAGAAGGCAATCCGTCGTGCTCCACAGGGGACTCTGGCCGGTCGCTCCCATCTTCGTCCTCGTCATCATAGGTATCGTTGGGGAACCCGTCCTCGGCCCTGTCGTCTCCATCTCCAGTGATGTTGGCGTCAGTCCTCCTTTGCACCGTCTCAGACTCCTCCCTCACTGGCTCCCTGGCACCATCGACGTCCTCGCCGCCATCCAGGCCCGCGCCCTCCTCCTCCTCCACTTTGCGCTTCCTCCCCAGGGACCGCCGCTTGTACTCCTCCTTCCTGGAGAGATTTTCCTTCCTGAAGTCTGACATGCCAGTCCGCACAAGCGAAGCGCCACAGCAGCAAGCTCTCACTCAGCCTCCACAAAATGATAGGCACGGCGTGGCAGCGGCGCACCGCCTGGCAACGCCTAAAGCGACCTGGCGGCCTCCTGCAGCTCGCGGGCAGTCCGCACTTTCTAAGGTCTCGCGCAGCGGGTCCAGGAACTCGGGGAAGTCCAGCTCCGTGATGGCCTTGAAGACGTCGTCGGCGCTGATCGTCTGCCGCTTGTGCTCCCGGCAGATGTCATTTGCGCTGCCGCACATGCCCACGTTGTTGGCAGCAATCACACAGCTGAATCAGCACTCGCCGCTGGAGGCCCTTCCGCAAAGACTAGCTGACTCTCTCTCGACAGGTTCCCGTTTTCACATTATTAGTGGCACTTGCGCCAACGGTAGAATGAGCTTGCAGGAGACGAGGAGCGCAGCTGCCGGAGTGGACTGCAGCCCGGCTCGCCAACGACGGCCGACACGGCGTTGACGGCGGGAGGCCGTACTCACGTGGCGGAGAGGTAGTGGATGAAGATTTTGGCGCCCTCGCAGAAGGCCAGCAAGCCGTCGCGCGTCACCTGCACCTCGCGCCGCCGCCCGTCGTCGGCGGCGCCGCCGCCGCCGCCGGCGCTCGTCTCGTTCTCGGCGAAGTCGACGCGCAGCTGGCGGCCGTTCACCTCGTAGCCCTGCAGGTTGCGCCGCGCGCTCTGCGCCGTCTCCTCGTCGCGGTACTCGCAGAAGCCGTAGCCCTTGGGCTTCCCCGTCTCCCGCTCCTTCACCAACCTGAGCCGCCGCCGCCACCGCCGCCGCCGCCGCCGCCAGCGCTCGGTCACCGGGCCGTGCGCCGCGAGATGCGGCGGGGGAAGCGGGGAGGAGGGCTGCTGCTGCCGCACCGCAGCGACACGACGGGGCCGACCTCCTCGCACACGGCCAGGAGCTGCTCCTCCGTCGCGTCGTACGGGATGTTCCCGACTGCGGCGCGCCGGCCGCCGGTCAGTACGCAGCGCGAGCTCGCAGCCCGCGCGGCGGCGG
>WELB01000140.1:176065-191310 GCA_009602725.1 Spirogloea muscicola
TGGGCCGGTGCCGCTGGCGGGCCCCGGCACGGCGCGGCGCTTCCTGGAGCCGCCGCCGGGCGACGCCACGCCCTTCCTCCAGTCCCTCCACCGCGCCTACACCTCGCCGCCCGCCTGCCTGCTCGACGGCAGCCATGGCGGCCGGGTCGCCCCGCCGGCGCCCAGCTCGGTGCTGTACCAGCGCCAGTGGCTGCGCCACAAGCACTCGTCGGCGGCGCTCAAGGCCTTCTCGTCCGCCGCGTCGTGGCAGTTCCAGCACCGCCACTATGACGGCCTCGACGTGCACCCCGGCCAGAGCCCAGGTCCGCTTCGCCGCTGCCGCGGCACTCGATGGGTGCCCACACGGTGTGCCTCGGCGCTCGCTCCTCGCGGCGCGCTCACAGAGAGCCAGCATCTAGGGCCGCAGGACTGCAGGAGTACTACCGACGGCAGCAGCAGGTGCTGGAGGGCTTCCGCGAGGTGGACGCGCTCGTAGCCGGCAGGCTGCCGTCCGACCAGGAGCGCAAGGAGGCGTTCGAGCGCGAGCGTGGCGAGCAGCGCGCCGTGCTGCTCAGCAATTACGTCAACATCGTCCTCTTTGCTGCCAAGGTCGGCCCGCGCAGTGCTCAGTTGGCCTGCCGAAGATGAGGACCTTGCCGTGGACGCGGCTGATGCCGCGACCTGGCCTGCCGCCGGTGCAGCTCGGCGCCTGCCTTAAGAGCAAGTCGTTGGCGGTCATCGCGTCCACGCTCGACTCCTTCCTGGACCTCGTCTCCGGCCTCATCCTGTGGTTCACCGCGCACTTCATGAAAGTCGAGAACCCTGCAGACTTCCCCATCGGGAAGCGTCGCATGCAGCCCGTTGGTATCATCGTCTTCGCCGCCATTATGGCCACGCTAGGTGAGGGGCCTTGGATGGTTTCTGTGAGCACGCCAATGTTGTCAAACTGCAGCAAGCCCTGGCCGTCAATGAGTCTTTGGACAGTGCAGCCAATGTGATGACCGGAGGATGAGGAGACAGCATGTAGTAATGCAGTACAACGTGCCACTGATGTAGGGATGCAGGTGCTGCTGGAGGGCCTCCGGCAGCTCTGCAACCCTGCGCAAGGTGCGGCCCAGGCGAAGCTTGACCTTCGCGAGCTCTTGTGGCTCTGCATTATCATGGGCTCCGCTGTGATCATCAAGCTCGGCCTCTACCTGTTCTGCCGCCAGTATGACAACGACATAGTGCAGGCCTATGCCCTGGTCCGCACACATCGAGCACACCCCGCCGATCAAATCTTTGCCTGCTTGCTGATGCTACACTACCACTCTTTTCTTCATAAGCGCTTCTCTCTCACCAAGTGATGGCCCTGTTGTGTGAGAGCAGGACCACTTCTTTGACGTAATGACCAACGGCGTAGGCCTGGCGGCCGCACTGCTAGCCCAGAAATTTTACTGGTGGATCGACCCAGTTGGTGCCATTATACTGGCCGTGTACACCATCTACAACTGGTCCACCACGGTCGTGGAAAACGGGGGTGAGGTTTGCAGTGTGCTAGGTCCACACTTGCGGCAGTAAAGGCATGTCTTCCAGCTATGCTATTCTGAGCTGGCATCATTTGCTGAAAGTGGCTAAGTCCAAGCCTCTACGCATTGGTAAAGTATATGCAGCCGTCGACAAGGTGATGAGCTTGCGTTGGCCTCTAATTATTACATCCGCCTCTGTGGTTGCAGCATCGCTGGTGGGCAAGTGTGCTCCCCCAGATTTCATTGCCAAGGTGACGTACCTTGTGTACAACCACCACGCTGACATCCGGCGCATTGACACTGTGCGGGCCTACACAATTGGGAATCTTTACTTCTGCGAGGTCTGCCCTCTCATCCATGTCTTATGTAATTTCTAATGTCCTCATGCAACGAGAGCAGGCAACAGTTTCTAAAATCTGGAGCAATGCCTCGGTGCGCGACTTCTCAAATTGCAGGTGGACATAGAGCTTCCCAAGGACATGAGCTTGCACGCGGCACACGACATTGGGGAGTCGCTGCAGAATAAGCTGGAGAGTCTGGAAGAGGTGGAGCGAGCTTTTGTTCACCTCGACTATGAGTGTACACACAAGCTTGAGCACACGCAATCCTATGTGCCACCTTCCACAATCCCCGATGCACCTTAAGGTGCATGTAGATTAAAATCCAGGAGCAAGCAGAGCTGTCGAACGAGGGACGATTCTTTTAACCACCTCGTTGTTATTCTTGTGCACCTTAATCGTGCACAATTGTTTGTAGTACTCCTACACCTCCCTACATTCCTGTGGGATTTTTTCGTTTTCTCAGGCTGAACTTGCTGAGGAAGATGACCTATTGCACCTAAGCAGCGGCCATGACATCTGTCTATTAGCTTCTGAATTAATTGATGAGGAAATGTCAACCGTATTGACAAGGTAAAGTCGCAACAACCAAGACATGACGGTTAGCATGCAATACTAATGAAACATGCCAATCATTATTTTCTTGCATTTTGCGCTGCTGTTGCCGCATACATGGTTGCCAAGAATATCCAAGTCCCAACAAAGACAATGAAAACACCGGCCACTCTATCTGTGGAGCTGGCTCTGCCACTTGTCGAGTGAGCGCCCTTCAGCAGCAGAAGCCCTGGAATGATGAATATTACCATAACACCACCACTCGACCCCACAATGGCGTACATCTAAGGCCATGTCACTCATGCAACAGCCTCTCGTCAGCCTTGAAATTTGCTAGCTAAACCAGTCTGGTCTGGTACGAGATCTCGAGGACAACATCTTGCAGTTGGGGTGTTGATGTTGCACGACTAAGGACGGACAAGGTTGGCATACCTGGCCCAAGTCGCGTACAAGAAGAGCAGTTGCGAGCGCTGAGGCAAATAGCACGAGAGTTAGGAGTTGTTGCAGAGTTACTGGGTCCATAGGGCCCGCAAGCCGTGTATATGTTACAAAGTCGGTCAAGATGGAGAGGGCTGGGAGGCTGTTGACCGGGTAGCAGACCATAGCCACCTGGGCACATTGAAGACAGGAAGATGGTTAAAAATCCGTACTGGAAATTCTATGTACCGGATGATGGCTAAAACTCCTATGTAGGGTATATCCGCTGGTCACTGACAGAAGTTGGGCAGATGAATGTACAGGTGGATGCAGACTTGTTACATGCTTAGGGCTGGAAGTTTCCCAGGGACAGGTGGCAGTACCACAGCCATGCCAGCTCTGGCGACGTTCATGAATACATTCGAGGTCCCAAAACTCTGCAGCACGTCACTCTTAACTTCTGGGTAGATGATGTACCCAAATGCTCCTACCTGCGCACAGCACACGTCTTTCAAAGGAATGCTGGGAAAGACGGGAGCAGCACTAGCACTCACATGATAGATGATGCTGGGAAAAGTTGTTGGGCAAAGATGACATGCAGGGCAGGATGCATGGATACTAAGAGTAGTGATGATCACCAGGCTGTAAGCGACAAAGCAGAGTAGCATTGACAAACCAATAACACCATCCATGGTCTTGAGGCGGCGTGATTGACAACTCGCAGTCGAGTTCAGTGGGACGATAAGATCCTCAACAGCAACGTCCTCAGCGGAGCTGAGCCACTGCTTGGGCCTGCTCGCAAGCTCCACAAAAATAGGCACTACCTGCAGTGCACTTGATAATTAGACCCGGCCATTTGCTCGACTTGGTGCATCCTCTGGGTGGAAAAGACGCACAAGGTTTGTGAAAGTACTTGTATATGGCACTGGAACGCAAAACCCACGATGTCGGCAGTCACAAAGATGTGGGAGCCCCCTCGGAAAAATGTCAACTGCAAGCAGAACGTTAGCTTATCACCTTCTTACCAAGTGCTCAACTCAGTGAACTATTCGAGGAACCATACTGTCAGCAATGATGATGGCAACTGAAAGAGAAGCGGCATGGAGATGAAGTGCTGTCTTATTGCCTACTCCTGGCGGCAGCCCGCCGAGGGTCACGATCTTGTTGATGCCGATGCAGACCAGTGATGTTGTCAGGTACAGGAGCATAACAACCTGTTATCACCACAGGACCATACCGTCACCACTCTGCACTTGCACCACTCTCGGAGGCTCTTCCACAGGCTTCTGCAAGCTATTATGAGGTGGCCCATCCTGGTGCGGTGGTGCAGATCCGCGCACAGTATGTGCAGCATGCAACCAGCTCAGAAGAAGCTCCTGATGAGGCCTGCAGGCGAACAACAGAGACCATACAGCAAGAATGGATGTCCACTTGAGGGCACGCAGAGTCTGCTGTAGCGCCATGGGTAGAACCAGCCCAGCCGCAAGTGCTGAGATCACAACCCTGTCCATGGACCCACGCAGAGGACAACAGGGCCGCCTAAGCGCAGAAGTGAGGTGGCAGCTGAAGGGCGGAGAGTGGGAAAACCCAAAGGAGGTCAGATACAGCTGTTGACGTGCTAGGCCTCTACACCAAGCACATTAGCACAAGAGATGCAGCAATTACTGGCTGCTGAGGCTGATGATCGACCTCCGATTAGCCAGGAGGCTGGTGGAGCCAAAGACACTACTCGCCATGGGCTGGAATACGTCCCCTGCAGTCACCCAGCAGGCTTGGGGAGGGTGAGAGGCCTGGGTGTGGGATCGGTCTTGAGGCTATCCTCAAGCAGGGCCGCTTATGTTGGTGAGCCGAGGGTGGCGCCGGCGCACCCACAATAATCAGGTACGCGATCATCGAGCCCACGAGGTACACGAGCATCATCAGCGATGTGGCGACCGACGCGACGCGGCCCAGCGCCGTTTTCACAAGGTCCTGGTGGTGCCAGCGTGAACGCCAGCGGCAGCATCTGCCAGAATTGTTAAGGAGCCATTGCATAGGCCCACTTGCTCGGTAGCAGATGTTTAGAGTGTGGATTCTACGTTATATGTACTAGTTTCGGTGCCAAGTCAGCGCCACAAGGCCAGAGGTGGGCGCAACAAGTCGAGCTTGACCTGGTAAGATCGGCAGCGGGTGCGCTCAGCAGCGCGCACAAGAACAGCGAGCGCTGTAACCTCGACCAGCCAGATGGTGGCTGCGACGAGCAGGCCGCCCAGTAACCCTGACTGCCTGCATGTGCACCGCCGTTCCTCTCTCGTCAGCGCTGCCAGGGAGGTGGCCACAGAGTTGGCAGATGCCGGCGTGGCTGCGGCACGGAGACCTGAAAGCGAAGGGGAAGGCGAGGACGCCGGCGCCCACAGCGGCGTTGCAAAGGTTGAACGCCGCCACCCAGGGACTGCTGTTGGGGCCACCATCGCCGTCGACACTCTCCGCGGTGGCGCTGGCCCCGCCGTCGCCGCCGTCCGCGGGGAGGGGCGCTGACGCCATGGCACTGCGCTCGACGGCCTGGAGCTGGCCAGCGTTGGCCAGCCCGAGCTCGCCCCTACCTCCTTACGACTGCGCGTCGCTGCAGTAGGAGTCCGTCCTGCAAGCACTGCGAGTTGCTGTTGCCAAAGGCCTTCACTGCCACGCCCCTGCAATGCAGGCTTGGCTCTTGAGCTGAGTACGAGTGCTATGAACAGATTCACAGCTCCTAAGAGATAGGCTCTCCAGCTTGCTGGACTGCCGCATCCATCGCTGCCCGGCAGCAACACAGGCCTCCTCACCATCGACTATCATTGTCGGCGAGTTTGTCGTGGACAGTGGCTGGGGTCGCTGCTGCAGGTGGCACGTTGACAGGCACGAGGCGGGTTTCGATACTGCCAGCTCCTAAGGCGGCGGCGGCGGCCTCCGGCTTCCATCAGGGCGACGTGACCCGACTTGCCCTCCATGCAAACCTGCGATTTTCGTGAAGCTGCTGGCTAGAGCACACCTTATCAATGGGTGTGTTCGCAAGGTGCTCGCATTATGTCCAGCTGTGCTGCTTCTGCTATTGGATAGCCATGGTGGCCTGCATGCGCAGCTGGACGGGGTTGCGGCCTGGCACACGCCCGGGGGCCAGCTTCATGCTGGGCCGCTCGCTGTCAGGGTGAGCCTGGAACTTTCTTGGCAAGCAGCTCGAGCTTGAATATCGGTAGTGCTTGCTCGCTATGGGACTCAGATCTTTGCTGAGTGTACCAACAGAAGAAACCAGCTCACAGCGGACACATACTCTGTTCGCTTGACGGGTGCAGGAGCGCATCGTAAGGCGGCAAGGCGACTCTGGCACCAAGGCTACTATCACGACTTGTTCGAAGGCAGGCCTGGTGGAAATGCTGGCCGACAGTAATTTTGCAACTCACTTCCCGTGCAACAAGTAAGAGTAGGTTTTAGACACAATATCCACGTACATCTTCTGGTGCTTTTTGCTCAATGCCATGAAAATAGAAACAGAATTATCATGAATATTCTAGCTTTCATATCCTACTCCAACATATCAAGGGGGAGCCCCTCCAAGGTTTTTAGAGCAAGCTCGGCCACTGGCCAACCCTGAATCTCAGGACTGGGCACTTGCCGAGTCCTGGTCTGGCTCCTGGCTATTCAACATCCGTCATATTTGACTCATCTGAGCAGTATGAGCGATTTCCTTGGAGTATGAGTGAGTTCAGGGGCAGTTGCAGGGGGTACTCAGCTTGCGCAAAAGTCGCTTGTCTGCTGCGTCTCTGCTGCCAGTATGGGCCATTGCACTACGGCTGTGACCACACAGCTGCCAAGGCAATCCATGGGCTCAAGAGTGGTCGCCAAGCCTACTGCTATGGTGGCCAGCAGCGGGGTTTAGTATGACACGCATGCCTCTATGAAATCTCCTCTGGCCAATCCCGTTGTCCGCAATCCTGCCCGTGTAAGACGCATTCAACTCCGGATTCCCAGCAATCCACCCTGCATGAGGTGGCCCTGTTATCACCACGCGGAGTCGGACGCTTCGATGCACCATATGTGCAGCATGCGCATGCGCAAGCAGTCCATCGATCGGCGGGTCGAGAGTTATATGGGGAAGCGAGAGGCTTGACGTATGAGCACGGCCAAGACCGGCAAAATGATAGTACAGAGTAGTGTACAGTGGCGCGGCGCTCGTGCCGCTGTGCCCAGTCGGACGTCGGTGCATGTCGCACGGCGACTATGGCAGGCGAGTAGCCGAGAGCGGTCGCTACGGAGACATTGGCGGAGCGCGCGGCCGCGGTGCGCAGCGGCGCTCGGTAGGCTAGGCCATGGTGGCCGGCAGCAGGAGCTCCTGCATGATGGCGTCCTGCTCCGCTGTCCGCCGTGTCGGCCAGTAGAGCTGGGCGCTCCTCCCCGTCTCCACTTCCTGGGCTCCCTCGAAGTCGTGCGTCGCGGCGAGAGGCCCGCCCCTGAGAACCAGAGCCAGGAGCTTCCGGCCGCCGCCGGACGACGCCACCGCAGCGGGCGCCGGCGCTGCCCCACCCTGCAGCAGCAGGCGAGCGGGGCGGCGGTCAGCAGTGGGCTGCTGCAGGCAGGCAGGGCACGGCGGCGCGGCTCGCAGCATCGGGCGGGCGAGCGGCGCATAAGGGGGGGCGAGAGCCCACCTCGGGAGGGGAGAAGTCGAGGGCGGGCCTGTTGGCAGCGGCAGCGCCGGCGGCGGCGGCGGCGTCGTACCAGGGCTGCCAGGTGCTGAAGTTGGGGCGCGCAGCGGCGCGCGGGACGGCGCCGGCGGCGAGAACCAGCAGCAGCAGCGCGGCGGCGAGCGCGGCGAGCGTCGAATGGGGCGGGCCGCGGCGGACGGCCATGGTCTCGGGCGGGCAAGCGGCGAGGAACTGGGGGGCGCGGGGGGCAGCCCGGTGGAAGTAGGCTGCGGCCGCGGAGCTCTGAGCCGGCAGAGGGGGCAGCTGCGGGCGCAGGAGTGCGGGCTGGCAGGCTGAGCGGCGCGTGGGCGCAGAAACGGCGCGCCGCTCGGGCCGGGGGAGCGCGGGCGGCAGAGAGCTGGAGGGCTGCTTGAGCAGAGGAGAGCGAAGGGGGGGTGGAGCTCGGGAATGGTGGCTGTGGAGGGAGGGGGGGTGGTACTTGAGCTGCGCCGGGGCAGAGCCCGCCGGCCGCTGGGCCGCCGGCTGCCCAGAGCGGGCCAGCCTGCCCGCCCCCCCTTTCGGCGCCCTCCACGTGGCGCTGCCACAACGCGGCCCCTCGCGATGCTTTGAGCCCTTCGAGCATGCACGTGGCACGCTGCAGGCATCGACTAAGGGTTGCGCACGTGCGCGCCGCGGCGCTTCGGGCAACCACCTGGCCCCGGCGGGGGCTAGCTTGTCGCCCGTGGCGAGGCCTGCGCGCCCCGCAGCGATGCCGCGCGCCCGCCCAGCCGGCCACCCGCCCCGCCCTTCCCGGGCTTGGTCGCGCTATTTTTCTTGGGAAGGCGGTGACAGTGGCTCTCCCAATGGGGGCAAGGGCTGTGAAAAGCCAGCCCAAGAAAAGCGACAAAGGGTCGAAGGGGCCACAATGACGGAGGAGCCTGAAAGTGCTATGTCAGATCGGGTGGAGGACGGACCAATCAGTGGCTACGAGTGAGGCGGTGGGCTCGCCACCGCCTATTCTATCGAAATAGCGGCTTATATATTGGCGACCTCTATGTGGGAGAGCACTGTCAATGTGCTGGCCCGAGGTCACTGAGCGGGTCCCTTTTCAGTGGGTAATGTACGTTGTCAGATGAGCTTGCCGTTGTACTTGGCCATTCTGGCCTTCCAGTCTTTCTGTACACGCTATTCATTCTTTCCTGGCTTGCAGTGCGGCTGTCATCGCCAAGCGAGCGCTCTCTGCTCGTTTGAGCTTCTAGCTAGGACTGATCGATGCTAAACCAAGAGTACTCATCGACACTCATCTGCGATATTAAACGCTAGCCACCTTGCTGCGACTGCAAGCAGGAAAGCAGCTTAGCTACTTTAATAGTGCCATGAAGAACTTTGCTTGCTGCAGGATTAGAGGCAGGCATATGGTATCTTCGAGCAAGTGACAGACGTGTGCGCCAACGTCAGACTCTTCACTAGCACAGTCAAACCCTAATTGGGCTCTCTTTATTACATGGAATAGATGCTGACATGCTGGCAGAGTACAATACGCCTCTGCGCATGTTCTGAGTCACATCCTAGAGCGTTGNCGGCGGGCCTGCGCAGGCGCTGCTGCACTGCGCCGACAACGCGCTGCGCGTCGTCAGCACCGCCGCCATGCGCGTGCTCGCCACGGTGCAGGGCGTCAAGCCGCTGCCGTCGTCGCTCTCCGCCGCGCCGCCGGCGCTCTCCCTCGGCATGCGCGACACCGCTGTCCTGCTCCACCCCTCCTCCGCGTTGCTGCTCCTCCCAACCGGCCAGGTTTGCAAGACTCGCCCACCGAGCCCCGGTCTCCATCACCGCTGGTCCAGGCCCGCGCTCGCCCCGCTGCTCAACCTCGCTCTTGGTCAAGCTTTCCATGGAGCGAGATGCCCGGCCTGCTGACAGCGCCCCTTGTCGGTGCCCGTCTCGGGTGCCAGACTTCCCTGCAGCTCTACGACCTCGCTGGCGGCCGCCATGTTGCGGAGCTGGAGGTGACCGCCCGCAACTACGTCGCCGAGGGCCAGGAGGCGGGCGCAGTCACGCACGTCGTGGTCGCCCCCGATGGCTCCACAGTGGTCACTGCCGAGGCCGTCCTTCCCGAGGAGGGCATGGGCGGTGCCTCAACGCTCAAGTTCTGGCAGCACCATGGCGGTGTTGGCCGCGATGGCGGGTCGGTGCCCTCCTTCCAGCTCAATACGCACGTCAGCGAGCCCCACGGAGGTGCCATCGCGGCTCTGTCCTACAGCCCCGCCATGGAGCACGTGGTGGCGAGCGCATCGGCCGATGGCACCTTCAAGCTGTGGGTGCGGGTGGTGGGAGTCGGCAAGGGCACGGCGTTGGCTGCCGAAGCGACTGCAGAGCCAGCGCCGCCACTCTGCTGGCGCTGCAGCTGCACAGGATCCTTCCGTGGTGCCCCCATCACTTCAGTGGCATTCTCGACGGATGGCTCCCTGCTTGCCGCCGCTGCCGGCGACATCGTCACCCTCTGGGACCCGGCCTCGTGCGAGCTCCTGTGCACGCTACCGCCCCTCCCCGTCAAAGGCAGTACGAGAGCCAAGGCCCCGCTGCTTCGCCGCGTCTCCTTTGTGCCTCAGTCCGCCTTCCTGGTGGCGGCGTCAGAGACCACCGTGGGTGTGTACAGCCTGCTCACAGCGACACTCTGGTGGTCCTACCACCTCGAAGTGCGTGTCTTGGTCGTCAACCCTGGCGCTCCGGAGTTTGCAATTGCTGTCGCAGAGCATGACGGCAATGCTGGGCACCTCCTGCTCTTTGATCCCTCCAGCCCAACGCCAACAGCATCTTATGATGTTGCTGAGATTGAGGGAGCTGCAGCCGTGTACATGGGTCCTGGATCTGCACTCTTGCCGAGCAGCAAAGGCTGCCCACTGGTAGTGCTCGACAAGGAGCGAGACTATGTTGTACTCGACTCCGCCAGCGACACCGAGGGGCTTCGGAAACCCTTGGCCTTGGGCAGCCCAAACAATGTGGAAGGTACAATCCCAACTGCAATCCTTCACCGATCTACTACGTTGCCTCTGTCTTGGCTTGTCGTTCTTCAGTGGTGGGTCACTTTGCTTCTCTGCTCTTGTCAAGGAGGTTCCTTGACAAGGCACGGCTCTTGATGTATTGCAGCCAAATCCCAACTCATCCAAGTGCTTCATGTCATACGATTCCTGAGGGTGAGGACATTGTCGATTGTGGTGCAGAGGTTGTGTCTGCTTATGCAGCCATGTACGGAAAGTTGCCAAAGGCGGCGGACTCTGAGGAAGTTAAAGAGGGACGTACTGAGGGCCTGTCGAGCTCTTTGGGGTTTGTGGACATCCAGGCAGATCGCTCGCCGCAGCCATACTCGAGCCTGCTCAGCGGTCCCTCCCACGTGCTGCCCTCATTAGTAAGCATCTATCCAAGATTCATGGAGTCTTTCTTAGACAAGGCCCCCATGGGTGAGGATGTTAGCTTGCACAGGCTTGGCAGCAGCAGTGAAGATTGTGACGCGCCAAGGCAACAGGTCCTCCCCTTCAGAAGACAAGAATTTTTGACCTGACAGATGACGACAGTCACAAGTTGCAACATGTGCATCTACTGGGCTAAGCTGAGCTCTGTAAGCGGGTGTCTACTGCCAGAGCTGAAACTTTGCTTGTCTTCTCATGTAACTTTCACAAGCCCAAGCGCGGGTGAACCATCATAAGTGCCGGTATTATGCATGTATGAATGGACATCTGGAAAGGTCAACCTGTGCCCACAGCTGCTGACAAGCATTACATCCTCTTTCCAAGCTCTTGAATGAGGACGAAGGTTGGGCTGGTGAAAGAGATGGCTCCGGCTGCCACTCTGACTGCCCAATATCAGTGTCCAAGAAGGGCAACGCAAGCAAACGCACCCGTGGGAGGGAGATGGGGGGAAGGGGACCAGCGGTGGTGGTAGTTACCGGGCAATACAGTGAACTAAAATCGGAAGTTCTGTACAAGGTGGGCTGTCATCGGGGTGCCAACGACTCTAGAATCTCTTGAGTGTCAGGAGGTTGAAGCAGCCTCACATCAAGCACAGTCTGGCCAGCCGAGGAGGAGGAAATGGGGGTCTCAGAGGAGGATGACGGAGAAAGCCGCTCAAGGTGGCAGTTCGCATTCTCCAAGGGCTGCAGTATCTGGTGCTGCTCGCTGACGAGCTCCCCGGGGGATGAATCATCGCCCTCCTTCAGCTGTTCCGCTGGCGTCACACCAGCTTCTCGTCCCTCCACTGCACTCCTAGCAAAGTTGTGCAGCCGGCGGCCGACGAGATAACGGTCGTCCCGGATTGCATCATGCACGCGCATCAGCGCCAGGCTAAGGTGCGCCACGAGGAGGCCAAGGGAGGTGAGCCCTGCCGTGGCCAGCCAGGCATAGCGCATGATGGCCCAGCGCCACACTGCTGGCAAAACTTCCCAGGACGCCAGCCATCGGGCCACAACATATGGGCAGCACAGTGCTGTGAGCAGCTGCACTAGGACAGGCCCCACGACCTCACGCAGGCACCACCCGGCTTTGAGGCCCACGAGGCCATGTGCACGGGCGCGCTCCAGCCGCTCCCGCCACCCGGCATCAGTCAATGAGACCAGCCGCACCCAGATCTTGAGGAAGAGGAGGCCCAATGCCCAGTCCTGGTAGAGCAGCAGCACCGGCGTCTGGTCCGGGGGGACTCGCAGAGGGACCAAAAGCAGCAGTTCAAACAGAACGCCGGCCAGGATTGGAACGGCGCCGAGCCACAGCACCAGCAACAGCGTGCCCTGAGTGCATAAGCCTGCCCAATGCAGGGCAGCCCAGGCTACTGTGCGGGCTCGGTGTGTGCAAGCGTATGCTGCTGCATGGCGCACCACGGCACATGCGCCCCACAGCAGGTAGCACCCCAGGCCCCATGCATACAAGTCTGCACCAAGGCAAGCAACAGAAGGGCTTGACATTTGAAAAGAGCTGGCCATGTCGAGCTGGACTTATGCAGACAAGAATAGCGAAGCTGAGCAGCACGAACAGGTGGCTATGGGCGTACCATTGCAGTGAGTGTGCGGGGCATAGGGCACGCGTGTGAGGTGGTAGAGTGCCCAGCGACCGGTGGCAGTCGGCAGGAGCAGTATCCCAGTGTTGCATGCCAGGAGGGTCGCCCATGCAGCGCCCAGCAGCATGGCAAGGCGCCCCGCCAGCCAGGCACTGAGGACAACATCAGCTTCGCCCATCAGCTTTGCCTCAAACACTGGACAAAAGCTGACAAGCATCCATGTTGAACTGTGTAGGCACGACTTACTCCTCTGCTTTGTCAACACCATCATTGCTGGTGTTTCCCTTGTCCAGGGCCATTGCAGGGGCCAGGTCCGGCACAACACCGTTGCGTTCTCTCGCTGCTTCGCCATAAGCATGTGCTTGCATGGGAGGTTGAGGAGCAGCTTGGGGGCCAGGTGCTACGGCCAACCCAGGACCGAGGGCAGGGTCAGGCACTGGGGCTGCATTTGGTTGAGGAGCCTGTTGTTGAGGATTGGTGGGGGCGGGCGGGGGCAGCAGGAATGTCGCAAGGGAGAAAATGGGGGCAAGTGCTGAGAACCACATGCGGAGAGCGCGCTTGAGTGTAGCTCGTGGCCGGAAGTGCTCAATTGTGAAGGGAACGCAGACATGGAAAAGAAGCATGTCTGCCGGTATCTCCGTAAACGGGTCAGAGAACCTGCACGCATGACACAAGGAGATGGTCAGTGCCAGAGAGAAGAAGGCAGGTGTCAAACCTAAATCTGGCAATCAGACCAAGAAGTTTACTCCAGGGCAATCAGGAAACATTCATTGTCCAATGCAGGGGAGGGCCCAGACAAATACCAGCCTGCTCAAAGCAGCTGTACCCCTAGATACATAGCTTCGCTGAAAGGTCTGTCCGCTCGCCAAAGTGAGTGCAAAACGAAAATCAGCAGGCGAGGCTAAGCTCACCTGAAGTTAAGGGGAAATACGCGAGGCGCAAGTGCGAGGGCGGCCTGCGCCGGCAGGTAGATGAGCATGACGATAAGGTTGCCATAGACAAGCGTGGACAGCAGCACGCGACGGCAGTGCTTGCCCAGCGGGTCTTCCACCAGATCACGTAGTGGGTTGTAAGCGGGGTCAGTCGGATCTCGCAGGAAGGCCAGGATGCCCGGCCGCAGAATCTCACGCAGCAGCGCCACGAAGAGCGTGATGTGCAGCATGTACAGTATCCCGGCGCCCCAGTGGACGAGCGAGGCCGCGAGTGGCGCCCGTGCCAGGCCCTGCAGGCGTTGCGCGGCCGTTGCACCCACCAGGCGCAGTGTGCACATATCCAGCCACCAGCCACATAGCAGCGGGAAGAGCCCGAGCTCCACGCCAAGCAAAGCCGCAACTTTGAGCGCCACAGCGCTCTGCCGGGCCACAGCGCCCGCTTGCCTCGCTGCCCATGCCACTCCCAGCCCCACACGATCAACAGCAACTGGCTCCCCAGCCACCCTCCCGCGAACAGACCGCAGGAGCGCTAACAGCACGCAGTAAACCAGCAGCGCCACCCCCACCACCGAGTACCCCACGCCGACCAGCGCTCCATCCGACATGTCCACAGCTGCAGAGGGCAAGAATCCTGACGCCTCTGGAAGATACGAGCTGGACATAAGCCGCGATGCCGTGGAGAGGACCAAGCGCCCGAGCGTGAAAGGTAGCAGCACGACGAGCATCAAGAAGATGGCGTTGCTCGCCAGTACCTGCCCACAAACCCTCCGCAATCAGGAACATGCCACCACCATGCCAATCTGTCCATGGCGGCAGTGTGAGCAGAGAGGGTGCAGAGCTCACAATGACAGGGTCTGTTGACCTGAACCTAAGACAGCGGGGTAAGCTCAGAGGCTGTCTGCTGCGATCAAGGGCAGCGAGCTCGGCTCTCACCGTGATGGCATTCTCGAGGAGGTGCAGTATGGGCCCCTGCATGCCCACTAGCTCGTCGAATGGCAGCTCGTCGCCGCCCTCCACCTCTGCCTCTTCGGCGGCGTCCTCGGGCAAAGGTGGGGGGAGCACGGCTAGGCCATCGGCCGGGGGAAGGGGGAGCACCACGGGGCCCGGGCCTCTGCCTCCGCCGGCCCGCAGCCAGGGAGGCGGGATCTCGAGGTCGCGGTGCTGCTGGAGGGGCAGCCAGAGGCGATCGAGGCCGTTGGCAGGCCCCCCGTCCGCGCCAGCGGCGGCAGCGTCGTCGCGCAGGTGGCGGAGGTACTCGCGCAGCGAAGTGGCGGCGAGGAAGACGAGGACGATGCCGGCGGAGAGCGCGGAGCCGTAGATGCAGTCGGCGAGGAGGAGCGGCGGCGTGGCGCGCGAGTGCAGGAGGGCGTGGGCGTGCGGCAGGGTGCGCGCGAACGCCAGGCGGCAGAGGGCGCAGGTGGCGAGCGGCACGGCCAGCAGCCAGACGGCCAGCACCAGCGCCAGGCGCGCGGCGAGGCGCAGCGCCCACCCGGCGCGCGCGCCCAGGCCCCACAGCAGCTCCACCAGCGGCAGCCGCGCGGGCGCGCCGGCGGCGTACACCGGCGAGAACGCAAACGCGTGCTTGCACACCTGCGGACGGCAGAGGCGCCGGGGCTGAGAGGTGATGGAGGACGAGCGCAAGGAGGGAGGGAGGAGCGGGGAGCTATTGGCAGTGCGGGAGCAGACCTCGCAGTGGCGGGCGCGGGAGTGGTGGAGCCACTGGAGGAGGCAGCCCTGGTGCACGAACTTGATGGAGCCGGAGCAGGCGCAGGGGTAGAAGAGCGGGTCGCCGGGCTCGCCGCCCGCGCGGCAGATGCGGCACTCCTCCGCCTCCATGGCGCC
>WELB01000140.1:195487-240715 GCA_009602725.1 Spirogloea muscicola
TTGGAGCCAAAGGCTGGGTATGCGGTCGAAGGCGCCGCTCGCGCAAAGGTGACCAAGTACGCCGACCATCCGCCAGCCGACGCGTTCTTCCCTCTGGCTATCGACACCCATGGGGCGTTGGGTGCTCGGTGGCTCGAACTGCTCCACCAACTTGCTCGTCACGCCGTTGCCCGCCGCTTCCATGGGGAGCCGGTGGACTTCCCCGCCGCCGGGTCGTTGGCCCAGGTGTATCGCATGCGCCTGGCCGTATCGCTGCAGAGGTCCATGGCCCGTGCGCTGCACCTGCGTGCTGGCCGAGCCCTTGCTGCTGCCTCTGGCTCTGGCCAGGGGACATACTTCCAGGAGCATAGCCTCTCCGACCTGCGCCTGCTTAGCAGGGGTTACTGAGTGGTTAGTAGCTGCTTTGTTTTTTCTTGTGTGCTTGTCATTTCTGCTGCTTCGCCTTAGGGCTTCGCCTGGCTTCCCCCCCCCTCTTCTTGTACTCTGTTCATTCTATTTTGGGCTGGCTGTTCCAGCCCATATTCTCAATGGGCGAGCCCTTCTTCTCAAGCTGACCAGCGGCGCCGGGAAGAGGGTGCAGCCCTTCACGGTGCCTCGGTGCCTTTGGGTCTTGTGCCCTGCTACCGAATGCGTTTGTCTATGTGCCTACAGCGGTCCCAGACGATTGGGGAGCCGGTCGACTTTCCTGCAGCCGGGTCAATGGCGCAAGTGTATCGTATGCGCCTGGCCGTCTCGCTGCGGAGGTCTGTGGCCCGGGCGCTGCACCTTCGTGCAGCTTCGTTCAACGCGCTGCTGCAGACCTGCCAGCATATGGCCCGAGACAATGTGCCGGCCAGCATCCGCGGCGTACTGTGCACCAGCACGCTGCTCGCCCTCAAGCCGAGCGGGGGAGTCAGGCCCGTTGCCATTGGGGAGGTCCTGTACCGCCTGGTGAGCCGCGTACTCTGGCAGCAGCATGCACGGCCGGCGTAGGTGCATATGGCGCCACGCCAGTACGGCGCGGGGCTGCGGAGTGGGGGCGCCGTCGTCCACGGGGTTCGTGCGACCTTGGACCAGCACCCGGGTGGCTGGTGCTGGCCGTTGACGTGAAGAATGCCTTCAACACTGTGGAGCGGGCCAGTATCGCGGAGGAGCTCGAGCATCCTTCCCCTCCCTGGTACCCTTTTTCCGCTTGGGGTACGGTCAGCCCAGCGACCTCCTCTGGCGGACAGGGGGTGATCAAGTGGAGGTCCTGCAGTCTCAAGCGGGCACGCGGCAAGGGGACCCCCTCGCCGGCTTCTACTTTGCGCTCGCTCACCACCGGGCTCTGCGGGCTACTGCGGCGGCACACCCAGGAGTCCTACTCCCCACCTTCGCGGATGACACCACCATAGTCAGCCTTCCGAAAGACGTGGCGGCGGCCTTCATCACCTTTGAGCTGCAGCTGGCCACCCTCGGCCTGTCCACCAGGGCGTCAAAGTGCGCGGCTTGGTCTCCCTGCGGCCTCCCACCCACCCTGACGCTGCCTACCGGCTGCCAGACTCCAGCAGATGGCTTCACCCTGCTGGGGGTCCCCATCGGCGCGCCGTTCTTCGTGGAGGGGCAGTTGCGAGCCCGCCTTGCGGAGCATCTTCGGCCTGCGGCCCGGCTTCCCGAGCTGGACGATATGCAGCTGTCGTTGGCCATGTTGACCAAGGCCATTGGGCAGCGGCCCCAGTACATGACGCGGGCCACTCCACCGTTCCCAGGGGCGTCGGCGGCGTACGCGGAATTTGACGCAGGCATGGTGGCGAGCTTGGCGGCCCTGGTCCTCCACCAGGGCTTCCTCCAGTCGCCAGCCGCTATCCACCAGGCAGCGCTACTCCTCAGCCACGGTGCTCTCGGCCTGCGCTCGCTCGCCCGTTCTTGCCGGGCTGCATATCTCGGCAGCTGGGCGCAGACTGCCGCCTCCGTGGCCCAGCGCTTCATGGTCCACGGCCGGCGTGCGCTGGAGGAGGCTGTGGTGGAGGTCGACATGGGCGCGCTGCCGTTCCAGGTGTCGCTTCGCTCCGCGCACCCGGACCTGGCAGGCCAGGCGGTCTCCTTTGCGCACCTCGCGTACATCGCTGACCTGCGCGTCCAAGCGCGCTCCGCGGCCGTGGTCGACAAAGCCGCCTACACCACCGCGGTGCTGCAGCTCCCTGAGGCCGACTTGCGCGGGCGCGCGAGACTTCAATCGGCCTTCTTCCCGGGGGCAGCGGCGTGGCTTCAGGCCCTCCCCACCAATGACGCCCTCACTCTCCCCGATGAGGAATTTCGCACTGCCGTCCACCGGCTCCTGGGGCTGCCGCCTCCATGTCTCCAGCTCGTGCGTCAGTGTGCATGCGGCGAGCGAGGGGCCGAGTCTGGGGAGCTGGCCGCTCATATTCTGCGCTGCGCCAACGGCGGCGAGCGGACAGCGGCCCACGACCGCCTCCGTGGTGCGATGCTTGGCATCCTGGTGGAGGCTGGCTCTCCGTGGCAGCGGAGCACTCCGGCGTCATGCGGCTCTAGGAAAGAAGAAAGTGCTCGACCAGTGAGAATAGGGGCTGGAAAAACCAGCCCAAAAAGAATGAACAGAGTACGAGAAGGGGGCCAGGGGAAGCGCTAAGAAAAACAAGCACACGGAGAAACAAAGCAGCTACGAATCACTCAGTAACCTCTGCTAAGCAGCCGCAGGTCGGAGATGCTAGGCTCGTGGAAGTGGGTCCCCTGGCCAGAGCCAGAGGCAGCAGCGAGGGCTCTGCCGGCAAAGGGCCGACGGTCTCCACGCCCGTCGCGTAGACCTGGTGGCCACCCCACAGGCTGGCGGGCCACGTCTTCTCCTGGACGTGGTGACCACCGACGCATACGACCGCTCACACTCAGCCCAATGTGCCACCAAGGTTGGGTATGCGGTCGCCTGCGCCGCTCGGGCTAAAGAGCTCAAGTATGCCGACCATCAGCGGGAAGACGAGTTCTTTCCGTTGGCAATTGATACTCATGGGGCGCTGGGCGCTTGGTGGCTCGAGCTGCTCACCCAGCTCGCCCGCCACACCATCGCCCGTCGCTTCCATGGGTAGCCGGTAGACTTTCCTGCAGCCGGGTCGCTGGCACAAGTGTATCGTATGCGCCTGGCCGTCTCGCTGCAGAGGTCTATGGCCCGCGCGCTGCACCTTCGTGCCGGCAGAGCCCTCGCTGCCGCCTCTGGCTCTGGCCAGGGGACCCACTTCCAGGAGCCCAGCATATATGATCTGCGGCTGCTTAGCAGGGGTTACTGAGTGATTCGTAGCTGCTTTGTTTCTTTGTGTGCTTTGTTTTCTTAGCGCTTCCCGCGTGGTTCCGTCATGTCTAGTTGTCTCGATGCCTAGCTAGTGTGTTTCCCTTCTTTTGGATTTTGTCCATTCTATTCTGCCAGCCCCTCTCTTCTATGGGGCGAGCTCATCTTCCCCTGGCCCCCCTTCTCGTACTCTGTTCGTTCTTTTTTGGGCTGGCTTTTCCAGCCCATATCCTCGATGGGCGAGCACTTTCTTCCCCTGGCCCCCTTCTGGTACTTTGTTCATTCTTTTTTGGGCTCTGTCCCAGCCCCTAGCTTCAAAGGGCGAGCCCTTTCTTCTCTATATATTGAAAGAAGTGGCTCTCCCAAAGCCAAAGGGGATAACGGCTGTGATAAGCCAGCCCGAAAAGAAGTGGCAAGCTTCGAAGGGGCCAATAGCTCACGACCAAAAGTTGGTACCCTCTGCCGCGAGCATGACTGATTCTATTTTCTCACAGGAGCTACTGTCTCAAGCTCTTTGGACTTGCAAATTGGCTGTGAAGACATTCATTCGCGCCTGCAAATGTCAAGTTGGCTTTCAGTAAGCTTGGACACTTCCAAATGAGAGGATGTTCACCGGCGCTTGACCAAAGTACCTGCGACATCTTAGGCAGCAAACACGAGATTCTTTGGCCCCCTTCAGTGTGACTTCGTGCTGGTTTACTTGGACAACATCCTGATGATCGACGGAACACCGGAACCCTAAACATTAAACCCTAGGCCCTAAATTCTAAACCCTGAACCCAAGGTGGTACACCTGCAGCTGGTGCTGCAGCAACTCCCGGAAGGAATTGGTCGTTCACCAAGAGACCTGAATGTGTATTTTAGCAGCCGGAGCTAAACATGACTTCTGGGAGGCTTCAAAAGCAGGCCCGACATTTGTTGGAGGCTGCAAAGGGCTTATCTTATGCTGACCAACATGGGAAGGATGTGTCCGCCGGCGTAGGTGCTCGGGTGCTGTTGAGCTTAAAGTGGTTCTCCTTGCCGGATGTGGGTACAGGCAGATAGAAGAAGAAAGGACGCATCCAGGAGAGGGCGGTGGCTGTTGGAGGCCAGCCCAGAAAAATCTCAGTAATTCCTCGTGAGCAGCCGCAGATCGCAGAGACTAGTCTCCGGGTAGCGGGTTTCCTGGCCAGAGCCAGAGGCTGCAGCCAAGGCGCGACCAGCAGCGCGCGTGCCATCGACCGCTGCAGCGAGACTGACAGGCGCATACGATGTACCTGCGCGAGAGAGCCTGTTGCGTGGTATTCAGCCTGCTTCCCGTAGTACCGGCGGGGTACAGTGCTGCGCGAGAGCTGGTGACGAAGCTCGAGCTACCGAGCGCCAAACGCCCCGTGAGCGACGATGGCCAGCGGAAGAACTCGTCCCCACGAGATGGTCTGCGTACTTCAACTCCTTGGTCTGGGCAAGTCCTTGCAACTCCTTGCAGCGGACGCCGGAGACGCAGAGGACGGATCCCAGCCCTCAGGGATGCCATGTTCGGCATATTTGTGGAGGCCGGCTACACGGTGGCGATGTTGGACACTCTCTTATATGCCAATTTGACAGAAGGCCGACGGACTACACACGCAACGCGTCGACTTTGTGGACTCCACGCCGGAAGCGGCTCGCGCATGCTGCAGACGTGGTCACCACCGATGTGGTGGACCGATTCAACCCGGGGCTCTCTGCCTCGAGGGCTGGCCATGCTGCGGCGAGGACCGCTCGCAGCAAGGCGGCCAAACACGCAGACCACCCAGATGGGGACGAGTCCGTAACCCTGGCTGTGCATGTACACGGGGCTATCGGGTCCCAGTGGCTCGACCTGCTAGCCAGACATGTGCGGCGTGCTGTGTCCCGCAGGTGAAGTGAGCAGGCTGACTTCAACGCCACTGGCTCGTTGGCTCAGGTCTACCGTATGCGACTCTTAACATGCATATAGCGATCCTTGGCCCACGCTTTGCACCTGCTGGCCGTGCTCTCGCAACGGCCTCCGGCTTTCGTCAGGGGGATAATCAACCCGGCAGCTAGTCTGTCGGATCTGAGGCTCCTCACTCGTAATTACCGAGTGATCCATCCTCACCCTGTTCTGACATAGCATCTTCAGGCCCCTGTTTAGCTGCTAAACGCTTGTAGGCCCCTCCAAACCTTTGTCACTTCTTTCTGGGCTGGCTTTTCGCAGCCCTTGTCCCCATTGTAAATGCCACTTCTCTCTAGTCAGGAGATGCAGGTCTGAATAGCTAGCCGGCGGAAAGACGTCGCCCTGTCATTTGCACCTGCGTGCTGGCCGTGCTCTCGTTGCGAGAGAAGCGGCCATAGAGAAGAGAAAGTGCTCGCCCATTGAGGATAGGGGCTGGAAAAGCCAGCCCAAAAAAATGAACAGAGTACGAGAAGGGGGCCAGGGGAAGCGCTAAGAAAAACAAGCACACAAAGAAACAAAGCAGCTACGAAGCACTCAGTAACCCCTGCCAAGCAGCCGCAAATCAGAGATGCTGGGCTCCTGGAAGTGGGTCCCCTGGCCAGAGCCAGAGGCAGCAGCGAGGGCTCTGCCGGCACGAAGGTGCAGCGCGCGGGCCATAGACCTCTGCAGCGAGACGGCCAGGCGCATACGGTACACTTGCGCCAGCGACCCGGCTGCAGGAAAGTCTACCGGCTCCCCATGGAAGCGACCGGCGATGGTGTGGCGGGCGAGCTGGGTGAGCAGCTCGGGCCACCAAGCGCCCGGCGCCCCATGGGTGTCGATTGCCCAGGGGAAGAACTCATCTTCCCGCGGATGGTCGGCGTACTTGAGCTCTTTAGCCCGAGCGGCGCAGGCGACCGCATACCCAGCCCTGGTGGCACATTGGGCTGGGTGTGAGCGGTCGTATGCGTCGGTGGTCACCACGTCCAGGAGAAGACGTGGCCCGCCGGCCTGTGGGGTGGCCACCAGGTCTACGCGATGGCGTGGAGGCCGTCGGCCCTTCTCTGGAGCGGCATGACGCCGGAGTGCTCCGCTGCCACCGAGAAGCCAGCCTCCACCAGGATGCCATGCATTTCACAGCGGAGGCGGTCGTGGGCTGCTGTCCGCTCGCCGCCGTGGGCGCAGCGCAGAACATGAGCGGCCAGCTCCTCAGACTCGGCCCCTCGCTCGCCGCATACGCACTGACGCGCACCCTGGAGACATGGAGGCGGCAGTCCTAGGAGCCGGTGGACGGCAATGCGAAGACCTCATCGGGGAGAGTGATGGGGAAGGCCTGAAGCCACGCCGCTGCCCCCGGGAAGGAGGCCGATCGAAGTCTCGCGCGCCCGCGCAGGTCGGCCTCGGGGAGCTGCAGCACGGCGGTGGTGTAGGCTGCTTTGTCGACCACAGCCGCGAAGCGCGCTTGGATGTGCCGGTCAGCGGTGTGCGCAGTAGAGAAGAGGGCTACCTCTAGCTTTCATCAGGGGGATTGTTTCGCACTCTCCCCAGGGGCCTTCAATGCGATGTCGCTGCTGTGCTCGTCTTGGACACAAGCTCCTGTTGCCTACAAAGAGCCGTACTCAGCAAGAGCGCTGTGTACTTTCCTCGTGTCGCTGTTCTAGTACTGTAGATTTGTATGTACGACGGGGCTAACGCTGACACACCTGATGAAATTCACGAACTCAGGAGCCTCTTTAATGTCCCCCCCCTGTTTGGGAGAACCAAACGGTACCAGTAAGCCGCTTCACGCACGGCTTCACGCGCGCCACACGCCAGTCACGCGCTTCACGCGCCAGTCACGCGCGGCACGCGCCAGTCTCCAGGACTCGTGTATCATTCGTCAGGCTCGCGCCACGCGAGCCCGCACCTTGCACGTCACGTGCCAGTCGTATCTCCTACTACAGCTACTACACAAGCAAGCGGTGAAGGCCAGGCCATTTGGAATGGTGAGGTCGGATGACGAATTGACCTGACTAGTTATGAGTGCTGTATTTGCACATGGTGGAATTTGTACATGGGGGGTCTGCAGTTTCTGGCCTCTTCAAATTTTGTTCATCCCTTTCTCTTCTGGCTGGACCCCGGCAGCGGCTTGCCCGGCAGGCCATATCGATCGGCGGTCGGGTCAGCCAGGGGAGCTGCTGGGCTTCAACGCTGCCGGCTCGCTTGCGCAGGTATTTCTCTTGTGGTTCTCGGTCTCTCTCCAACGCTCCCTGGCTCACGCAGTCCACTCGCGAGCAGCTATGGCTGCTGTTTCTGGGTCTCGATGGAGTTCCTCTTTTCCAGCTGCGAGTAACTCGGACTTGCTACTGCTCACTCGTGGGTAATGAGCTCCGATCCTGTGCGGCCCGAAAGTGTCTAGCTGTGTGTGGCTATTCTTTTCGGCACTAGCTCTTTGAACCTTGTTTGTAAAGTTCCCTCCGTTTGTGTAGAGAATCTCGACCTACACTTGTAGTCATGGTGAGCAGTCCTCGTTGAGTCCGGCCGTAGGGGGTTTTGGAGCCAACCCTCTACTCAAGGAAGCACTAGCACATAGTGCAGCGGAAGACAGGCCCCGTGGCGCCGCCGTCCGGCGGCGACCTCCACCTCCTGGGCGCAGGCCCCGCAGCGGAGTGCGGCGGCGGCTGCGGCGGCGAGCAGCGCCAAGGCTGCTGCTGGGCTTCCCGGGCTCGAACTGATTGCTGAGCCTCAGCCCCCAAGGCTCCTCGTGCTTTCCCGTGCCACCCCCCCTCCGGGGGTGTGAGCGGGTCGCCCCAAGTCCCGCCTTGCGGCAGGCCAAAGGTCCTCCCTTGAACGGGTGAAACCTGGCGAGGGGTATTCTAAACGGGCAGGGCCCACCTTTGGGCGGGGCACCTGCCCGGCAAGCCAGCCCGCCACCTGGCGGGCCACTTGTCCCAAATGGCCGGTCATGAAATGCCACCAGAGGTATGTGGCTTAAGCAGACGGCTGGTTCATTACATACCTCCCCACTCTGGTGTTCACGTCCTCGGGAACCACGAGAGAACAGCCGACAGGGATTAAGACGCCCAACGACTGCTGCCACTACCAAGCCTCAGGGAATCACCAACCTTGGCCAGGTATTCCCTGAGAGCATCCGGACGATTTGCCGAATTGGCCGCAGGCTCCCACGTGTTGTGCTCAGGCCCATACCCGAGCCACTTCACCAGATACTCACGGGTCTTACGCCCTCGAGACTTGTCCCTGTGAGACAAGATCTCTTCCACCTCAAACTCAAGATCATCCCCGACGACTAGTGGAGGTGGGGGCGGTTGGACACGAGCATCCGAAAGAAAGGCCCTCAGCTGAGACGCATGGAAGGCGTTATGGACCTTCCAATGCACCGGTGTCTTCAGCTCGTAGGACACCTTGCCCACAAGGCGTATTACTGGAAATGGTCCAAACCCACTTGGGCAGCAACTTGCGCGTACCCACAGCCCGCAAGGATAAGTGCTTCGTGCTAAGCAGCACTTGCGCACCCACATCGAAGCACCCGTCCTTCCGATGTTTGTCAGCATAAGCCTTCTGGCGACTCTGAGCAATTTCAAGCATTGCCGAGCTCGTCTCTGAGCCTCCAAGAGGGTCCCAGTAAAGGCTACCGCGGCGGGAACTCGTCCCGGCCTCCCCACCTGAAGTGGAGCTCGTGGATGCTGACCATAGTTGAGGAAGAATGGAGTCTCCTTGGTGGACGCATGATAGGCATTGTTCACAGCATATTCAGCTGGAGCCAGGAGACCAATCCCAGTCAGTCTGGCTGGGGTTGACGAAGTGCCGCAACATGTCCTCGAGAACTCGATTCATTCGCTCGGTTTGGCCATCCGTTTGTGGATGAAAGGCTGTGGACATGGCCTGTTTCGTGCCAAGAAGCTTGCAAACTTCCTTCAAGAAGTGACCTGTAAGGCGAGGATCGCGGTCCGACACCAACCTCTCAGGTACTCCATGCAGCTTCCACACCTCATCTACAAAGATGCCAGCGAAAGTCTTCGCCAAGACCCGCGTAGTTGTGGAAGCAAATGCACCATTTTACTCAAGCGATCCACAAAGACGACAATGGCATCATAGCCATTTCGCGTCTCAGGCAGTTGTGTGATGAAATTTACAACCACATCAGACCACTTCCGCTCCGAAATCTGCAAGGGCTGAAGTAATCAGGCAGGCTTGCCAGAGATTTGCCTTACTACGCTGACATGTGGCACAGCCGACCACAGAAGCGCACACCTGGGCTGAGAAGCCCTTCCACCAAAAGAGGCGTCGCACAGCCTTTTGGGTTCTGCTCACTCCTAGATGTAAGGCGAATCATGCAGCTCCTGCATTATGTCAGTGCGCAAGGCATTGCAGTCCGGGACCATGATAGCGTCGCCTTGCCACCAGAAGCCTTTGTCATCAGTGAGGGTTGGCGGCCTCAGCAAACCATGAGTCTTGGCCAAACCCTTGACGCATACGGACGTAGAGCTCAGAGAGGTCAGCCGTGGGTTGCCGAGGAGCTTGACGAGTCGGACGCAGTCCTGCAGCCCGCACTTCGAAAGCATTCACGGCACCCAATGCATCAGCGCCGCGACTGTTGCGACTCACAGGGTCCTCACTAAGCCGTCCAGGCCGATAAAGCCACTGGAAATCCAAATTGAACGATGCACTCCGCCCATCGAGCTTGACGCCGAGTCAAATACTGCTGTGTGTGGAAATGTGTCAACGGGCAATGATCCGTGACAACCGTAATGCCACACATTCCAGGTAGCAACGCCCAGACGCGTAAGGCGTGCACCACGGCCAGCAATTCTTGCTCGCCCGTAGTGTAATTTCGCTCTGCAGGGATCAGCAGGCGACTCTCAAACGCTAACGGGTGACCCTCTCGCAAGAGCACGGCACCAATACCGGTCAAAGAGGCATCGCAGACGAGTTCATATTGCACGCCTTCACGAAGTAAGGCCAGCACAGGCGGAGATGTCAGCGCCTATTGTATTCCCTCAAATGCCGTCTGGCATTCGGACGACCAATTCCAAGGTACGTCCTTACGAGTCAGCTTCGCAAGAGGAAGTGCTAAGTTCCCATAGCCTTGTAAGAACTTCCTGAAAATGTTTGCGAATCCCAAAAAGGAGCGCAATGCAGGTACAAGTTTTTGGCACAGGCCACTCACGTACGACCAAAGTCTTTTTGGGTCGAAACGTATGCCGTCTTTGCCCACGGCATGCGCAAGGTATGTCAGCTCTGGCTGTTTGAAGGTGCCCTTGGACCGCTTGGCATATAACTGATTTTCACGCGGCAACTGCGTGATACAGCAGAAACTGCAGCACTTGGCGCAGGTGCTTCACGTGTTCCCCAGGTGTTTTGCTGAACACGAGGATATCGTCCAAGTAAACCAGCACAAAATGGTAGACCCTCGACATCACCGCCTGGAATGTAGCCGGTTGGTTGGTCAAACCAAAACTCAGCACCTTGAATTGAAAATGTCCAAGCAAGCGGCATACGGAACGCCGACTTCGAAACTTCGGCAGGCGTGATTCGAATTTGGTGATACCCACTTGCCAGGTCCAGGGAGCTAAACACCGTAGCCCCTGCAAGCCAACCGAACACATCATCTATTCGAGGGAAGGGGTATCGAGTCTTGATTGTAAGCTTATTCAAAGCCCGATATTCAATGCACATCCGTAGAGTGCCATCCTTCTTTTTGGCAAAGAGGATGGGTGCTCCGTATGGCGACTGAGAGGGCTCAATGTAGCCCTTCGCCAGCAGGTCCTCGACCTGGAATTGCATGTCTTGAAATTCGAGAGGGCTAAGCCAGTATATGGGACGGTAAGGCGGTTGAGCGCCTGGCTCCAATGAAATTGTATGAGTCACACCTCGGTGAGAAGGTAGACCGTCAGGAAGAGAGTCGGGAAATACATCCGCAAACTCTTTCAGCAGCTTATCAAGAACCCCGCCATGTGAATCCGCAGCATTCACACACAAGTCAAGCTTAGACTCGTCGTTAAACGCCATCATCACAATAATGCAATCTCCGCAGTCTTTTTGTGAAACAATGGCTTCATCTGCATGGCGGACAGCAGAATCGAAGCCCCTGCCGCCAGCGGAGGTGCACAGTGAAGCTGCTTGCAAAGGACAAAGTGTCGTGCGCCAGGTTGTACATTGCAAGTCTGGCGTTCAAAGTCAAGGCATGCTGATGTGGCACAAAGCCAGTCATCTCCCAATGTCACATCGAATGCAGCAGTCAACGTAATGGCGTTACAAGACACCTCGGCATTGAATTGCTGAATGCGAATTGGGATTGTGCACAACCCCGGAATAAGACACCTCAGCTTTAAATCGCTGTATGCGAATTGGAATTGTGCACAAACCCAGCACATCGGTAGGGTGGCCATCGGACTGCCGCCAGGTCCTGCGTAAGGAGTGCAACGCGTTGCAGGTCCCCAGCCTATAAGCCCTCCAGACCTCCGGCTCCCAGCTCGCCCTGCCCCCCCTGGGTCTGCCCATCCTGGGCGTGCCCCGCTTGGGCGTGCCCCGCTTGGGCGGGCCCCTCGTGGGCGTGCTCCGCAGCAGCCACTGCCGCCAGCTGCAGTGCGCAGCTGGCCCTGCAGCAGCCGCTGCCGCAGCAGCCGACCGCTCTACCTCCCGAGGAGGGCTTGGCCGCGCACTGGACCTGTGCGATGCCATGCTGTCTGATAGACACTTAGGGATCAGTTCAGCTCCAACAGTCAGCTACTCACACACTCCATACTGCAATGCAGGACATCGCCAAACCGCTGCAGCAGCGAGCGAGCAAGCAAGGCAGCGCGCAACTCCACACCTCAATGAGCAGGCAGGCAGACAGCCGCAGATGTGACCAAGACTGATGAACATCATCAATGCTGACCACACGACTGACCCTTACCACACAAAGGCTGCAGGCTCAGGCCCCACCTCCAGGGTGCGAACGCAGCAAGTGGTCATCAAAGGATCAGGCAGACAATCTGGCGTTGGTCGTTGCTGGCTCTATGCGTAAAAGATGACTCCGCACCCGGGGCTTCCGCTGAGCCGCCTCTCGGACCAACGTCTGGCAGGCACTTTATCTTAGACAGAAAATGTCAGGCCAGCACATCAGGGGGATCCCTGCATCATCGGCGGCGAGCACGAGAAGTCACAAGCGCGATGGTTGCTAAGACCGCTTCTCATACCGAGTTGTAGAGAACCTCGCCCTACACATGCAGTCAGGGTGAGCAGTCCTCGTTGAGTTGGCCGTAGCGGTTTAGGAGCCAACCCACTACACAAGGAAGCACTAGCGCATAGCGCAGCGGAAGACAGGCCCCGTGGCGCCGCTGTCTGGCGGCGACTCCACCTCTTGGGCGCAGGCCGGCGCAGCAGGCCCCGCACTGGAGTTCAGCGGCGGCTGCGGCGGCGAACAGCGCCAAGGCTGCTCCTGGGCTTCCCGGGTTCGAACTTATTGTTGAGCCTCAGCCCCCAAGGCTCCTTGTGCTTCCCCGTGCCAACCCCCTCCAGGGGTGTGAGCGGGTCGCCCCAAGGCCCGCCTTGCGGCAGTGCAAAGGTCCTCCCTTGAACGGGTGGATCCTGGAGAGGGGTATTTTGAGCGGGCGGGGCCCACACCTCTGGGCGGGGCACCTTGCCAGGCAAGCCAGCCCGCCACCTGGCGGGCCACTTGTCCCAAATGGCCGGTCATGTGATGCCGCCAGAGGTATGTGGCTTAAACAGACGGCTGGTTCATTACAAATTGAGAGTGCCAACGGTGCCGGTAATCTAACATGATCGTATCGTATTACTAGCTTGGCTTCACTATATGTAGCTAAGTACGGTCCGAGGCCTCGGGCTCCATGCCGCACGTGCTCCGTCCAGGAGGCGCCGTTTTGCGCCCCCTTGGAGCCGCCCGAGGCGCCATGTCACGCCGCCCAAGGCGCCGCGTCGCGCCTCCTTGGTGCCGCCCCATGGGCGTGGGCGCCGCTTCGTTTCTCCTTGTACCGCCCAAAGGGCGTCGCTTCATGTCCCCATTGGTCAGGCCCGCCCCTCCGGGGGCGGACCTTGGGGGCAACCCTCGTCACACCCTCGGGGGAGGGGTTGCAGATGGACCGCTTATCAGCAGTAGGCGGAGGCCAGACTTCTCAGTCGGACCCGTGACGCCAAGAGAGGCACAGCCCTGCTGCTGCCTGCTGCCGCAGCTGCCGCCACAGCTCCGCTGCTGCTGCCTGCTGCCGCAGCTGCTGCCACAGCTCTGCTGCTACCGCCTGCTGCCTAGCCGGTCGCCGCAGCTCGTCGCTGCGGGCCTCGCCTGCTCTCTGTTTATTCCATGGCTGCGCCCCTTGCGAGGACAGCCGCTGACCCTCGATCGAGTCGCTGCCTTTCGGCGGTGCCTCAGGGTAACACTTCCACTGCGCTATGTGCGCATCTATGCGCGCTGTGTGCGCTGGCGTTCCACTCTGTAAGAGGGTTGTCTACAAAACACCCTATGTCCGAAACCCAAACAGGACGTTCTGACCCTACCTGTGTGATTAGGGACAGGGACGTGACATTGTCCATGCTCGGGCTGGCCTGTCCCAGCCCCTACCCTCTGTGGGCGAGCAATTTCTCTTATCTTGAGCTGGCCACTCAGCCATCACCCTTTACTGGAAGAGTCTACCTTCATATGCTACTGGACGAGTACTCCAAGGAAATCAACATTCTCACGCGGACAACCAACTTCTTCTGGAAGGATTCCCCCGTTCAAGCGTGCCAACGGTGCCTGTAGCCTTACATGATCGTATCGTATCTACCGTTTGGGAGTCGCAACGGTACGGGTAAGTTTGCTGCACTACGTTTAGCTAAGTGTGGGCTGAGACCCTGGGCAGCCGCGGCACACGCCATGTGCGGCACGCGCCCCGTGGCACGCAATGCACGCGCCACGTGTGGCGCGCGCCACGCGCAGCACGCGCTATGCGACTCGCCTTTTCTTCATACGGCTCGCACCACGCGCAGCACGCTCTACGCGACTCGCCTTCCCATTCGTCAGACCCGCGCCACACGCAGCACGCACCACGCGACTCGCCTTCCCATTCGTCAGGCTCGTGCACGAGCAGCACGCGCGACGTGGCACGCACTGCATGCACCACGCGGGCACGCGCCTGTCCCCTAGATTTGTATTCCTGTATCCTCATTCGTCAGGCCCGCTCCTCCGCGGGAGGACCTTGGGGGCTCCCCTCGTCGCACCCTCTGGGAAGGGGCGGCAGGAGAAGCACTATAAGTAATGGGCCGAGGCAGACTCCTCAGTACGACCAACGCCAAGAGAGACACAGCTCTGCTGCTGCCTAGCCAGCCCCGTTGCTGCCTATCACCGCCGCCACCGCCACAGCTCTGCTGCTGCCGCCTGCTGCCCAGCCCGTCGCCGCAGGTCGTTGCTGCGGATCCCGCCGGCTCTTTGTAAGTAAGCCCATGGTAGAGTCACCGCCCTAAGGCGGTGTCTTGGGGTAGGACTTCCGCTCCGCTCCTGTGCGCGTATGTGCGTTCATGTCCTCCTGGATAAGGTTGTCTCCATGACACCCTATGTTCGAAGCCAAACCAGGACATTCTGACCCTCACTGTGTTATTAGGGACAGAGATGTTACTTACTTCTCAACAGTGATGGGACACGCACCATTCCCGGTGGAGCCCAGCTACTCTGCTGTACATTCAATATGTCGACCGAACTGTTGAGATTCCAGAACTGTAACGTCCCCGCCGTTACGGGACGCTTAACGTCGAGTTAAGCGCTAACATGTTCCTACTGACGTGCACGCGACTGACGTGTGCGACGCGTGTGCGACGCACGAGCGAGACGCGAGGTGACGCGCGGCGTGACACGCCTGCTCACGATGTGACGTGCAGGCGCGCCGGCTCTCTAGAAGACGCAGCGCATCTTGGGCTCCCAGAGAAAGATCCTCGGCGGGTTCTCGAACCGGCCGCCAGAACACGTGTGGCGCGCCTCCAACGCCGCGACGCGCCTGTGACGTGCAGAGCGGCGCCGCAGGGCGGCGCCGCTAGTCGGCGCCGCGCCGCAGGATGGCTGCCGCTTCCAGAAGGCAGCTGCGTGGCCTGCCCTCGCAACAGTATCCCCTTGTCGGGCCCGCCTCTCGAAGTAGGCCCTGAAACGAGCTCCTAAAGACCCCTGGGGAGGTTGGAGAACTCTTAGTAGGGCTGAGACCAGACACAGAGTACCCGGTCCAAGTCAGCGAAGCCCACGCCAGAGAGAGGCGCGCAGCCCTGCTGCCGCCTGCTGCCGCAGCTCGTCGACGCAGCCCCCCTGCTGCCTGCTGCTGCAGCCCGACGCCGCTGATCTTCCTCGGCTCTCCTGAAGGTTGACTGTGGCTGATTCCTTTGGGGACAGTTGCTGGCCCGTACCGAAAGGTGAGTCGCCGCCTGTTGGCGGCGCCTCAGGGCAAGGTCTTCCGCTGCGTGTGATTGTGGTGCTTCTCTGTGCTGGGGAAATCATCTCACAACCCCAGCGACCGTATACAATCAGGACGTTCTAATCGCTGACTTTCTGTGATGGGCTTGAAGCGTTTCAAGAACGGCAAACCCAATACTGCAGGAAAGCAATGTGGGATGTTCAGTCGCTGTACGGTGCGTCTACCTTTCCCTCCAAAGAACATAGGAGGCTGTGGACGTGCAAGCTCACGACCAAGAGTCGGTGGACTTGCAAATTGGCAGTTGTTACAACATCCCTTCGCGCCTGCGGATGCCCCCAAGTTGGCTTCCAGTAAGCTTGGACACTTTCAAATGAGAGAATATTCGCCGTCGTTTGACCAGAGCACCTGCGACAGCTTAGGCTGCGATGACGATATTTTTCGGCCCCCTTCGATGTGACTTCGTGCTGGTTTACCTGGATAACATGCTGAAGATTGATGGAACACCAGACGATCACGTGGTTTACCTGCAGCGGGTGCTGCAACTGCTCCCTTAGGAACTGATCGATTGCCAACGTTTACTTAAAAACTGGAATGTGTCCTTTAGCAGCCGGAACTAATATATATTGGAGGCTTCAAAAGTAGGCCCGAAAAATTTTAGATTGCCCAGAGGCTGCAGAAGGCTGCAAAAGGGCTCATGCTGACCAACCTCGAAGGATGCGTCCTCCGACGTAGGGGGTGCAATTGAGCTCAAAGCGTTGTCCTTCCGGGATGTGGGTACGCGCAGATAGAAGATGAAAGGGCGCTTCCAGGAGAGGCGTTCGTGTTCAGCGTTAGGGTTTAGGCGGTCGTCAAGGAGAGAAATAGCGCGATCACCCAGCAGGCGACGAGTTTGTCCCGCTCGCCGACGATGTCCATGGCGCGATGGACTCGGTGGCTCGACCTCCTGCAGCGCCTTGCGATCCGTGCAATGGCCCGCCGCCAAGGGCAATAGAGCGAGCAGCCCGGCTTCAATGCCGCCGGATCGCTTACTCAAGACTTCAGGATGCGCCTGGCCGTCTTCCTGCAGAGGTTCCTTGCCTTGGTTGTTCACCTGCGGTGTGACCATCCTGCCGTTTGGTCAAGCCACGCGGTGCTGTTAGCGTTACATGACCGCTTACCTTTGACGGCAAGTGGCCCGCCAGGTGGCGGGTTGGCAGGCCGGGCAAGTGGCCCGCCCAGGTGCTCGCCCGTCCTCAAATACCCCTCGCCAGGATCCACCCGTTCAAGGGAGGATCTTTGGCCCGCCGCAAGGCAGGCCATGGGGCGACCCGCTCACACCCCTGGATGGGGGGGGTGGCACGGGGAAGCACTGCAAGCCTTGGGCTGATAGCCAACAGCACTTCAGACCTGTGAAGCTCGAGAGCAGCCTTGCTGCTGCCTGCCCCGCAGCCGCCGCCGCACCCTGCTGCGGGGCCTGCTGCGGGGAGTCCGTGGCTGCACGCCTTGGGGAACAGCTGCCGGCTTGCGCCCAGGAGGTGGAGTCGCCGGCGGACGGCGGCGCCACAGGGCCTGTCATCCGCTGCGCCTATGCGCTTAATGCTTCCTCGTGTAGTGGGGGTCGCTCCTAAACCCCTCCAGCAAAACTCAATAAGAACACTGACTCCTGACTGCGTGTGTAGGGGCGAAGTTCCTTACATTTGGTAGAATAGGCGGTATTGCATCCATCGGGCTCGTGATTGCAATCGCCGCTGATGATGCAAGTATCTTTCTGATGTGCTGGCTTGATTGAGAAAAGCGCTTTGCCAGACGTTAGTCCGTAAGGAGGCTGAGCGCAAGCGCCAGGTGCTGAGTCATGTTTGCGCAGTGAGCCAGCAGCGACCAGCGCCAATCATCGACTGCCTGATCCTCTGAGGACCACCTGCTGGGCGTATCGCCAAGTTGAGGTGTGGCTTGAGCCTGCAGCCTTCGTGTGTGTGTGTGATATTAGTCATTTAATGGCCAGCTCGATTGTGTGCATTGGTTGTGGTCATATCTGCGGCTGTCTGCCTGCCTGCTGTTTGGAGGTATGGCTTAGCGCACTGCCTTGCTTGCTCGCTCGCTAGTGCACTGGTCTCGTGATGCGCTATATTGCAGTATGGACAGTGTGATATGCTGACTGCCAAAGCCCGAATTGATCACTCAGTATTCTTCAGACAGCATGAATCGCCCACTTTCAGTACGCGGCTAGTCCTCCTCGGAAGGTAGTGCGGTCGGCTGCTGAGGCAGCGCCTGCTGCAGAGCCAGCTGCTGAGGCACTGGCTGATGCGGGGCAAGCCCATGGGGGGCACGCCGAGCTGGGAGCCGCGGGCCAAGAGGGCCTGTCGGCTGGGGAGTTGCAACTGGTGGCCCTCCTCACGCAGGACCTGGCGGCAGTCCAGTCTGCGATGGACCCAGCTCGATACCGCCTCCTTGCTAGGATGTGCGGAGAGCACCACGCCCACCTTGCCCAGATCCGTGCGGGACAGCGGCATGCGCAAGAGATTGATGCCGCGTTGCATCTGATGCGCAAGAGCGGTGCCAATCCGTCACATGGACATACAACGGCCCATGCACCACGGCAATCCACCGGTCAAGATGATCGGGGTGGGCTCCAGGTGTCATGAACCGGCCGTTTGGTTAAGCCACACGGCTCTGTTGCTATTACATGACCAGCAATTTGGGACAAGTGCGCCGCCAGCTGGCGGGCTGGCTTGGCGCGCAAAGGGCGCCCGGAGGTAGGCCCCGCCATTCGAAGTACCCCTCGATGATTCGCCCGTTCAAACGGAGGATCTTGGGCCCGTTGCAAGGCGGGTCTTGGGGCGACCCGCTCACACCCCTGGAGGGGGGGTGGCACGGGGAAGCACAAGGAGCCTTGGGGGCAGAGGCAATCATCAACAATCATTACGAGCCAGGTAAACCTTGGAGCAGCCTTGCCGCTGCTCGCCGCCGCAGCCGCCGCCGCACTGCGCTCCGGGGCCTGCTGCGCCGGCCTGCGCCCAGGAGGTGGAGTCGCTGGCGGACGGCGGCGCCACAGGGCCTGTCTTCCGCTGCGCGACGCGCTAGTGCTTTCCTTGTGTAGTAGGTTGGCCTCAAATTCCCCTACTGCCGAACACAATAAGGACTCTCTCTCTAACTGCGTGTGTAGGGCAAGATTCTTCAAACCAGGCGTGGCTGAGTGAGATGTCGGAATGGTCGACTCGAACAACAGAGCCGTGTGGCTTATCCAAACGGTCGGTTCATTACACCTGCCACCCGCGGCGGTTCACACGAAAGTTCGTAGCAGAGGACAAGGCGCCGTGCGCCACATTGTACAGTGCAAGTTTGGCTATCAATTTCAAGGCATGCCTATTTGGCACAAAGCCAATCATCATCTAATCTCACATGAATTGAAGCAGCCAACACAATGCCGTGACAAGGCACCTTGGCCTTATATTTTTGAATGCGAATGGGAACCTTGCATAAACGATCACATCGGTGGGGTGTACTCATTGGGACTTCTTCGTAAGACCGTTGTCGAGTATGTACGGTGAGGTGCATGCCGAGCTCAACGCGCGGATTTAACTGGACCTCATTTGCATGCGGAACGACGACTTTGAGGATTGTGTACGGCGTTTCCATATGTTGCTCAGCAAGCTCAACACCAGACCTCTGGACAACGCTGATCAGTGTCGAGGCATCAAGGCGGGCCTCCCGCAGCACGTCGCTCAGCTCGTTCAGTCGGATGCAGTGACCTTCCAGCCTGTGGACACCTTGGACCGCCTCATTGAGCAGCGTAACTAATGTTCGCGATGTATCCGCACAAGCGTCCCCTGGCGGAAGCCGTCGTCAACCCGGCTGCCCCTTCATCTTCGAGGCGTCGGCCTAGCAGTATGCCCAGTACAAGTGCCAACCAAGCCTTACCTGGGGCAACGGTGCCCAAACAAGCCAGTGGCCTTTTTCCCCGAGGAGAACCGAGCTTGCTACCGCTGTGGCCAGAAGGGCCACCGCATCCGCGACTGTACCCAAGCCCAAGCACCCCTCATCCACGAGCAAGTCTGCTCCACTCGACCCCGAAGGGCAGTACAAGGGCAAGTACAAACGTGAGTGCCTTTCCTGATTCTTGTGTGGAGCCCTCAACTGCATGATTTGCAAAAGCTACTTGAACGCGTGGGACATGCTTGTTTGCAGTCTCCTATTGCAGTACGCTCCTTTGCATATGCTAATGCAAGCTTTGGTGACTGGTGGTTCCCGTGTTGTCTGGGTCCCCCGCAACCAAGTGCAATCAGCTGCTCAGATGTACATAAATTAGGTGCAACATCATGGGGCTGACGACCCTGTGTTTTTCATCGTGCGATGCAGGCGAGGATTGAATTTTCTACCACCATCAGGACTTTCCCTGCTCTGTCTCTACACAGCAGGCCATCCCCACATAGTAGCTGGTGCTGCTGGATCACCTAGGAAACTGTTGATATATGTAGTTCGCAATGTTAGTCTTGCTTCAGTTGGCAACTTATCATTTTGTGCTTCCACGCATAGTATGCTATTTACAGGCATAGCGGCTGCTCAGCCAGCCCAGATCCTTACAGACACGGGTGCCTTGATATCCTGTGTTAGTAAGACTCTCGTGTGCGACAATGGCTTGCCCGTCCAACCCAATCATGTATTGCAGGCTAGATTGGCCAATGGTCATCATAGTAGAGTATTGGGCATTTGCAAAGTACTCATTCGCATCCAAAGCTATAAATCGCTTGTGTCTCGTCATGTCGTCGATTTGGCGTCTGCCTTTGATGTAATCTTAGGCGATGTTTGAAATTGTGCCATCGCGTCCGTGCTTCATTACAGACAGCGACGTGTCGACCGACGTATTACTCGTCGTTCCAAATTGCACAACGTCGACATTTCCTATGTACCACCACCCACGACCCATGCAAGTTTCTTCTCTGCGGCTTTCAGTTGTGCGGATGAAGAAGCTCCTTCGCAGGGCACCAGCTTCGGCTGCGTATCTGGGTGTGGTGATGAGTGCTGAGTCTCCCCCTGACTCTGAGGTGAGCATCGTGGCCTCGCATAATACGGCTCTTGACATAATATTGGCAGAGATTCGGATGTGTTCCCGGATGCACTTCCAGACGGTTTGCCTCCAGATCGAGGCGTGGCTCATGCAATTCCACTGGAAGCCCGGCGCTGTCCTGCCGTCCTTTGTATCGACTGAGTCCTCTCGAATCTAGAGAAATGCAATTACAAGTGACGGAATTGCTCCGTGAAGGCGGATTAAAGCTTCTCAGTCTCCGTATGGTGCACATATCCTTTACGTCGAGAAGAAGATGGTGGTCTCCGGATGTGCGTCGACTACCGAGCCTTGAACAAGCTCACTGTCAAAACATCGTTACCCCTTGCCTCGTATCGATATTCTGTTCGATGGTCTCGCGGAAGCCACAATGTTCAGCTCCCTCGACTTGCAAAGTGGGTATCACCATAACCGAATCACTCCTGAGGATGTTCCGAAGTCAGCCTTGACGTACGCTGGTCGGGCACTTCCAGTTCAAGGTGCTGCGCTTTGGTCTGACCAACGCACCTGCCACGTTTCAGGCTGTGATGACGAAGGTTTTTGGCCCCCTTTTGTATGACTTCGTGCTGGTCTATCTGGATGACATATTGGTGTTCAGTAATACGCCTGAGGATCACGTACGCCACCTGCGGAAAGTTCTGCAGTTGCTACGTGAAAATCATTTGTACGCCAAGACTTCCTAGTGTGTCTTCAACAAGCCCGAGTTGACGTACTTAGGGCATGTGGTGGGCAAAGACGGGGTGCGCGTCGACCCCAGAAAGACAGTAGTAGTAACCTACTGGCCACTGCCGCGCAATGTGCCGCAGTTGCGATCCTTTGTGAAATTTGCTAACTATTCCCGACACTTCTCGTAGCCGGAAGCATGGCATCTCCTCATACGAAGGTCACTCTTGAGGACGTACCGTGGGGGGTGGGCGTCCGTATGGCAGAAGGCGTACGAGGATGTAATAAGGGTATTGCTATCCCCACCCGTTCTGGCTTTGCCTCGAGAGGGCGTGCCACTTTTACATAGTCTGTGACGCCTCTTTGATAGGCATTTGTGCCGTTCACCTGCAGGAGGGTCATCTCGTAGCATTTTAGAGTCGCCTTCTTAGTCCTGCAGAGCGAAACCGTAGCATCCCTATCCCTAATCACACAGTTAGGGTCGAAATGTCCTAGTTTGATTTTAAGCACAGGGTATTTAGGAGACAACCCTGACCTGGGATTGCATTTCTCGAAATTCGAGAGGGCTTAGCCGGTACATGGGCGCGCAGGCCAGCGCAGCAGGCCCCGCAGCAGGGTGCGGCGGCGGCTGCAGCGGTGAGTAGCGGCAAGGCTGCTCCTGAGCTTCACCGGTTCGAATTGCTTCGAGCCTCAGCCCAAGGCTCTTCGTCCTTCCCCGTGCCACCCCCTGTGACATCTCTGCTCTTAATCACACAGTCAGAATGTCCTGGTTTGGATTCGAGTATAGGGTGTTTTGGAGACAACCCTCATACAGGAGAACGCCAACGCACATACGCGCACAGAGCGCAGCGGAAGTCTTACCCTGAGGCACCGCCCTAGAGCGGTGACTCTACCAATAGACTTACAGAGAGCCGGCAGGGCCCTCAGCGATGAGCTGCGGCGACGGGCTGGCAGCAGCCGGCAGCAGCAGAGCTGTGGCGGCGGCGGCAGCAGCAGGCAGCAGCGGGGCTGGCTAGGCAGCCGCAGGGCTGTGTCTCTCTCCGGCGTTGGTCCCCCCAGGAGTCTGACCAAGGCCCACTACTTATAGCGGTTCTCCTGCCACCCCTCCCCTGAGGGTGTGACGAGGGTCGGCCCCAAGGCCCTCCCTTGGAGGGGCGGGCCTGACAAGGGGACACGACAAACACAACAGGCTGGCACACAGGGCCAGTGGTCTTTAGCACGAGTCCAAGGGACTAGCGCCAAGAGGCCGGCGCGCGAGTCCAAGGGACTGGCGCGCTGGACAGTGACTAGCGCCAAGGAGGTGGCACGCCAGGCCAATAGCCTGGCTCACGGGGTCAAGGGACTGAGGCCATGCAGCCATGAGGACTGGAGAGCTGGTCAATCCGGTCGGCCCGCGGGGCGCCGGCCTGAGGGAGAGCTGACCCACCCGGCCGGCCTGCAGGGCGTGAGCCCGAGGCGTGCCGACAGGGTACGGAGCCCGGGACCCTCGAACCGTACTTAGCTACACGGAGTGCAGCCAAGCTACCCGCACCGTTTGGGACTCCAAACGGTAGATACGTTACGCTCATGTAAGGTTATCGCGCGCCGTTGGCACCTTCAAACGGCGGAAACGTTACATACCTCCCCACTTAGATGTTCACGTCCTCGGGAACAAGAAGGGAGTACGACAGATACCCAGGGTGTTAAGCCCTGCCTTCCCGGCGGGAAGGTTTTGGACGACGGAGAGAAGAGGCTTGGCCTCCTGTCAAATACTTCTGGACGCGGGAAGGGCAATTGGCAAGATTGGCCGCTGGTTCCCAGGTATTGTGCTCAGGCCCAAAGCCGAGCCACTTGATGAGGTACTCACGGGACTTACGACGCCCACGGAGAGTGTCCCGGTGTGACAAGATCTCCTCCACTTGAAACTCCTCCGCGCCATCAACGACGAGGGGAGGTGGGGGCGGTTGGACACGGCCATCCGTATGGTATGGCTCGAGTTGAGACACATGGAAAACGTTGTGGATTTTCCAATGTACCGGTGTATCAATCTCATATGCGACCTTGCCGACAAGGCGCATGACACGGAAAGGTCCAACCCACTTTGGTAGCAACTTAGGCGTACCAACAGCCCGCAAGACTAAGTGCTTAGTGCTCAAGAGCACTTGGGCACCGACGTCGAAGGACACATGCCTGCGACGGCGATCAGCATACTGCTTTTGCCGGTTCTGAGCAATTATCAAGAATTGCTTAGCCCTCTGCTGAGCTTCCAGGAGAGTACCGGTAAAGCTTACAGCGGCCGGAACGCGCTCCGGCCTCCCCACCTGCAAAGGTGATCGGGGATGCTGACCATAATTCAGGAAGAAGGGTGTGTTTTTGGTAGAGTCATGAAAGGCATTGTTCACAGCATATTCCGCTGGAGCAAGATACACATCCCAGTCAGTTTGACTGGGGTTTACGAAGTGCCTGAGCGTGTCTTCCAAAACCCGCTTCATCCGTCCGGTCTGACCGTCCGTCTGGGGATGGAAAGCCGTGGCATGGGTTGCTTCGTGCCGAGAAGCCTGCACACTTCTTTCCAGAAGTGACCCGTGAAGCGAGGATCGCGGTCAGACACGATGCGCTCGGGTACTCCGTGCAGTTTCCATACGCGGTCCACAAATATGCCAGCGAATTCCTTAGCGGAAACCCTTGTGGTCGTAGGTACAAAGTGCACCATTTTACTCAAGCGATCCACAAACACGACAATGGCATCATAGCCGTTGCGCGTCTTGGGCAACTGGGTGATGAAATCCACACTGACATCAGACCAGTTTCGCGGTGGAATAGGCAAAGGTTGGAGCAACCCGGCAGGACTGTGAGAGCGTGCCTTACTACGCTGGCAGGTGGCACAAGTCTTCACAAAAGACGTTACGTGATTGACAAGCGCGGCCACCAAAAGAGAAGCTGGATAGCTTTCTTTGTCTTTCCCATACCCAAATGACCACTGTACGGAGGCTTATGCATCTCTTGCATGATACTAGTGCGCAAGGCATTGCAGTTGGGCACCACAATGGCGTCACCTCGCCACCAGAAGCCTTGGTCATGTACTACTGTGCGTGGTTTGGTTGCAGATGCAAACCAAGGGTCTGTGCCATACCCATCACGAATACGCACATACAGCTCAGAGAGGTTGGTGGTGCTCTGCGCTGCGGCCCCACGGGTAGGCCGCACGTCTGCAGTCTGAACCCTTGTGGCACACAAGACAGGCGCCACAGCAGCCCCTACAATGTTGCGGCTCACCGGGTCCGCCACATTGATACTTCCAGGGCGGTACAACCACTGGAGAGCTGGTCAATCCAGTCGTCCAGCGGGGCGCCGGCCTGAGGGAGAGCTGACCCACCCGGCCGGCCTGCAGGGCGTGAGCCCGAGGCGTGCCGACAGGGTACGGAGCCCGGGACCCTCGAACCGTACTTAGCTACACGGAGTGCAGCCAAGCTACCCTCACCGTTTGGGACTCCAAACGGTGGATACGTTACGCTCATGTAAGGTTATCGCGCGCCGTTGGCACCTTCAAACGGCGGAAACGTTACCCCCCTCCAGGGGTGTGAGCGGGTCGCTCCATGGCCCGCCTTGCGGCCGGCCAAAGATCCTCCTCTTGAACGAAAACAACCTGGCGAGGGGTATTTTAGGACAGGCGGGGCTCGCACCCGGGCGGGCCACTTGCCCGGCCAGCCAGCCCGCCAGCTGGCGGCTCACCTGGCCCAAATAGTCGGTCATGTAATGCCAACAGAGCCATGTGGCTTAACCAGACGGCTGCTTTATTACATAATTCCTGTGGCATCTCTGCTCTAATCACACACTTAGAGTCAGAATGTCCAGGTTTGGATTCGAGCATAAGGTGTTTTGGAGACAACCCTCATACAGGAGAACGCCAACGCACATACGCGCACAGAGAGCAGCGGAAGTCTTACCCTGAGGCACCGCCCTAGGGCGGTGACTTCACCAATAGACTTACAGAGAGCCGGCAGGGCCCGCAGCGATGAGCTGCGGCAACGGGCTGGCAGCAGCCGGCAGCAGCAGAGCTGTGGCGGCGGCGGCAGCAGCAGGCAGCAGCGGGGCTGGCTAGGCAGCAGCAGGGCTGTGTCTCTCTCAGGCGGTGTTTGGACTCCGGAGTCTGGCCAAGGCCTACTACTATAGCGGTTCTCCTGCCACCCCTCCCCTGAGGGTGTGACGAGGGTCGCCCCCAGGGCCCTCCCTCGGAGGGGCGGGCCTGACAAGGGGACACGACAAATACAACAGGCTGGCACACAAGGCCAGAGGCCTGTAGCACGAGTCCAAGGGACTAGCGCCAAGAGGCCGGCACGCGAGTCCAAGGGACTGGCGCGCTGCACAGCATGGGTCCAAGCGACTAGCGCCAAGAGGCCAACGCGCTGCACAGTGACTAGCGCCAAGGAGGTGGCGCGCCAGGCCAATAGCCTGGCTCACGGGGTCAAGGGACTGAGGCCATGCGGACACAGGACCGAGGCCGTGCAGCCATGAGGCCGAGAGAGCTGGTCAATCCGGTCAGCCCGCGGGGCGCCGTCCTGAGGGAGAGCTGACCCAGCCAGCCGGCCTGCAGGGCGTGAGCCCGAGGCGTGCGGACAGAGTACGGAGCCCGGGACCCTCAAACCGTACTTAGCTACACGGACTGCAGCCAAGCTACCCGCACCGTTTGGGACTCCAAACGGTAGATACGCTACGCTCATGTAAGGTTATCGCGCGCCGTTGGCACCCTCAAACGGCGGAAACGTTACACCTCCCCACTCTGGTGTTCATTACATACCTCCCCACCCTATTGTTGACGTCCTCGGGAACCATGAGAGAACAGCCGACAGGGATTAAGACGCCTGTCGGCTGCTGCCTGTACCAAGCCATGGATAATTACCAACCTTGACCAGGTATTCCCGAGAGCATCTGACAGTTTGCCAAATTGGCCGCAGGCTCCCAAGTGTTGCGCTCAGGCCCATACCCGAGCCACTTCAACAGATACTCACGGGTCTTACGCCCTCGAGGCTTGTCCCTGTGAGACAAGATTTTCCCACATCAAACTCAAAAATTTCAATCGATCAGTAGTGGAGGTGGGGGCGGCTGGACACGATCATCCGAAAGGAAGACCCTCAGCTGAGACACATGGAAGACATTGTGGACCTTCCAATGCACCGGTGTCTTCAGCTCGTAGGACACCTTGCCCACAATGCGTACTACTGCACATGGTCCAACCCACTTGGGCAGCAACTTGCGCGTACCTACAGCCCGCAAGGATAAGTGCTTCGTGCTCAGCAGCACTTGCACACCAACATCGAACGACACGTCCTTCCGATGTTTGTCAGCATAAGCCTTCTGGCGTCTCTGAGCAGTTTCTAAAGTTGCCGAGCTCGTCTCTGAGCCTCCAAGAGAGTTCCAGTAAAGGCTACCGCGGCGTGAACCCGTTCTGGCCTTCCGAACTGAAGTGGAGCTCGTGGATGCTGACCGTAGTTGAGGAAGAATGGAGTCTCCTTTGTGGACGCATGATAGGCATGGTTGACAGCATGTTCAGCCGGAGCCAAATACTCGTCCCAGTCAGTCTGGCAGGATTGACGAAGTGCCTCGACATGTCCTCGAGAACTCGATTCATGCGCTCAATTTGGCCATCCGTTTGTGGGTGAAAGGCTGTGAACAGGGCCTGCTTTGTGCCAATAAGCTTGCTAACTTCTATTTATAAGTGACCTGTAAAGCGAGGATCGCGGTCCGAGACCAACTTCTCAGGTACGCCATGCAGCTTTCACACTTTATACACAAAGATGCCAGCGAAATCCTTCGCAAATACCCGCGTAGTTGTAGGAGCAAAGTGCACCAGTCTACTCAAGCGATCCACAAAGACGACAATAGCATCATAGCCATTCCGCGTTTTAGGCAATTGTGTGATGGAACACACACTGACAGCAGATCAATTCCGCTCCAAAATCTGCAAGGGCTGAAGTAAGCCGGCAGGCTTGCCAGAAATTGCCTTTACGCTGGCACGTGGCACAGCTTACGACAAAGCGCGGCGCACCTGGGCTGAAAAAACCTCCACCAAAAGAGGCGTCGCACAGCCTTTGCTCACTCCTAGATGATCACTGTAAGGCGTATCATGCAGCTCCTGCATGATGTCAGTGCGCAAGGCATTGCAGTCGGGGACCACAATAGCGTCATCTTGCCACCAAAAGCTTTTGTCAACAGTGAGGGTGCTTACGTTGGCGGTCACAGCAAACCATGGGTCCTTGCCATATCCTTGACGGATACGGACGTAGAGCTCAGCGAGGTCAGCCGTGGGGATCCGAGAAGCTTGACGAGTCGTACGCAGTCTGCAGCCCGCACTCCGAGGGCGTTCAAGGCAGCCAACGCATTAGCGCTGCGAATGTTGCGATTCACAGGGTCTGCAACATCAAGCCGTCCAGGGCGATGAATACATGCAATACACTCTTGAATACACCATACCCAATACACCATGCAATACACCATCGAGCTTGACGCCTTGTCAAATGCTGCTGCGTGTGGAAATACGTCAACGAGCAATGATCCGTGACAACCTTAATTGCCACACCTTCCAGGTAGCAACGCCAGACACGTAAGGCGTGCACCACATCCTGCAATTCCTGCTCACCCGTAGTGACATTTCGCTCTGCAGGGATCAGCAGGCGACTCTCAATCGCTAACGGGTGACCCTCTTGCAAGAGCACGGCACCAATGCGGGTCAAAGAGGCACTGCAGACGAGTCCATATGGCACGCCTTGACGAGGAAAGACCAGCACAGGCGGAGATGCCAGCACCTGCTGGTTGCCCTCAAATGCCCGCTGGCATTCGGACGACCAATCCCAAGGTACGTCCTTACGAGTTAGTGTCGTAAGAGGAAGTGCCAAGTTTCCATAGCCTTGTAGGAAGTAGTTTGCAAAGCCCAGAAAGGAGCGCAATGCAGGTACAGTCCGTGGCACAGGCCAATCCCGTACGACCGAAGTCTTCTTGGGGTCGACACGGATGCCCTCTTATCCCACGACATGCCCAAAGTGTGTCAGCTCTGGCTGGTTGAAGCTTACTTGGACCGCTTGTCATACAATCGATTTTCACGCAGCAATTGCAGCAGTTGGCGCAGGTGTCTCACGTGATCCTCAGGTGTTTTGCTGAGCACGAGGATATCGTCCAAGTAAACCAGCACCAAATGGTAGAGCAAGGGGCCAAAGATACTCGACATCACCGGCTGGAATGTAGCCGGTTGATTGGTCAAACCAAAGCTCAGCACCTTGAAACGAAAATGTCCAAGCGGCGTACGGAACGCCGATTCGGAACATCGGCAGGCGTGATTCGAATTTCGTGATAACCATTTGCCAGGTCCAGAGAAGTAAACGCAATAGCCCCTGCAAGCTAATCGTACAGAGCATCTATCCGAGGCAATGGGTTTCGGTTCTTTATGGTGAGCATATTTTAAGCCCGATAGTCAATCCACATCCATAGTGTGCCATCCCCCTTTTTGACAAAGAGGATGGGTGCTCCATATAGCGACTGAGAGGGCTAAATGTAGCCCTTCGCTAGCAGGTCCTCGACCTGGGATTGCATTTCTCGGTATTCGAGAGGGCTTAGCCGGTACATGGGACGGGTAAGGCGGTTGAGCGCCTGGCTCCAATGGAATTGTTTGAGCCACACCTCGGTGAGGAAGTAGACCGTCCGGAAGAGAGTGGGGAAACACATCAACAAATTCTTTCAGCAGCTTATCAAGAACCCCGCCACGTGAATCCGCAGCAGTGACACACAAGTCAGGCTTAGACTCGCCATTCAACGTCACTATCACAAGACATGCCATCTGCACAGTATTTTTGTGTATCAATCGCTTCATCTGCATGGCGGACAGCAGGATGGAAGCCCCTGCCGCCAGCGGCGGGGCACAGGGAAGCTGCTTGCAAGGGACAAAGTGTGACATCTCTGCATCTAAACACACAGTAGAGTCAGGATGTCCTGGTTTGGATTCGAACATAGGGTGTTTTGGAGACAACCCTCATACAGGAGAACGCCAACGCACATACGCGCGCAGAGCGCAGCGGAAGTCTTACCCTGAGGCACCGCCCTAGGGCGGTGACTCTACCAATAGACTTACGGAGAGCCGGCAGGACCCGCAGCGATGACGGGCTGCAGCGACGGGCTGGCAGTAGGCGGCAGCAGCAAAGTTGTGGCGGCGGCGGCAGCAGCAGGTAGCAGCCGGGCTGGCTAGGCAGCAGCGGGCTGTGTCTCTTTCGGGCGTTGGTCCGACTGAGCAGTCTGGCCTCGGCCGGCTACAAATAGCGTTCCACCTGTCACCCCTCCCCCGAGGGTGTGACGAGGGTCGCCCCAGGGCCCACCTTGGGAAGGACGGGCCCAACAATGGGGACACGACGCCCAAAAGCGAGCCCGACATCGGGAATAGCCACACAGGGTGCAGCGGATCGCCCAAGAGCGAGCCCGACAACGGGAAAAGCGGATCGACCGGCACCGTTGACACGCCCCAACGGTGACGAGACGACGCTGGAAGGTTTCCCGCAACGTTGGCACGGCCTAACGGCGGGAACGTTACACAAAGCGCCGTGCGCCAAGTTGTACAGTGAAAGTCTGGCGTTCGAAGTCAAGGCATGCTGATGCGGCACAAAGCCAGTCATCACCCAATATCACATCAAATGCGACGGTCAACGCAATAGTGTAACAAAGCACCTCGGCTTTCTGATTCTGAATGCAAATAGGAACCTTGCACAAACCAGCAAATCGGTCGGGTGGCCATCGGCCAAGGTTACTCTAGGCAGACCATCTGCTTGCGAATGCAAGCCAATGGAGCACACCAAAGCCCCATTGACAAAGAACACTGAGGCCCCTGAATCTAGGAGGATCCTAGCTGGTGCCGCAGCAACCAGCCCCTCAAATAGCATAGTGTGTCCCTCATGGACACTGTCAAGGAACGGGGTGCGAGCGACATAGACCCTGACCGCGGTCAGGTAAGGCCTACACTGAGAGGCATCGACACTACGCCTAAGGAGCGTGTGTCCCGCCTTGTGCGAGCACAACAGCGACATCTCCAGCGGAGCTCCATCAGTCACGCTGCGCTTCTGCGGCACAACGAAGAACAGCATTCATTCAGCGCGACGGCACTCAGGCCAGCTCAGATACTAATCAGCAGCTATCTGCAAGTCATTGTGGGCAATCCACACAAATAGAGGCCCTCCGGCTTTCAGACCTTGCAACAAAGCAAGAATAGAGCGCACAACCGGCACAATTGGCGGGCGAGCAATGCCAGTAAGATCAAAAAGCGCACGTGAATCTGGCTGAATGAGATTTCTCTCAGAGGCAAGGGTCAGGCACTCACGCTTCCCCTTTAAGCTGCCCTTCTCCCAGCTCATTGGGCGCTGTGGACGTGGCCTCGAAGATGCCGCCGGCCAGTCCCTGAGCAGGTGGGCACTTGTCAGCGCACTGAAGCAGCCAGCGCCCTCCACGCGCGGCTTGAGGAAGCCGCCTGAAGGACGCGCGTCCGAGCCCTGGCGTGGGTTTGCCCGCTTCTTGCCTCGGTCTGCATCAGAACCGCCTGCCTTCAGCAGGGGACGCTTGCTTGGACCGGCAATGTCCGGCGTGCTGAGCACCTTGCGGGCGTGCTCCACCATCTTGGTGAAGTCCGTGACTGGTTTGGCCGTCGCGAAATCCACCGCGACCCCATTGCAAAAGTGAGTAGGCAGTCCAGCCTTAAAATGCTGGCATAAGTCAATAGGCTTCATGGGCTCGCTGCGTAGCTTGGACAGCAGCAGACGGAAGCGCCGCACATAGGACTCAAAGCTCTCGCTCCCTTCGCCCTGCATGCGGAGAGCGTCCAGCTCGTCGCGGGCGCGCAGCTCCTCATGGGGGTCGCCATAGGTGGACAAGAGCGAGCTGCAAAAGAAGTCCCAGCCACTGTAACGTTTCCTCGTTTGAGAGTGGTGACGGTGCGCGATAATCTTACAAGAGCGTAGCGTATCTACCGTTTGGAGTCCCAAACGGTGCGGATAAATTGGCTGCACTCCGTGTAGCTAAGTACGGTTCGAGGGTCCCGGGATCCGTACCCCGTCCGCACGCCTCGGGCTCACGCCCTACGAGCTGGCCGGGTGGGTCAGCTCTCCCTCAGGCCAGCGCCTTGCGGGCTGGCCGGGTGGGCCAGCTCTCTCTCAGCAGTACCCTGCGGGCTGGCCGGATTGGCCAGCTCTGTTGTTCTCATGGCCGCATGGCCTCGGTCCTGTGTCCTCACGGCCTCAGTCCCTTGGCCACGTGAGCCAGGCTGTTGGCCTGGTGCGCCACCTCCTTGGCGCTAGTCACTGTGCAGCGCGCCAGTCCCTTAGACTAGCGCGCCGGCCTCTTGGCGCTAGTCCCTTGGACTCGTGCTACAGGCCTCTGGCCCTGTGTGCCAGCCTCTTGTATTCATCGTGTCCCCTTGTCAGGCCCGCCCCTCCGAGGGAAGGCCCTGGGGGCGACCCTCGTCACACCCTCAGGGGAGAGGTGGCAGGAGAACCGCTATAAGTAGTAGGCCTTGGCCAGACTCCGGAGTCCAATCACCGCCTGAGAGAGACACAGCCCTGCTGCTGCCTAGCCAGCCCCGCTGCTGCCTGCTGCTGCCGCCGCAGCCACAGCTCTGCTGCTGCCGGCTGCTGCCAGCCCGTCGCCGCAGCTCATCGCTGCGGGCCCTGCCGGCTCTCTGTAAGTCTATTGTTAGAGAGAGTCACCGCCCTAGGGCGGTGCCTCAGGGTAAGACTCCGCTGCGCTCTGTGCGCGTATGTGCGTTGGCGTTCTCCTGTATGAGGGTTGACTTGAAAACACCCTATGCTCGAATCCAAACCAAGACACCCTGACGCTGCTACCTATGTGGTTAGATGCAGAGATGTCACAGCCACTGTACTCCTCGGGCGTCGAGCCCTTCTTCAGGGTGTTCTACCGATCCAGGTGCTCCCCTGTGAGATAGATTGAAGCGAGGCGCACGCATGCCCCCGCGTCCGTGAGCGAACACACCGCTACTCATCCATCTCACCGAGCCATTGCTGCAACCCTCCCCAATCGTCGTGGACGGAGAACTGCCTGGGTGCATGGGCCCTGGCGAGACCATGCTCAGGGTGGCCGTTGCTCTTGCGCATCAGATGCACCGACGCATCCATCTCTTACATATGCGGCTCTGCGGCGCGCTGCCGGACGAGGAGGGCGCGCTGCTCCGTGCAAATCTTCGCAAAGAACCGGTGTTGAGCCGGGATAGGCTGGGCTGCTGCCAGATCTTGCACGAGGAGGGCCATGCACTGCACCTCCCCCGCCGACAAGCCCGCGTGGCCTTTCGGCTCCCAGCTCGGCGTGCCCCTCAAGGGCTTGCCCCGCAACAGCCACTGCTGCAGCATCTGGCTCTGCCGCAGCCGCTGCATCTATAGCTGACCGCCCCACAGCAGCCGATGCATCCGCAGCCAACCGCTCCGCAGCAGCCGCTGCATCCGCAGCCGACCGCTCTGCCTCCTGAGGAGGGCTTGGCCGCGCACTGGAGGTGTGTGACACCATGCTGTCTCAAAAGGAGCGAACGCAGCAAGTCGTCCTAAAGGATCGGTCTGCAATCTGGCGTTGGTCGCTGGCTCACGCCGCAAGGATGACTCCGCACCCGGCGCTTCCACAGAGCCGCCCACGGACCAACTCTGGCAAGCACTTTGACCACTAACTCTAATCTCTGATCCAGATTGTCAGGAATCTCGCCCTGACCACGCAGTTAGAGAGAGCAGTCCTTCTTGAGTTTGGCTGTAGGGGGTTCAGGAGCCAACCCACTACACAGGAAGCACTAGCGCATCAGCGCAGGGGAAGACAGACCCTGTGGCGCCGCCGTCCGGCGGCGACTCCACCTCCTGGGCGCAGGCCGGCGCAGCAGGCCCCGCAGCGGAGTGCGGTGGCAGCTGCGGCGGCAAGCAGCGCAAGGCTGCTCCTGGGTTTCCCGGTTCGAACTGATTGTCGAGCCTCAGCCCCCAAGGCTTCTTGTGCTTCCCCGTGCCACCCCCTTTCCAAGGGTGTGAGCCGGTCGCCCCGTAGCCCGCCTTGCGGCAGGCCAAAGACCCTCCCTTGAACGGGTGGATCCTGGCTAGGGGTAATTTAGGACGGGCGGGACCCGCACCCGGGCGGCCCACTTGCCCGGCCAGCCAGCCCGCCAGCTGGCGGGTCACCTGGCCCAAATAGTCGGTCATGTACTGCCAACAGAGCCATGTGGCTTAACCAGACGGCTGGGTTATACACACCATGTGACAACACAACACTCACAGCAGAGTCAGGGGGGGACACTGTGCGCGTCATCACAACGAGAAATCACCCAAAGCCGGATTGATGTGAGAGTACGACCTCGAATCTGCCTTCCGACTCAGCTTGCCAGGATGCTGGTCGAAGTGGTCCCATGTAGGTCAACCCTCTGATAGCCGAAGGCGGAGACGAGCATTTACGTAGACTACACAAAATGCACTAAGTGACTCAAGGCATCACCTGCCGGCAGCTTACACTAAAGTGCGCAGAGATACTCAGGCACATAGCTGGGCCAATGGCGCAGTCTTCACCACTCAGCATAAGGGCTTACGTACTCGGGCAGGACATAGGGCCGCACATGGTCTCGTCCATACACGTGATTTTACACGTAGACACGGCAAGGAGCATACTGGCGAAGAGAGTTCCACACAGCGGGCGCTGCAGGGAACTGAAGCAACCCTGGCTCAGTACACCCACTTACCCCGTAGCCGTGATATATCATCTACAGCTAAGGACTTGTACTGGAAGTAGACAACACAGACGTGCTACTGACCCGGGCCAATAAGCCACTAGGTCAATGAGGTGGCGGCCAGCCATGGACCTCATCTCACTACAGTGCCAAGCACCACAAGCTTCCAGAATTTGGAGTGTGCTCACGCACAAATCAAAGTGAGGGCGCGCCAGGCGCGCCAGCCGCCAACACCAGAGATATGACAAGGTGAATGCCGAAGCAGGGGTCACCCGTGCCGAGGCATCACACAATACCGATCTCACGATGAAGTCCACAACTTCCACGGGCAAAAGCCACATTTAGGCCAGCTTGATTTGGGCGTTACCACATTAGAGCCCAGCTCGCACAAGACTGATGAGTTCCGGCAAGCCCGTGCTAATCAGCAGCACAGACGAAATTTCCTAATGATTTCTGGTACTTCGTCCGTTTGCCAGTGTAGCTGACAAGACACCAGTGGCCTTTACAAACTCTTGGTTTTCACAAAACTCATGCTGACACAGGAGGCAGAAGCCTACGAACTGTCAAGGATATGGGCCGAACGACCAGCCTCTAGTCCTTAAGATACATTGTTGGCGCTACACACCAAGTGCCGAGGCACTTACGATTGAGAGAGAAGTTTTGAGCTACAATTATGAGCAGTTCAGGCCATCAACTCATACTTCAAGCGGGAGGAGTGGCCTGCCTTATGGCAGTACAATCAAGCCAACTTCTTTGGAGGTGAAGACTGCACGACTGCACGGCACAAGCACGACTACCGTGTAAACTGATCAAACTGCAGTTGACTAGAAGTTACCAATACAACAACGTATTCTTCTCCACCAGCACGCCCAAGCACAGAGCGTACTACTGGCACAACAAACTGCGGACAAAATCGTCCTACGAGTCTAATGTGGTGTCACATACACGTCACATTGGTGACATAGCGGCCGTACAACTCCGCGTACTTTCATCCGTACATGGCGGCGAGTGAGTGGGTGAAGAAGTCTCAGGTGTTAAACACTCTGGGGTGGGTGGACGACTTCACGAAGTTCCACCTCATGCAGCAGAATCGTTCATGAGATACATAGCCGCAATTCCCACGCGACATTTGATAGTGCCGCGCATATCATGGACTAGTTGTCAGACTACCTTGCCCATTGTACTTAGAGGGTTGGCACGGCTGGGCACGCCCCAGCTGCCTGAAATAGCGTCCTTTCGCCTTGACGCGACGAACTCGCTGCTCTTCAGCATGCACACGGGCGAGTATTGGTCGCATCTCTTCGCGTGGCGCCCCCCACTCAGGAACTGCCAGCAAATTCCCACTCGGATGGTATATGCTATTTGCTCCACTAGACACACAAGGCGCTGCACCTCGGCCGGAGTCAGGCCGTCCAGATCGGGTGCATGGAGCTCCCCCCACTCACTTTCCACCTCCTGGACCTTAGCCGGAGGTACGGCCGGCGGAGGAGTATTAAAAGGCGCACTCGAGTCAGCCGAATCTATGCCTTTACACCAACACACTGAGGGATCAAATCAGTGAAGGGCATAAGACACACCAGCTGAGACAGTACTACCGCAATGATACTGAGCAAGCTGGTGCCCCAGACAAGCAAAGCAATAATGATAGCGCGCAAGTCATACCCTCAAAATGCAAAGCCGCACGAGCGAGCTGAGAAAGGGGCCAGGACTGGTATACGGACCACTTCCCTGCACACACACTTTTCGCCGCCCGGCTGCGGTCGCTTTCAAACTCCTGTCACACAGACAGGCAATCCGCCGACCGCAGGTGACTATGCAGACGAAACACTGACCTTGCAAGGGATTGCCGACGGGGTGGATGTTCAGTGAACGGTGGCCGACCCCGGGCGCGTGGATGCAGCGGGCGAGTGGATCACTTCACCAATCGGCGCATGGCAGATCCACAGATACAATCTGGCAAGGGGTCTCAAGTCATAAGTGACTCGTTAGTGCCAGAACATCAGAAAGAACCTTGCATCGTCAGCCGTATCATCAAAGGATACGAGGCTAGCAAGATTCAAGGACACCTCTGATACCAAATGAAACGTTCTAATCCTATATACACAATTAGGAGCTAGGACGTCCTTACAGTATACGGTCGCTCGAAAGGAAACCCCCAGCACGGTGAAGCACCACGTCTACACGCCGGGCATGTTGCGGCACCACACGCGTCACATGCGTGTCACTACGAGTCCGGCAGCACCAAGCGGCACTGCGGCAATGCTGCAACGGCTCCGGCGGTGCGGCAGCGATGCGGCGGCGGCACCAACGGCGCGGCGGCGATGAGGCGGCGGCTCCGGTGGTGCAGCGGCGATGCGACGGCAGCACCGCCAACAGGCCGCTGAGCGGCTCCTCTTCTGGCGGACTGCACGTCACCGTCGCGCGTCGTCCACGTGTCGCATGCATCAGTTTGGTGCGGGAGTCTAATAATATTGGGCCGCGCACCGTTACTCTAAGCCAAGGTCAGAGTCACGTGATGGGTGGGGACGTTACAGGTCCTGTGTTACAGACTGCTGATGCACGGATCCTCCTGATGCTCTGGCCTGACTGTCTGTTAGTCGGAGTAATTTGCTAGAGCAGGAATGTGGTATTGCAATTTGGGCGGCAAACCAAGTTTGCTCCCGGCGCCACGACCATCGGCGTACGATGCCGGAAACTCCTTTACACACGTACCACGGCTGTCAGCGCGTTGCCCACCCAAGTGTGGGCATTGACTCCGGCAGCCGCTGGGCGGTTCCATATGATCATTCAACCACGATCAGATTTGTTGCTCCGTTCTATACCTTCTCTGCAGATTCATGTCTGCCGTGCTGTTTGGGGGTACGGATTCGCGCGGTGTCCTGCTTGCTCGCTTTCTGGTGGCCACCAGTATGCGGTGTCTTGCAATGTAGTATGAAGACATTATATGCTGATCAGTGGAACCTGAACTGAATACTGAAGGATCAGAATTGATTTTTCAGTAATTCCCCTGGAAGACGTGGAGTCACACCACTCTGGTGCGCGCCCCAGCCCTTTTCGGCCGGCGGTACAACCGGCTGCAGTGGGAGACGTGGTCAATGAGCGAGCACAGCTTTGTGAGCCTTCCGGCCCTGGTGGCTATCGCCTGAGCGCTCCTCTCGGAGCATCTGAAGGCGGCGATGGCTGTTATACCTACCTCACACGCCCGACTGGAGGCGTTGGGCGAGGAGGTCCTGGCTGCGCTCGATCGGTTGAGTACCACCGGCGTCGGCCTAGGAGGGCCAGGGTCCAGGTGCATGGGTTGCACGGGTCCTAGGTGCATGGTTTGCACTACGGCCAGAGCCAGGCGAACACCCTAGATGAGTCGTGTTGCACGTCCGCTGTGACATCTCTGCTCTTAATCACACAGTTAGAGTCAGAATGTCCTGGTTTGGATTCGAGCATAGGGTGTTTTGGAGACATCCCTCATACAGGAGAACGCCAACGCACATACGCGCACAGAGCGCAGCGGAAGTCTTACCCTGAGGCACCACCCTAGGGCGGTGACTCTACCAACAGACTTACGGAGAGCCGGCAGGGCCCGCAGCGATGAGCTGCGGCGACGGGCTGGCAGCAGCCGGCAGCAGCAGAGCTGTGGCGGCGGCGGCAGCAGCAGGCAGCAGCGGGGCTGGCTAGACAGCCGCAGGGCTGTGTCTCTCTCGGGCGTTGGTCCCCCCCGGAGTCTGACCAAGGCCCACTACTTATAGCGGTTCTCCTGCCACCCCTCCCCTGAGGGTGTGACGAGGGTCGGCCCCAAGGCCCTCCCTTGGAGGGGCGGGCCTGACAAGGGGACACGACAAATACAACAGGCTGGCACACAGGGCCAGTGGCCTTTAGCACGAGTCCAAGGGACTAGCGCCAAGAGGCCGGCGCGCGAGTCAAGGGACTGGCGCGCTGGACAGTGACTAGCGCCAAGGAGGTGGCGCGCCAGGCCAATAGCCTGGCTCACGGGGTCAAGGGACTGAGGCCGTGCAGCCATGAGGACTGGAGAGCTGGTCAATCCGGTCGGCCCGCGGGGCGCCGGCCTGAGGAAGAGCTGACCCACCCGGCCGGCCTGCAGGCGTGAGCCCGAGGCGTGCCGACAGGGTGCGGAGCCCGGGACCCTCGAACCGTACTTAGCTACACGGAGTGCAGCCCAGCTACCCGCACCATTTGGGACTCCAAACAATAGATACGTTACGCTCTTGTAAGGTTATCGCGCGCCGTTGGTACCTTCAAACGGCAGAAACGTTACATCCGCACCACGGACATATTCTAGCCAGATGGAGCCTGGGGGCCTCCAAGCCCGGCTGGACGAGATCGCGGATTCGCTCGTGCTATGCGGCACGGCCGAGGAGGCATAAGTGGGTCTTGCCGCTACATTCCTCACTAGCGAGCCTCTTCAGTGGTGGAGAGGCTCCCATGAAGATATGCTCCACTCCCGATGTGTACAACACATGTAACCTTCTCGCGCTCTTTGGCTGCTGTCTTTGCATAGGTCCATTATTTAAGCTTGGGACTGGCGTGGATCCTCTCACAATGGCATTCTTGAAACTTTCATCGATTGCGCTACACAAGCGCAAGCTTACAACTTCGCAATGTCACCCATCGATCACAAGTTATCCTGCTGAGGCGGGCGTCCTTCTCAACAAGCTCTGGTAGCTCGGACGAAGGCGAGGCCCACTTAATGTCGACCTCCAGTATCGACCTCCAGTGGGGGCTCGAGGAATGTGGCAAGGAGCCACGTGGTTGCTTTCACTGCGTCGACTTGCAACGTCCTCTCCGAGACTGCAAAGATCCCAGGCCTTCTACCTCTCGTCCGGCACGTCCTTTTGGGAAGGTCGAGGGCAACTACAAGGGCAAGCGTGAGTGCCTTAAGCAAGCCTCGATGTGTGAATTTTAACGGCAAGTTGTATGCAAGCTATTGGACCTTGTTGGCCAGGCCTGCCCGCAATCGAACTTACCTGCTATACGCTTGATCTCTGCTTTGGGGGCCGGAGGGCCTCTACTTGTGTGGCTGACCCACGCTGTAGCGTACGCTCGTTCTGGCTGCATAAATCTCCGCTCAACGCGTACATGTGGTCGGTGTCTGTGGCGCGGCCCACTTCGGGTGGCATCCCGCGCAACTTCTCTCTTCCGCTAGCGTTGTACCGCTTGGCGTGACCCCTGTCTTGCGGTCTCCTCGAGGTCCGCCCGTGGACGTCACATGGCTTACGGGTCCCTCGCTGTCCGCCCGTAGATAGGAAGCGCGGCCAGATTGACTGGTGGCTGGGAAAGGCCAGCCCAAAGGGATGGACAAGGTCCGAAGGAGCCGGAGTACGAAGGACTAGGACTAAGACATCAGCCAGGGAACGCTCAGTAACCTCTAGTCAGGAGATGCAGGAGACCTCCCGTAGCAGTTAGCTGTACGTTACCCTCGAGGTCTTCACGTGGACGTGACATTTCCCGCGACCGACCCTCGTGAGGCCCGCCCCTGACGGGGCGGGCCTGGAAGCGGCTCCCACACACCTTGGAAGGGGAGTGCCATCGAAGCATCACAGGTAGGTGGCCGGAGCGGACTGAGTATTCGATCAGTGAGGCCAGAGAGAGGCATAGTTCTGCTTGCTCCTGCCGCAGCCGCCGCCACAGCTCTGCTGCCGTCGTCTGCTGCTCAGCCCGTCGCCGTAGCTCGTCGCTTTGAACATCGCCAGCTCTCCGTCAGTGTCATAGCTGCACCCCAAGCGGGGACAGCTTCTGAGCCAGACCCTCAGTAGAGTTGCCGCCTTCTGGCGGTGCCTCTGGGTAAGACTTCCGTTGTGTCTTGTAGTAGTGCTTCACCGTAGGGGGTTTGCTTCTAAATCCCCATTGACCGAATTTAATCAGGACGTACTAACATCGAACTGCGTGTATAAGGATAAGGACGTTTCACACGCTGACTTGCACGTAGCGCGAAGATGTTATTGACTTGGCCTTCTCATTTGTGGCCTGAAAACGTGGTAATCTTAGTTGTGTTTTGCCGGCGCAGCGTGACCTGTCGACCTCCACGGTGATGCTGCTGTGCTCGTGTGACACGGGACACCAGCTCCTGCTGCCTGGCGGTGATGATACTTAGGAGAGGCCGCTAGGCCGCTAACACCCCGTTCTTAAAACTGTACACGTAGTACATACATCACTTCTGAGGGGCTGTTGCTGAAGCACTGGCTAGGATCCTCAAGGACTCCATGGCCATTGCGTCCTTCGTCGATAAGAACTTGATGGGTGGTTATAGATTGGTTAAATGGCAGAAGATCGACAAGTGGGACATGGGAGTACCTTGTAGGGTGGACAGGCTTTTATGAAAGCAATGACTCCTGGGAACCGGCAGAGAGTCTCGATAACGTGAAGGACTTGGTAAACGCTTACTGTGCTATGGTCAAGGGGAAAATGGGCGTGCGAGGACGCAACCTTGAAGGGGAGAGCTGTGTAACGAAGTTACATAGATGGAACATCATTATCGTGGGAATGATAGCTGGAGAGTACTGAGGAGGCCAACCACCTCACCAGTCGGCCGAAGGACGACGCGCGACATTGGAGAAAGCGCAAATCTGAGTAACTGCACGCGTCGCTGAAAACCTGAACTTCCAGCGCGCGATGGCGGCACAAGCCCCGTTTCGGAATCTGGACTCCTAGTGTTAGAATTTGTAATAGTATTAGGCACGGGTTTCCGCAATCGGCGGCGACTCCAGCGCCGGAGGCGGCGGCCACGGGTGGATACTCTGTGGGGGCTTGTAGCAAGTGGCCGGGCGCTTATAATCCCATGAGGCCGGAGGCAGGGCTCCGCGAGGCCTCGATGGGTATATAAGGGGCAGAAGCAGCCCGCATTGAGTTCCCCTCACCCAAATGCTTGTATGACAAACCATGCACATCTCAACCGTCAGCTTATTGCCTTGTCTTGACTCATTGATTGTTTGGTTCGGACCTTTGCTTTGCGACACCAACGCCTTCGGCCTCAGGGCTTGACGATCATCAATTCGTACACGCTGAGCCGCCGTAAAGACCGATGTGCCGACTAGTTCCTCTCGGGCTAGGAAACATACAAAGCCACGGTCGTTATGCTGAGGAGGGGTCATGGGGAGCCTTCTCAAACGCTGTATGAAGCACCAATTCTCTTCGTGATGCAGAAAAGACGGCAATCTTCGGATGTGCATAATTGATCGAGCTTTTGGCAAGCTTGTAGCTGGTACCTTTCGCCACGACAGCAAGATCGGGATATGCGTCGACCCCAATACAACTTTGTCGTACGGTATTGGCCTGTGCCACGGAATACGCATTGGCTGCATCCTCTGTGAACTTGCGAATAACCTCCGGAGATTCCTACAAGGGATTGGGTACTTGGCACTTCCTCTTACGCGGCTATCGAGTGTTTCGTAGCTGCTTAGATCCATATATGCCAGCTTTTTAGCGCTTTACCTTGGTTGGCCCTTTCGACCTTCGTGCAGTCTTTTTCTGGGCTGGCCTCTCCTAGCCACCGCCCTGTCCTGGAGGCATCTTTCATCCTCACGCGCGCAACCCCAACGGACATCCTTGGGCTCAAGAGGCTCCGGCCTGCGTGGCGTGCTGTGACCCGCAATCACGCTACCTAGGAAGACAGTCTTCCAGTAGAGGCCGATGGCACTGTGCCAGCCCAGAAAGTTAGCTACTTGGTCTCCTAGCCCGTCGAAGGGGGGGCTCTCCCAAAGAGGCCGAGGCCTGTGAAAAGCCAGCCCTTGACGCAGTGGACAGGAGAGCGAGCAGCCAGGCTACAACGCTGTCGAGTCGCTTGCTCAGGTGCACAGGATGAGCCTTACTATCTCCCTGCAGCATTCTTCATCGTACACTTTTGCGCAGGCTGCACATTGGCTGCTGCCTCCAGGCTCTGCCAAGGGGAAGCTTGTCGCCCTCTACTCATTCCGGCCTGCAGTTGCTGACTAGAGGACGTTGAGCGTCCATTTGCACAAGTCACGTTTGATAGCTATGCGTATATTGCACCTTCTGGCCATTTCAGACTGTGGTATTTCCATTGGGCTGGCCTCCCTCAGCCATTGCCATACATTGAAAGAGCTGCATCTCCTTTATTAGCTGCTTCTTTTCTGGAAATCAGCAGTTCCTGCAGTTCCCATCCCTTAAGACACTCAGCACGGTAATCTGGGGAGGGCACACCCAAAGGACTGCATCTGCACAGCCAGAGGCGCAGCCTTGGACTGGGAGGCACAGCGAAGATTATATCACACCAGCACGAGTCTGTGGGATCGAGGCAAGGCATACACGTTGCGTCTTCACTCTCTCACTCAGCCGCTCCATGATGACAAGATGCGGCATTGCATGAACCTCTGAAATAGTTTAGCAAGACTGTGACCTGCCTGCATGCGAGCCGGATATATTCATTCGATTTGCTCCTTGCGAGGCACAAGCAGTGTGCAGGCAGATCAGACATATGACAATCCAACACATATCAAGCATGACAATGCGACAGTGTCTCGGTCTAAAAGATTTCCTCTTCACCATCCCATCAAACAATGTAGACATTCAGGATGTACAGCTACCCCTGTCCTCGACAAGGGCAATCATTGAGCAGCAAATCTCAATATCTGACAAGGTCACATTTCACAGCAGTAAAAACTTATTATCCACATGGACAGGGGTTGGATCGTCAACAGCTTCGGTCTGACAAGCGAAAGTGCATTACACCTGATTTGCACTTACATTCGCCATGCCTTGCAAATACGGTCCTGATGTAACTTGCCGTTATCACCTTTCCAGGTGAAGTCGTTGGGCACCATCAGTACGAGCAAGAATCATAAGCACGCACATCTGCAACAGCACATGTATGGACCCAAATGCGGAAGATGCACACCTTACGATGTTTGTGACCAGTGAGTCTCAGCCACTGAGCGAGCGAGCCTTGAGCTCATTGTGTCACATGTGATTGATGATGAATGATGGTCCCGAAAAGTGCTCATCACCTGCACCAAGTAGTGGAAGTGCAATAGCCAGCGTCAGTGTCCACCTGTGTTATGCTGGACTGCCTCAATCGTGATGTGAAATGATGCGTCAGAATGCATGAATAAGAATTCAGCCCTCGATGCATACTGAAAAATGAGTCAACCCAGCTTCTTATAAGTCAACTTTTGAGTCAAGTTATGAGTAGACTCAGCTTCTTGATGTCGATAACATGGTTGATGATATTGATAACATGGTATTGATGATGAAGTTGATGAAGTTGATACTACGGTCGGTGATGATGATCATATGGTTGATGATGTATATAGTATGGTTGATCGTATGATAATATGGTTGATGATATCATTACATGGTTGATGATTTGATGACATGGTTGATGACTTTGATGATATGGTTGACAATAACTGTGATGAAGTTGATATCGAAATTATAGTTGATGGTACTGATAATATGGTTGATGTAGTCTGTAACATGGTTGTCGATATTGATGATTGGTTGATGGTGATGATAATGAAGGGAATGGTCCTGATAAGTGTATATCACCTGCACAAAGTACGGAATATCAATAGCCAGGGTCAGTGTGCAGTCGTACTATGCTGGACCACCTCAAACTCAATGTGAAACGATGCGTCAGAATGCATGACTAAGATGTCAGCCCTTGGTGCACACAGAAATATGAATCAGGTCAGCTTCTTATGAGTCAAATTCCGAGTAAACTGATGAGAAGAACTCAGCTTCTCGATGACAATAACACGGTTGTTGATGTTGATGATATGGTCGATGACATTGAAGACATGGTTGATAATATTGAATATTTAGTTGAAAGATGGTTGAAGATATTATGAACATGGTTGAAGATACTAATAATGAAGTCGATGATGTTGATAATTTTGTTGAGTATATTGATGATGAATTTGATAATATTGATTATTTGATGATGTTGATGATGTAATAGCATGGTTGATGATGTTGATGATGTGGTGGATCACATGATAACATGGTCGATAATTTGACGACATGGTTGATGATATTGAATACATGGCTGATGAATCTGACAAAATGGTTGACGATAGTTGTGATGAAGTTGATGATATGGACGATCTGGTCAATGGTATGATGATATCGTTGATGATATTGAGATATAGTTGATCATATTGATGATATGGTTGATAGTGTGGATCTGAAAGGAATGGTTCTGACAAGTGTTTATCACCTGCAAGTACAAGTACTGAAAATACTATAGCCAATGTCAGTGTGCAGTTGTACAGTGCTGGACTACCTCAACCTCAATGTGAAATGGTGCGTCAGAATGCATAACAGAGCTGTCAGCCCGTGGTGCACTATGACATATGAGTCGGCTTGGCTTCTTCTAAGCAACGCACTTTTGCAGCTAGATGGCACGAACAAGATCGATCTACTCCTCCTAGCAGTACTTTGCACCTCCTTCTGAAAGACTCTGCAGGCAGGCGGGTGGGCGGGCGGGCGGGCGCCCGGGCGGGCAGGGTATCATACCAAGACAAGTCGATCTATTGAGGTTGGCGGCCTGTACAACCATCAGGGACAAGAAGGACCTTGGTACAGGCGTCCGGCTTCGTCAGACGCCGTCACCGCCACGGCCGCACCTTGGCGGCAGGCTTGCCCTTGCCGTCGGGCCTGCAAGGCATACGCAGAGTGCCTCGGATCAGTGGCAGCACAGAATCGCACAGACAGACGCTGCAGCTGCTCATTGTGGCAACCGCCCAGCGAAGCAGTCCAGCGCACACCCGACGAAGCGTCAAGGCCACCGAGCAGCCGACAATCAGAGGCGCCTTGGAGCCGCGGGGGGAAGGCGAGCAGGACCAGCATTGTGCAGAACCAAGCGTCGGGAGGGAAGATATGTGCAGGTTTGAGAATGCCATACTTGAGAGATGCAGCCGATCGCGTCGGCTTGCCGGCTGACGTGCTGACCAGCGGTGCTGGCGGCCGCGTGTCCGCAGCCGCAGCCAATCTGGCCTTGCTGGCCACTCCTCCCTTGCAGCGGGCATCGGCCACCTGGGTACACACGGCGGACAAGGGTTGTCGCGAACAACAGGCAGAGGTAGGGGGCGGACGCTCACCCGGCTTGGCGGCCCGGCCGGGCGCGGCCACCTTGGGCTTGGCGGCCGGGCCGGGCGCAGCCGCCTTGGGTTTGGCGGCCGGGCACGGGGCAGCCGCCTTGGAAAAAAAAAAAAAAAAAAAAAAAAAAAAAAAAAAAAAAAAAAAAAAAAAAAAAAAAAAAAAAAAAAAAAAAAAAAAAAAAAAAAAAAAAAAAAAAAAAAAAAA
>WELB01000140.1:265044-276703 GCA_009602725.1 Spirogloea muscicola
AAAAAAAAAAAAAAAAAAAAAAAAAAAAAAAAAAAAAAAAAAAAAAAAAAAAAAAAAAAAAAAAAAAAAAAAAAAAAAAAAAAAAAAAAAAAAAAAAAAAAAAAAAAAAAAAAAAAAAAAAACCGCTCTCCGCCGCCCTTCCCTCTGTGCGCCGCCCTCGGCGGCCGCAGGCGTCTGGCCCTCTGGGCGGCGGGCACGGCGGCAGCTCTCCTGGTGCACGGCGGCCAGCCGCAGCAGCCGCCTGCATCGGCTCGCGCTGCCGGCGATGCGCGCCCGCCAGCCCGCCGCGCGGCCAGCCACCGCTGCAGCGCTGATCGCGCCCGACGGGGGCTCGCTGGTGGACCTCATTGTTCCGGGCAAGGAGCGCGCAGCCAAGGTCGAGGAGGCAGCTGTACTCCCGCAGATCCGCATCAACCGCGTCGACCTGCAGTGGCTGCACGTGCTCTCCGAGGGCTGGGCAAGCCCCTTGCGCGGCTTCATGCGCCAGCGGGAGTACCTCCAGTCTCTGCACTTCAACTGCATCCGCAGCCAGGTCAGTGACTTGCAGTCACTATCCCTGCACCACACTATTTGGTCATGTCCCTCTGGTTACTCGCAGCAGCATTTTAGCTCGCTCACCATTCTGACCCGAGACTGCCCTCGCACGCCCGCGAGTGTCTTGCGCCCTTGCAGGATGGGTCATTGGTGAACCAGTCTGTGCCAATAGTGCTTGCCATATGCGACGATGACAAGGCGAGACTAGCAGATGCAACGGCTTGCACACTCATTGGCCCTGCTGGCCAGCCCGTTGCCATTCTGCGTGAGTACGTGAACGATCGAAGCCCCTCCAAAGCGGGGCAGCGTAGGAAGAGTCGGAAGACAGAGGTGGCATGGGTGTGGTCTGGAGAGGTTTTGGTGTCAGAGCTGGCATCAGAGCTGGCTGCCTTGCTGGCAGGTCTTACTGGACTCTTACAATTTCACGTCGAGCCTATGCAAGAATTGCACGACTGCCTTATGAGGGCTCGACCCACGATATGACGCGATGAGGCTGATAGAGGCAGTAGGGACGGTGGGGCCTAAGTGTAGGGCTTTGGGGTGCGATGACCTTATTGACTTGTCATTTACTTCCCCTTCTCTTCTTGCACCAGAGCAGTCTCGAAGTGTACAAGCACAACAAAGAGGAGCGCATTGCCCGCACATGGGGCTGCACAGCACCTGGGCTGCCTTACGTGGAGGAGCACATTACAAAAGCTGGTGTGATGCTTCTCTACGAGTTTCACATAGTCTGCCGCAAACCTCTTCCTGTGCTGCAGTCCTCCTTCTCAATAACCACAAATGGTCAATCGAGTGAAGCTGTGCCACATCTCCAATGCTCCAGCTTTTGGCATCAAGGTGAAAGAGCTCTGTTATTTCTCAGGTGATTGGCTTTTGGGTGGCGACTTGGAAGTGCTGGGTCGCATTCGATATGGGGACGGGCTTGATTCATACCGCCTCTCTCCTGCTGAGCTTCGAGCAGAATTTGAGAGGAAGAAAGCTGACGCAGTTTTTGCCTTTCAGGTGCCCCCCATCTCTCTTCTGTAAATTAGCCCAACAAGGCTCGATATGAGCAGACTGTCCAGTGCCCTGTGCCAGGAATGTAGCACAGGGGTCTAGGTCAGGCATGCTTTTTCTGAAACGTCCGGCCTGGCTCCAGCATCTGCTTGTCCACCAATAACGGAGGTGCTCCAACTGTCGTTCACCAGCTCCGCAACCCAGTGCACAATGGCCACGCACTTCTGATGACAGACACCAGGAAGCGCCTCCTCGAGATGGGCTTCCAGAATCCAATCCTGCTCTTGCATCCTCTTGGCGGCTTCACCAAAGCCGACGATGTCCCCACGGAGTTTCGCATGAAGCAGCATGCCAAGGTCCATACCAAAATTCCTCCCGTTCACATAAGCTTTGACCTGGGTGCTCGATTTACACAATTCTGAGCCTGACTCCTTATAGTATCACAGTAATTGTATGCCGGATGTGGAGCACAGGCTACGTATTCCCTCAACAGCTCAGGTGTCTCTCTTGATGATTTGCAAGTGATGAATCCTCATGTTCAGGTGCTTGAGGAGGGCGTTCTGGACCCTTCAACGACTGTGGTGGCCATCTTTCCTTCCCCCATGCTTTATGCAGGACCCACTGAAGTACAGTGGCACGCTAAGGCGCGTATCAATGCAGGAGCTGACTTTTACATTGTGGGCCGAGATCCTGCTGGCATGGGCCACCCCACTGCGAAACGAGACTTGTATGATCCTGATCATGGCAAGATGGTGCTGTCACTGGCACCAGGTTTAGAGCGACTGAACATCCTACCCTTCCGGGTAAGGGCCATTTATAGCCACGACCTGTTTGACAGCCTGGAGAACAGGCAAAATTGCCTTCCCTCAATGCTCGTCATCTGTAGTACCTGACAAGCCTCGAACAATGTGTGTGACAGGTGGCTGCTTACGACAAGACCAAGAAGCAGATGGCTTTCTTCGAGCCTTCCAGGGCAGATGACTTCTTATTCATATCAGGCACCAAGGTACCGCAGCCCAGCCATCGTCCATCCATCTTTGGTTTCATCTTCACACCCTCGAGTCGTAACGAGCTCCTTGCAGAGCCGCTGCCTGCTGTCATGCTTTCACATTCCCAATCCACTTACACCCAAGCTCATGTGTCTGGAAGCCAGTTGCAGACCAAGGGGCATTGCATGTCTACTACAGTGGTTTGAGCTCAGGGTTGTCATTGCTGATTCAACTGAGGCACGGATCCAATCATCGGCTCTCGAGGATGTGCTGTCACAGGCTGTTGTGCTGACGTGACAACCACGTGCGGTGGTGCAGATGCGAAATTTTGCCAAGGCAGGCGAGCTGCCGCCAGATGGCTTCATGTGCCCAGCAGGGTGGCAGGTGCTGGTGGACTACTACAAGGGCGTCGCAGCAGCCGAGCCGTCGGTGGTGTGATGGCTGGCATGGCGAGAGGCAGCGAAGGAGGAGGAAGTGTACCAGGGCCCCGGGAAGGGGGGAGGGTGGGGAGGGAGCACATGAGGGGGCACAGGAGATGAGCAGCGTGTAGGAGGGGTAGCTGCGCGCGGCGAGGTGCCGTAGCCAAAGGGGCCCGCCATCACTGTCGGCCGCCTTGCGCGAGCAGCGGGAGGCCGGCGGTCGGGCCGGCAAGCGCGAGGGCGAGGAATGCGGCTGCCGGTGTTGGCAAAGCGGCTGCAGGGAGAGAGGGGCTGGGGGGGTGGCCTTGGGATGGGCGGGGATGAGCGGAGTGAAGCTGCGGGGGGGCCCCCAAGCCAGGCGCGCGGTGCGCGTGAATAAGAAGAGTTGGATGGGAGGCCGACTCCGAGCCTGCGAGCTCGTGGTAACGGGGCGGCAAGCTGGCCAAGGGGTCGCCGACGGTATCCCACGAGTGAGCGCATGCATATCCCGTCAAGCTAAGCTGGGCGAGCACTTTCTCTAAGCTGAGGACCAGCGGCCAGCCACGACGCCGCGGCGGGCCGCCCGCCCGATCCACCCCCATCCGACGGCCCGCGAGGCACTCCCCTCCCCGGCGTAGCCCCCTCGACCCCAGGCCCCTTCCTCCGCCGCCCCGCCCGCGCCATGGCCGCCGCCGCCNTCGCCCTCCTCCTCCCGCCCCGCCTCCCGCCTCAGCCTCACCTCCTCCTTCGCTCCGCGCCGCGACCTCGCCACCTCCTCCCGCCGCGCCGCCCCCCTCGGCCGCGCACCCCGCCGGCCCGGCCACGTCGTCTGCGCCGCCCGCGAGAAGTTTGAGCGCACCAAGCCGCACGTCAACATCGGCACCATCGGCCATGTCGACCACGGCAAGACCACCCTCACCGCCACCATCACCATGGCCATGGCCGCTGCCGGCGGCACCCAGGTTGCCAAGAGGTTCGCCCGAGACGCGACGCCGATTCCACTGTCGCATGCCTGCTCGACCTGGCGCCGTCAGCAGCACGCAGTAGAAGCTCTGCTTTCGCTCTCTGCTGCGAGTGCGGAGCACTCCCTGAGCTGGCCAGCAGCCTCGTCCAGCCATGTCCACGGTTGCGTGATCGAGTCCAGCTACGGTGGGACGGGATGTCGGACGGACGGTCGTCGGCTGGAGCGGATCGGCTGCTCGGCTCTGTGGGGCGTTCTGGGCAAGGCCAGCTTTCTTTGACACCTGGACTGCTCCTCGCTGCAGCAAGCTGAGGTCGGCCGTTGTGGCAAAGTCCTGATGCTGAGGATGGCCCCCCCTCGCAGGTACGACGAGATCGACGCTGCACCCGAAGAGAGGGCTCGTGGAATCACCATCAACACCGCCCATGTGGAGTATGAGACCGAGGCGCGCCATTATGCTCATGTTGACTGCCCTGGCCATGCCGATTATGTCAAGAACATGATTACAGGAGCAGCGCAGATGGACGGAGCGATTCTGGTTGTCTCTGGCGCCGATGGCCCTATGCCGCAGACTAAGGAGCACATCCTTTTGGCGAAGCAGGTATGGCCAAAAGCGTATCCAATTGGATGCCATTGCACTCACCTTGTGACAAGCCCACACATATTGAAGAATCATGACAGGCAATATTCTTTGATGGATTGCTCCTCTGGCAGAAAACTCTGCATAGGCGATGGTAAGCGCCCGGGCTTAGCAAAGGGCTGATTGCTTAAGCATGGCAAATTACATATGATTCTTGCCCTGAGTAGTCATCCCTATGTTGTCAGGCCCTAAGCCTGAGCAATTCATGTTCTGCTTGGCGGAAGGTCATTGAGGTGCTGAATGCATGACTCACTTGTGCGGCTCCCCTTCTCATAAGCAATCTTGACTGGCCTACAGGTCGGCGTTCCCAATGTAGTCGTCTTCCTGAACAAGGAAGATCAGGTGGACGATGCCGAGCTGCTGGAGCTTGTGGAGCTTGAGGTGCGTGAGGTGTTGAGCCACTATGAGTACCCTGGCGATGACATTCCTATCACAGCAGGCTCAGCTCTTCTGGCACTGGAGGCCTTGACGGCCAATCCTAAGATTAAGCAAGGGGAAGACAAGTGGGTGGACAAGATTTTTTCTTTGATGAAGACCGTGGACGAGTACATTCCAGTGCCGGAGCGGGCAGTAGACAAGCCCTTCCTCATGGCAGTGGAGGATGTCTTCTCTATCACTGGACGTGGCACTGTTGCCACTGGCCGTGTAGAGCGTGGGGTAGTCAAGGTAGGCCTACTCCTGCATTCTGATGTCTGCTGACTGCACTGGGAGGTCATACAGGCGCACAAGTACACCTGTTGTGATCTGGTAATGTAATCTGGTGACCTGTAAGGATCACTGTGCTGGCAGGTTCTTTAAGTACAGGTGTTGTTGCGCAGGTTGGTGACACGGTTGAGATTGTGGGTTTGCGAGAGACCAGATCGACCACTGTCACAGGACTGGAAATGTTCCAGAAGGTTTTGGACGAGTCAATGGCTGGAGACAACTGCGGAATGCTTCTGCGTGGTATCCAGAAGGCTGACATTCAGGTAGTTGCCTCCTCTTCTGACGATCTGGTGTGCTGTCATCAGTTCTCTTGTTGTCAGCCTCGGAGCATCATTACACTTCTGTAAGTTCATCCTGTCGCAGCCTTTCCTGCAGGTGACGCAATGGGTGTCCTCTGAGCACCTCAGTTGCTAGCTTGTTCTGCATTGATTGTAAGAGTGGCGGTGCAGTCAAGTAGTTCTACTCATCTCCATCAACAACTCGTTCTGCAATTGATGTCAGTGTTGGTGTGTCTTTGCAGAGGGGCATGGTGCTCTCCAAGCCTGGTTCTATCAAGCCACATGCCAAGTTCGAAGCGTCGGTGTACATCCTGAAGAAAGAGGAGGGGGGGCGCCATTCGCCGTTCTTCACTGGCTATCGTCCTCAATTCTACATGCGGACTACAGACGTCACTGGAAAGGTTCTGCAATCTGCTGCGACATCGACTAGGTTGTTGTTCTTGGTGCAATGCTAGACTTCCCTAGGTTTCGCAATATCTCATCCAGTTGGTGTGTGCTTCGTCTGATGCTCAGTTTTCTTGACCAGGTGGATGAGGTGACAAATGACAAGGGGGAGGAGACGAAGATGGTCATGCCTGGCGATCGTGTTAAGATGGTAGTAGATTTGATCCAGCCAGTTGCTTGCGAGACTGCTATGAGATTTGCCATTCGCGAGGGTGGTAGGACCGTCGGGGCTGGTGTCATTTCCAAGGTGCTAGATTAGTCTCTTAGCAGTCCATGAGAAGTAGAGCACATTTGAGCATTACAAGTTTTTGGGCTGTGTTTCTCAGAGACTATTAGATACACTTGCTTCTGTCATGTCGATGATTCATGTCCACATTTAAGGCCCTTGCTACAGTGTGTGTCCAAGGCAAAGCCCGGGTTGTCACTGGTACTTCTATTGATAGCATCTCCGGCTAATTTGTGTGAGCGTGATTATGCTAGGCAGCTACTTTCCTGTGGAATGTCCAAGTTTATTAGCTTGCCCCTGGCTGCGACAGTGTGCTTGATGCTTTGATCGATATTGCAGTTGTCACAATCAGGAATGCATGCTAGGGTGCACGAAGAGATTGTATTAAGGAGGAGCAGCTATGCATTGGCAGTGAGCTTGACATGAATGTCAAGCTTGACATTAAAGAGCATAGCACACAAGGACGCAATCTGCTCAAGCCTGCTCATTTCTGGTTGCTTGTAGCAGTAATTACTGTTGAGAGGTGGAAGTTGCAGTTGAAGAATAATTCAAAATGTCGACTGACTTCCTGGCCAGCAGCTTGCCTTCCTTGACATTGGCAGGTGAAATGGGATTTGGGAGCGCTAGACAGAAAGTTAAAGACAATTGTCACGCAAAATCAGCTATAGCCTTCAGTATGTCGTCATCTCTGTAAGGGCTAATTGCAATGTCAAGGGTAGGTAGCAAATTATGTATCAAGCAACTTTCCAACTATGATCTGTTCAAGCTAATATTGGCTAATTTACCACATCATCACAATCAACACCATGAAGGCATGTCTGCAAAGCTTATGCCTGCATAGTATGCATAGCTTGAACAAATCATAGTTGGAAAGTTGCTTGATGTAACCCAGGGTCATTGGAGCGGTCCCTGGGAAGAGAGAGACTGCTGGGTGCGCATGAAATGGAAGGGAGCCTAATCAAGGGCAAGCGCTGTTCAGGCAAAAGCTAGTGCATAGAATGGGGCCTTGGGGCGAAGTCCGGAGGGAAGCTACGAGGGGCTAAGCTTGAACGGGGTGGCCAGGCAGATTGGGCTCATCCTCAATCTAAGGCAACTGCGCCGCTCTATGCGTCCTAGCTATGGCTGCTGCCCACCCTGGGTGCGGGCGGAGCCTCTGCAGCTCTGATGTCTGTCTGCACCACTAGAGGTTCTGTACCACTGACACGAAAGCTGTCTGCTAGTCCTGTGGACAAAGAGAGGAGAAGATGAGAAGCTTGGCTACCAACACAATCATAGTCAAGAGGAGCAACATGATGAAGAAAGGTGGGATAGCAATGGCAGTCACTAGTATGGCTTTATGGGCACTTCTGCATTCCAGCAGTGGCGTGCAGGACAACGCACCAATGCAGAACTTTACATACTCTGTATGCCAAGATGGGGCAGCAAAAGCTGCACACCTGTCAGCACCGTGAGCAGCAAAGCATTCCAGTACCCAATTTTGACAAGATCCAAGAGTGGAGTAGATTTGGGTTGTTGGAGGCAACGTATAGCTCGCAGTCGAGTGGCAATTTCCAGTTATGCAGATTAGAGGGGCATTGTCGGCGCAGCATTCTTCAATCTCATAATTCAGTGCCCAAGCCGGGATCTGTAACTTCAGCATCCCCAGCCACGCCGCTGACAATGATATCTTCATCAAGGTCCCCCAAATTGGCCACTGCCTCCTTGGCCATTTCATCATCGTCATCATCCTCAATGATAACCTCTCCACCAGCTTGGGTGGAGAGGTTACCGTCGTCAACAAGATCGACGAGCATTGCCTCGCCCTGCTCCTCAGAGGTATTCTCAATCAAGAGTTGCTGCATCGTGCCTGGAGCAGCACCTGTACATGCATAACAGCTGCCATTGGCATCCACAGCAAAAGCAGAATACTGAGAAAGCTAGCTACTCGCGGAAAGCTTATTCTATGTTACAGTCAGTGGACTGATGAAAGCAGTAGTCACCTTCTGAAGCTCCTGTCACTGCCTTCTCAGCAGCAGCAACTTTGGCTTCCTTGAGAGCAAGGAAAGAAGAGTGGTGCAGCCGCAACTGCTCCAGAGCCCCTTCTGTGAAGAATGCTCGAGAAGGCTTGGGTACCTGCGAGACCAAGAAACCTGAAGCTCAGCGTGAGGCATACCAATGGCAGAGGGGCTGTAGTGCACAAGCAGTGCCTCCATATGGACATCATTGTGGGCTGACCCTGAAAAGTCGACCACGGCTGCGGGCATGATGCACAAGAGAAGCCCAGTGGGCATCTCGCTGCAGTGCCCTGCTGCACCCGACGACCAGCATTGACGCTCTCGCTCGCGTGAGTGCCACATTCATGCGTCGAAAGTCTTGGAGGAAGCCAATCCTGCCGCTGTTGGTAGTGCGCACGGCGCTGATGATGGCAACGTCCTTCTCGCGGCCCTGGAAACCATCGACTGTGTTGATATCCACCAGCTTCTCCACATTCTCCACGCCTCCCAACTTTTTGCCGAACAGAGCCCGCAAGTAGAGCACCTGCTGCTTGTATGGCGAGATGATAGCAACGCTCCTGCAGCCGTACTGCTGCACCAGCACTTGATAGAGCTCTAGCACAAGTGCAGCCTCGTCCCTGTTGACCCAAGAACCTGTGCCACCGGGTTGCTCCTCCACTCCCGCCCAGACGTCGAGGAAAGCCAGAGGCCCAAAGCAGGGGTAGCAGTGCCAGGCCCTCTTTGTGGCTGCCGTTACGCCCTCGCCGTCCACGAGGGAGCCCCCATAGAATTCAGCAGAAGGGAACTCGCGGATGTCTTGGTGCATGCGATACTGCACGGTCAGCATCTGCACTGGGTAGCCGCCCTCCTGAAAGCGGCTGAACAGGCTCGTTGCGTACCTGGTCCAAGCCATCATGTCGCAGAATGTCAAGAAGTGCAGGTGTCGCTGAAGGAGCAGCAGAAGGCAGACATGTAAGGCCAACAAAGCTCACCCGTAGTCCATGGCTCGCCTGGACAGCACCGTGGCCGGCAACTGTACGGGATCTCCGACCTGACGCCACACCCAACGTATGTTCAAGTGTGACTTGGATCATCATTTGTGGAGGCACTGCGCCTTGGAGGAGGAAGCAAGTGCTCATTCTAGGCAAGGCTGCAACAGGCAAAGGCCCAGTACAGGCCTCCTCAACGCACCAGGATGACTTGCCTGCAGCCATGTGAGAGGGGCACCAGGGTGGCTGGCTCCACCTGGCACACAGTCGCTGAGGCCTAGTCAGCAACAAAGACCAAGAGAATCGCAGCCAGCTGATTTGCCTGGAGGCGTCCCCTTTGGAAGCAAGCAAACCTGCAAAGCGGGAAGGCATGAGGTAGAGTGTGATACCGCTTGAGCAGCTTCATCCACAATGACAATGTCAAAGGCACGAGTCATGCGCGCAAACAACCCAGAACCGCTGTAGCTCAGTGTGGAGCAGACCTGGCCACGCGCAACGGAGATTGTCGAATTGGACCACGCAAATTCAATAATCAGAGTGGGAGGCAAGCACAGAAAGCTCCAAGACTGAGGTTCTGCAAGATGGATGACGGGCCTCACAATGGCAGCCTGGTCCAGAATCGCAATTCTGATGCGATCGCGCTCCATGCCTGCACTGCCGGTGCGCGAGCTTACCAAGCTCTTCTCTGCGCTCGCCAATTTTTGGGCTACCTGGACAGCAGGCAACGCTGTTACTATGCCTCCTTGCACACAGTGTCCCGGCTGAAAACGCGTGCAGGTCAGCATGATCGAGCTCGACTACTCGATCCTGCAGTGCAGCTCACCGTGAGGGGTCCCTGTGCTCACCAGCGTGTCCATTGTGACCGCCTCTACAAAGTTGTGGGCGTTGATGCCAACACGCACTATGCTCGGAGCGTACCGCACACCGTTCTCATCATGGAGCCCTGCACGCAGGAAGAGAATATGAACACGCAGCAGTCAATGTGGCCTTCCTGAGGTCAATCGCAGGTGAGCGTTGCGGCCGTCCGAATCTGCTGTGGGTGTCCCTGCACACCGGAGGAGAGGAGGCGCAGGACGAGCTCGTCCAAGGCGGCATTGGAGGGAGCGCAGAGGAGGACATGGGCACGTTGACGCTGCACCGCCGCCAGCAACTCCGCCTTGTCCTGCAGTGGCCGCACCAATCTGCCCATCAGGCTCTGTGTGTCTTGCATATCCAGCATTACAGGCTCAGCCGTGCAAGGTGCAAGACGCAATGCTTCTCCTGCGGCTGCAGCAGGGTCAGGGTGTGGGCGGCACCGCAAACAATGAGGGGGTGGCCATCGGATCCTCGTCAGCCATATCGGTCGGCATGACCTTGTCACGAGCATTGACGCCGCACAGCCACGGCGATGCTTTGTGCCAGTGCTCCAGCCTGATGCCGAGCCAAGAGCCGGCAAGAGCTGGATCAAGAGCTACTCACTCTCAAGGCGCGGTGCCAGTATGCTGACGAAGATGTGCACAAAGTATCAGTAGGGCCCCATCTTTATGGTCTTACACTTGCGGTCGTTGAAGCTGCGTGCGACAACGGAAGCCAGACATCCCCCTTCTGCGCAGCCCAAGCGAGTGTGGCCTTGAGCGAGGGAGAGGAGGAAGAGCCCCTTTGGTGGACTTGCTGTCAAGTCAGCCTCCATGCAACACGAAACACCATGCAAGGGGCCCACCACAGGCAGGCAGGCCTGCACACTAACCGGGAGGGGAGCTGGCGTGCGGGCTTGGCGTGCAGGACGGCGCTGAGGAGGCCCAAGATTGTCTGCGTCTTGCCGGTACCCGGGGGCCCCTGGATGAGCACGATGGGGTCGTCGGACAGGCCGGCCTCGATGGCTAGCAGCTGCGAGGCATTGTGCGTGGACTTCAGGTGCTGCCACAGAGGCTCCGGAAGGGCGAGGCGGGAGCCCCCAGCAAACGGTGGCGCCATGCCGCCAGCCAGGATGGTGGGGAAGAAGGGCAGCGCCGCCGCGCTGCTCAGCGCCGCAAACTCGCGCGAGATAGTCGCCAGGTTGCAGAGCTGCGAGGAGCGAGCAGCAGCAGCAGCGCCCTCCCTTGAGCGCGAGCAGGCTCATGGCGGGCCACACGGCCAGGTCCTGGCGGTCTCGGCAGGCACCGAGGCGGCTCATATGTCTGGTCGAGCTACCAGAGAGCAACCCAAACCTTCAAAAACTAACCCTAACCCTTAGACCCTTTTGAGAGATAGCAGGGGTCGAACGTCTGAGACGACGACGACGTCGAGGTGGAGGGACGGCGCAGGCTCACGCGCAGTAAGTGGCAGGGGAGGTCCTGAGTGAGGCTGAGCGTGGCGCGCGTGAGGTCGAGACGGGCGCGGTTCCTGGCGGCCACCGCCGGGTCGAGGGGCCGAGGCCCGGCAGCGGCCGCCTCCGGTGCGTCGGGGTCGCCCAGGTAGAGGCGGACGCGCAGGTGGCGCTTCCCGTCCTGCGCCTCCAGCACGCCCAGGCAGTAGGCCACGGCCGGCGGCGGCGGCGCGCCGGCGGCG
>WELB01000140.1:280971-293141 GCA_009602725.1 Spirogloea muscicola
GCGGCAGCGACGGCGCGGCGGGCGCCGAGGAGCCGCCGCCGGCGCTGGCCTGCGTACGCTGCAGCAAGCCCGCGAGCCTGCAGTGCGTGGCGCCGCCCTCCCCCGGCCGCTGCCGGCTTCCATTGCCACCTCCCGGCGGCGGCGGCGGGAGCTGAGGCGGCAGCGCCTGCGCGCGCAGGTGCCCCAAGTGCCTGGAGCTGACGCTGCCCAAGGCCAACGCCGCCTTCTGGTCCGCGCCCTCCCGCCGCCATCGCCGAGCCCGCCGCGCTCGCTCAGCGGCGGCCTGGTGCTTACTGAGGCGGCGCGAGCACGTCGGCGCAGCTCCCAGGCGTGCTTCAAGGACTCGTGGGCTGCGCACAAGGGCGTGCACAAGGCGGCGGGCGCCGGCGGGGGCCTGCAGCCGGCCGCGGGCGGCGGCGGCGGCATGGAACCCCTGGCCGCCGAGGCGCTGGCCCTCGGGTGGCTCTACTGCCTGCGCAAGGGCCAGGCGCGCTCGCCCACGCTTCCGGCCTTCGACTGGACCGGGTTGGTGCTCGCTCCGGGCTGCGGCGCGGCGGGCCTTGTTAGACTCATGCATTCTGTGGCGCAGACACGGATTCAGTTCCCGTAAGGAATGTGGATATTTCTTCTCAGATGTGATACTATCGGGACGGCCGACTGTGAGGCAGGGAGCTCTGTGCGTCAGCGACCTTATGACATCCCACCTTCCGTCGGGCCTGCGCAGGTCGCTGAGACCGTACCCCATCTCCCCCCGCCGCCCAGTACCTAACCATATACCTCGCCCAGATTGGTCTGCCACGGTACGGCCCAATTGATTACCCGCTGAGCCGATTGACTCTGACGTGTCCCGCACGACTCTGTTGTTCCATACTTGATGGTGGTGGGATCTGACTCACTGGCCTGGCGTGCTGCGCAGGGAAGGCCGGAGGAGGAACCCAGCAGCCCCTGGCAGAATAGCGTAGAGGTCATTGCAGCAGCGCCCTGTGCTGGCCAGGGCCTGTCTAGCAAATGCCATGCCGGTCGTCGTGTCGTCCTCTTGCACTGTCAGGGCTCTCGTTCAGCATGTACTTGTCGTCCCAGAACACCGCCTACCTCAATCCAGTAGCTCAGCGGCCAGCTTATATTGATGTTGCGGCCAAGCCATCCGTGGCGCCTGTTTTGCAGATCAAAAGTGCGGAGCAAATTAGAAGAATGCGGCAAGTCTGCGTGGTGAGCTAGCATTCTGCAGCAAAATGACAATGCAGGAGTAGCGCTTAGCCATCTGCGGGACTTGGCGAAGTTCACTGACCTACTTGGGGTTGCTTTGCGTATTCAGCCCAGTGTTGCAATGCGTGGCCCCTGTTGTGCATGCGCAGGTGGCGAGGGAGGTCCTTGACGTGGCTGCGCGCGTTATTCGGCCCGGCATCACCACTGATGAGATTGATCGCTGCGTGCACGAGGCAACCACAGCTGCTGGTACTGTGCGCAGAGCAGAGGCCTGCTTGCCTTGCTTTGCCCCATCCGCCTCGTCAGGACTTTGAGTGACCGAAGGAGCCAGTCAGCCCAGCTCTGACCATGGGTTGGTGGCGCAGGCGGCTATCCTTCACCTTTGAACTATCACTTCTTCCCAAAGTCCTGCTGCACGTGAGTATGCCGAGGTGGTCCTGCCCTGCATGCCACCCTTTCATAACTTGAAGGTGCTGGCAGTGGTGGCTGCTGTGGGCCGACATGGGCAGTGGCAAGGCTTGCATGTCTCTGAACTCAGTGGCCAGGCTCTCATCAGTTGGTTGCTAACTGGGCAGGTCGGTGAATGAAGTGATCTGCCACGGCATCCCCGATGCTAGGTTGGTTGCTGACATTGCGCAATGATTGTGGCTTACATCCTCATTTTAGACCAACTTTGTCATGTTGTTATGCTGGTTCTGGCCGATGAGCACTCCCTGCCAGCTTGACTTAGAAATTGACATGAGATTTTTTGTTGGTGTGGGAAAGGAAGTTGGAGGATGGAGACATTGTCAATGTGGACGTGACAGTCTGCCTTGACGGCTTCCATGGTCTCAGTCCACCCTCCTTGGAGCTCAGAGAGCTGCAATAACAGTTGTAGCACACAGCAGACTTCTCTGCCAAGTGCTGCTGTTGGACCAAGTGTGCTGGAGGGATGTCAGTCGTGCTCGTGTTGCATCTGCAATGGCTGGTACTATCCCTCAATCAGGCTACTTGCTTTTTTAAATGATGGCAATGTGCAGGGGACTTGAATGAGACCTATTTTGTGGGCGAGGTTGATGAAGCATCTCGAAATTTGGTGCGGGCCACATACGAGTGCTTAGAGAAAGCAATAGCAATTGGTGGGTTGCTCATGAACTCCATTCTCCATAGTAGCAACTTGTGCTGTGATGCTGTGATGGTGCATTTGAGGAGTCACACTCTAGCTCAAAAGCACGTGCTGTTGCAGTCAAGCCTGGAGTACGATTTCGAGAAGTGGGCGAGGTGATCAGCCGCCATGCGACCTTGGCTGGTGTTTCTGTGGTGTGATTCTGAAGCCATTCTCTCCTTTGCCTGACGAGTCCATTCTAGATTGAAAGTTCATCCAGCCAGCTTTGCTGTGGTGGTGTACTTCCCTTGTGTTGTTTCAGAGGCAAAGGGGTGGAGTTTCCCGTTTGGTTGCTGCAGCTCTTAGCATCCTGTTCTAGAGCTTTATGAGAGCAACTTGGCTCATGTCAGTAGACAAGCTGAATATATTAGGTTTGGTGCAGGTGAAGTCTTACTGTGGGCACGGCATTGGCGAGCTTTTCCATTGTGCACCCAACATACCGCACTATGCTAGTATGTCATATGCTCCTCAAGGCAGACCTTGTTGCGTATGAGTTGCACAAATATCTGTTCCCCCTTCTGCCTGCAGTCTCCTCTTACTAGGTCATACCTGCATGAGCTCCCTTGCTTAATTGGAAGCACTGTTGAAAGCAGTCACATCCAGATTCTCTTGTTGCCTGCCTGCCGTTGTTGCTCCAGTCTGCTTTAGAACTCAAACGTCATCTTATCACTTGTGTCTGCCATATATCCTGCCATTGTGATTTTGAAAACTGATTGGGCATCTGCAGAGAACAAGGCTGTCGGGGTGATGAAAGCAGGTCAAACATTCACTATCGAGCCCATGATCAATGCCGGTATGGAGCATACCAACTGAAGCAGAGAGCAAGCAACCCGCCCAACCTGCCCCTTGCCGAGTTTCGATTGTGGACTTAAACTTGCATGGTGCAACGAGGGGACAGGAGCTCAGAGACGCGACGAAATGAGACGAGGCAGAAGTTGAATGCGTGTTCAGGCCTCGTGTCCATGCTCAAGATGAAGTGAATGTTGAGGCTTTCTCAGCTGCACTCTTGATCCACTGATCATTGTACCTACCTTCATGTGGCCACTTGGTGCAGGGTCTTGGCGAGATCGCATGTGGCCAGACGGCTGGACGTCTGTGACAGCAGATGGCCAGCGAAGCGCACAGTTTGAGCACACGCTCCTGGTCCGTCATTCATATATGAGCTTTCCCTTGGAGCCCGTTGTGTCCATGTAGCCTCATCGCTGACTTTCTGCTCTTGACATTCTACACGTTGCAAAGAGCCCGTCCTTAGGTGCACTCGAGGGTCTTGCAGGTGACCAATACGGGCTGCGAGGTTTTGACGGCACGACTACCTAGCTCGCCAGACGTCTACCCCTGGCTAAACACCTGAAGGATTTGAGGCAGTTGCTGCAGCGAGCTCCCTTGCTCTGCAGTTGCTCACAGGGCCTCGTGGCAGCACGTGCTTCTTCGCTGTTTGTTACTTCCTCCACGGTTGTGGGGTGGTGAGCTACTTGTGTGGCAGGTCGTTGAATGCAACAAGCACCTTCTTACGCAGTGCCGCTGCTTATTGCAAGGGTGTTTAGAGGTTGTGTGTCCTCTTGCACAGATGATGGCTGGATACTCACAGTTGCTCTTTGAAGCGAGCTGCCGGGGAGTTAAGCCTGATGGTGTCAAGTGCAAGCTGAGGTGGCTGTGCTACAGCGGCGCGGACATCAATGCAAGTCACCGATATGTATTAACTCATCAGATTAGTAACTTTGTCGGCCTGTTGTATCAAAGACAATGCCAAAGTGGTTGGAAACTACCAATTTCTGCACCACACATGTGCTTAAAAGAAGGTCAGAATGAGGTGGTCCGTGCAGTCCTGCGGGGAGCACACCTCGGCCTTTGTTGGGCGGCACTGCAAGGGCCAGTGTCTGCGAGGAGGTCGCAATCGGCGCTGCGCAGCCCAGCGTGGTGTGTGATGAATGTGTTTGGCTTGTTGCATGTTGTCAATGTGGAGGCGTGTGTGTGTGAGGCACTGCCAGGCGGTCTAAACAGTGCCCACGGCCCGCAGGGCGTGCTGCTGGTATTAGCAAGCAGACGGCATGCCAAGGTGGAGGGGGGAGCAGATGCGCAGTGCGGCAGCCCCGGGCCTGGCCCACTGCCACGGGGGGAGTTTGGCTCGGTCTGGCTGGACCAGTGCGCGGTCGAGTCGGTTCGCACAGCGTCAACAGCTGCGTTGGCTGAAAGCCAGCTTGCCAATGCCTCTGCTTTTTGCCTCTGCGAATGTTTGCCTTCCGACTTGCGGCTGCTAACTAGGCAACTATGAAACAATTGCTTGTCATTTTGCGTGCAATATGCTGTCCGTCTCCTCTGGACCTTGTCAGCTTTCATAGGCTGGCCCACTGCCTCGCCCCGTCAAGAACTGCGGCTTCTTGTTTTGCAACCGGGGCCGTCCCATCCGACCGACCCCAGGGTCGGACGTGAGCTCCCGCCTCGGACACTTCCTGGCTGCTGATTGATCATCCCGCAGAGACTGCATACAGTCCTGGCTGCTGATTGATCGTCCCGCAGAGACTGCACAACAGTGTTGCATTGGGGAAGGACGGCACCAGCGCCGTCGTAAGAGGCCGACGTAGCGAGTCGAGCACACCGGCGGGCAAGCAACTACGCAAGCCGTGGCGAGGTTGGCGAGCCGAGGCGACGATGTCTACGTTTGCTGGGAGAGTGCTTCTCGAGCGAGCCTAGCGGGCGGCCAGGCCGAAGGAGAGTGGGGCAGCGCTGCGCGAGTAGCGCGAGCACAGTGGGGAACCTCGTCAGCCCCGGGGCGAGGCTCCCGGGCGCCTCGGCAGCGCAGCCCGGCCGCAGGAGCGGCAGGCCGCAGGCCGGGCATGACGCCCGCCCGGAGGCGCCCGCCTGAGCCCGCGGTGAACCCTAGACCCGGCGCTCCCGACCCAAGCCCTAGATTCCAAGCCCTAGAGCTGGCGGCGGCGGCGGCGGCGGCGGCGGCGGCGGCGGCGGCTGCGGCGGGGGCGGATCGAACCTTGGACTCTCCAAGGGGCGCCGTCGATCTCCAGGCTGGTGCCGTTGCGGATGTCGTTGCTGGAGAGCGCGACGATGCCTGTGGCAGCGACGAGGCGGCCGCACGCTGAGCCGGCGGCGGCGGCGGCGGCGGCGGCNACGCCGCTTCGGCGGCCGTGCGCGACGCCCTGGCGCTGCCGCCCTTCGTGCCGCTGGCGGACCACTTGGAGGCGTCGTCGCCCACGGACCCGCCGCCCTGCCCCGCGGCCTCCACGAGCTCCAGCTCCAGCCAGGCCGCCTCCGAGGTGCGCCCCCGCCGCGGCTGCCTCTGCCACGGCCCCTCGGCTCGCTCCCGCTTGCAGGAGCCCGCTGACCCGGGCTCGCTGCCGTTCGGCGCAGTTGGCCTCGCCACGCCGCTCCGAGGACTCGACGCGGGCGGAGCTCCTGCGAGAGCCGGCCGCCGGCGACGGCGACGGAGACTGCGACGCGGCTGCTGCGGAGGCGGAGCCGGCGCACGGCGACTGGGACCTCGACCTGCGGGAGCTCTTCCTGGGCCCGCGCTTCGCGTCGGGCACCTTCGGGCAGCTGTACCACGGCCAGTACCGGCAACGCGACGTGGCTGTCAAGATCCTGCGCCGGCCTGGCAACGCCGACGCTGCCCTCATACAGGACCGCCAGTACCACCAGGAGGTGGCCACGCTCTCGCGCCTCCGTCACGCCAACGTCATGAAGGTCAGCTCCCGGCTTCAAGCCGGACACACGGACAGGATCGATTTGTGGATGCAACCCAGCTGCTGCATTGTTGGCCACAGCCGGTGGCCGCCGCCGCAGCCTGCTCTCTTGAACCAACACGCCCCACCTGGTCACGGATATTCAGCAAGTAGATGATGCGCTCTCTGCGGCGACCAGTCCTCGCCGTTTGATGCTGGCTTTGCTGCCATTCCGCGGGTGCAGTTTGTGGGCGCCTACCGGCGGCCGGCAGTGAATGTGTGGTGCATCGTGACGGAGTACTGCTCGGGCGGCAGCCTCCAGTCTTACATCCATGACCGCGAGCCTGGCAGCATCCCTCTTGACAAGGTTGTGGACATGGCACTCGATGTTGCGCGTGGCTTGGACTACCTGCATTCGCAGGTCGGGCAACGCTCCTTCTTCTGCCCCCCCCTCTTCTGGTCTCCATGCTGTGCCCTCCTGGATTGTTAGAAGTTGTCCTTGGCCAATCAACCTGGTAGTCTCATCAGTGTTGCCGCTGGCATTGTCAGCTTGCTTGATGATGTCAACGCCCTCAGACTTGCTGCAGATCCCTGCCACTGAGTAGTGACTTTGCAGCATGTGGGCCTCTCTAGAGGCAACTCATGGTGGTGGGCTGGCCGTTGAGTTGCCAAAGCTTGCATCCTTCTCTACTGCAGGGCATTATCCACCGGGACCTCAAGCCCAGCAACCTGGTGCTGTCTGGCGATGGGGACGTTGTCATTACTGACTTTGGCGTCTCGCGGCTAGAGGGGGAACCCAACGAGATGACAGCTGAGATTGGAACATATCGCTGGATGGCCCCCGAGGTGACATATGGCCCAGACTTGCAATGCAGCTTTTGCTCTGCTGCTGTCTGCCAATGCTCACAGCTACTGACAAACTGATCCTGGGTGAGGGCCGTGCCTGATGACTGGCTGATTGACTTCTTCATGACCCAGATGATCGACAGCGGGCCATATAATCGCAAGGTTGATGTGTACAGTTTTGGACTCGTTCTCTGGGAGCTCGTTTCAGGGGAGCTGCCCTATGAGGGCCTGACTGCCGTGCAGGCCGCTTTTGCAGTTGTCAACAAGGTACTCTAATAACCCCTTGCAAAGTGTAGAACTAAGGAGAGATTGCTGTCATGCCTCTCTTCTATTTGTCAGACGACGACATGGCCCCTCCATTCTACAAATGTGCTGCTTACTGTAGCAGCCCTCTTGTCACAGGACGTGCGTCCTATTCCGCCACCCCACTGTCCTCTCCTCCTTGCAAAGCTCATGCAGAGCTGCTGGGATTCGAATCCCATGCGGCGGCCAGAGTTCTCTGAGGTGAGTCGTTATTGGCACGCTAACCATTTGCAGCTCTCAAGAGACTCTCTGTCACCACCATGGGCATGTTCCTGCCGCTTCACCCTCTTCCTTTAGGCACAAAATAGATGCAAGAATTTGCGACACCTCAGCTCATGTTGCCAATAGTCGTTCGCCTCTGGCCGCTTGCCCAGATTGTACAGACCCTGGAAGGCGTGCGAGAACGCCTGGCGAGCGGGGGCAGCCCGCTGCGCCTGGTCGAGTCCTCTGACTATCTGCACCGCAAGAGCAAGCTGTTCAGCTGCTTTGCAAGGAGAGGCTTGTCGATGGTTGAGAATGACCTCGTCTAGGTGCAACCTAGGCCAGCGAGTGGCCCTACACCAAGTCGGGCTGAGACTTGAAGAAATCTTGAACTGTGCGCCAACTTTTGCTGCATGCGTCTGTGGCTGGAAAACCCCCCTTGGCAGCTCGTGTACTATGCCACTGTGAGCCAGTGAGCTTGCAACATTCATTCATTGCAAGGGGCTCTGGAGCTTCGTGCCCAGCTCATGACGCTGCGCTGTGTGCGAGCCCCAGCAAGAAGCCCTGCTCCTGTGTTGTTGAGACATTGTACGTTACTTTTCAGAGTGTATTATTTGTTGAAAGCCAAGTTGCTTCTCGCAGATGCAACTGCTCATTATTTGGTGGCAGTCGATGCCTACTATGGTGGCCTGGTGGCTGCTGTCGGCTGTCTGGACATCAAGCTGCACCGGAGACCTGCAGTGCACTTTGACTGTGCGGAGTAAGCAGAAGCTCGCTTGTGAACCTGAGTATGAGCTCTGACAAGTGGAGGGAGATCCGAGGCGGCACTGCTTCAAGGACTGGCCAAACAATCTGCGTAGAGGTCAGCGAAAACAACTATGCTTGTAAAGCACTTCTCTGCATGCCCTGCCAAATGCCAAAGCTAGCTGTGCGAGCTACTTGAGAATCGCCCCCCCCCGCAAGCCTTCTTTAGAGCAGGCACCCAGGCGCTGGTCAAGTGTTGCGGCCTCCATCTGCAGTGGTGGTGTTGGAGTCAGATGTTGTGACTACCTTTCGCCAGCAGCGAAGCAACACCATGGCTCCCTGCTCAACGGCAGCTCACCAGTCTGAGCGTCATCAGCCTCAACAGGTCACTCTAGCCTCCCTCGCTTGACGAGCTCGGTCAAGCCGCTATTATGAAGCTGTTGAGCATCCGCTTCTCTGGAGTCTGACCCCAGCAGCTCGCAACCCTGCTCGCCAGCCTCCTATCTGGCCACATGCCTGTCTGGCCCCATGCCCAGTAAGCAGCATGAACGTGCAAGTGTTTGGGCTTGACCACAAGGAGCTCTCTTTGGGCCTCTGCCCAACCGGTTGAGGCTGCCGCGCAGCTGCAGCTGCTGCTTAGTAGCAACAACCTGTTACACTTATCAGCTAGTGGGAAGGGAATACGCCCTATATAGTAAGTACTCATGATGCAGACAAAGGCAAGTATGGCCATGCTCGCAGCTACAGGCCAGCCTGCACCGAAATCTTGCTACTGCCCTTGTCATTGCAGCTGCAAGTGCAATGCTGTAGGAGCAGGAGCAGGACAGGCTGCGGAACAGGTGCTCATGCAGGCCTATAACAAACCCCTCTGCACCTTAGGCAGGCATCTCGCTTGGCCGGCATGCTGCCGTAATGGCAATATGTACTTGCCGTTGCATAACAACCACTAAGCGCCTCCTGCACTCGACTACAAGCCCGCTAACTCAATGTGAGGGCACACTCCGCCCTCTAAGACCACCTCATTTATTGGTAACCGAGGACACGTGACCCAAGGCCTAGGTCCAAGACCTGCCACCCTAACCCGAGCATCACATGATGCGCAGCTCACTGCCACCTGAACCCTGGCAGCATCAGCAAGCACCACGCTGGCTCGCTCAGGCCCACAATGGCAGCTACGGTCAAGCGCGAGAAACATACTGGCCAGCTAGCCCAGGCCCTTGGCGCGCTTGATGAGATCCTCCTTCTCTGCAAGCCCGACATATGGGATACCCCTCGCATCCAGGTAACCCTTCAAATCCCGCACAGACATGTGGTCGACATCGGCCTGCCACAAGAAGTAAGAGCTGTTCAAGTAATCTAGATCTGAATTAGCCCAAGGAGTAACCGCAATTTACAAGCCACTACAGGATTAAAAACAGTATGATGACGACTAGGGCCACTCACGCTGGCAGGCGGCCGGTGGGGCTGTGTTGACGACTGCTGGCTTGGTATGTGAGCGGCAGAAGCATGAGCCGCTTGCGGCGCTGCCTGGCCATACGCCGGGTACGGCTGTGCGGGCTGACTATATGGCGGCGGCTGGTAGCCAGCTCCAGGCGGTGGCGTCGGGTAGGTCTGCTGGTACTGTGGTGGCACACCATATGCCCCTGGCGGGGGCTGGCCATATCCATACGCGCCCGGCGGCACATACGGCCTGCCGCCGGGCCCTGGATAACTGCCAGACGCTTGCTGCGGGGATGCAAACGGAGGTGGCGGCGCAGCATAGGCCCCGCCCGGATAGCCACCACCAGGGTAGCCGCCACCCATCGGGGCATACCCGGCCTGTGAGTGGCCTGCACTACTTGTGGTAAACAGTGGAGGGGCGGCACCGGCGCCAGGGAAGTTCCCTCCACCATCAGTCGAGAACGGGGGTGCTCCGCCGGAAGCGGGCGCAGCCGAGGACGATGAGGCGTAGTGGAATGGCAAACTTGTCTTCCGCGTGTACTTGCTCTTTGCACCCTGCTTGCGGCCGGGGCCCTCCGCTCCCGGACCAACTCCAATCAGTCAAGAACATGCGCTGCGCCAGCTGAGGCACTCTTGACAACAGCCTTCCAACGCTTTCACTTTGGCAGGGGTGGGCCGGGGCGGGAGAAGCTTACCCGCAGAATTTGACCAAGCTTCTTGAGCGCCTTGGCACGCGCTGTGCGCACGTCGCCCTTCACTGTGTTGTCTGTCAGCACCTGCAAGGAGGCAATGACACCGTCCGCAGAAGCTGCCCCGTCAGCAGAGATACTGCAACTAGTCCTGCTCCGCAAGTACAATACATGGGTTGTTCTCACCGTAGGCAAGCCAAAAAGAAGACAAGCCAAAAACAAGCAACAAGACCGGCTTTGATCCGTTGATTTCTTAATTCGTTCATTTTCTAATTCGTTGATTTGTCGATTTATTGGGTCGTTGATTTTGCCAATATTCCACACACCACAGGTGATCCCACTACTCATAGTAATATAAAATCACGGACTAATGCTGCATAAAAGCAACAGAGCCGATCGGGGTCAGTGCAGTGGCGGTGGGACTCACGCGCATGGACACGGTGTTAAGTGTGCCCTCAATGTCGACAACGTTGAGCTTCCAGAGCGACTCAAGCATCTGATCCTGCTTGGCCTCAACGTACTGCGCAACAGCCGACTCATTTACATGGCCCGCCCCGAATTGCCGCTTCATGTCCTCTTGCATCTGCATCAGCTGCACGGCTCCAGTGGCGGCTGTGAACTGTGTCTTGATGCCGTGGCCCTTGTCGCGCATCCACTCAGCCACGAACGGCATGCCGAGCATCAGCGGGTTCTTGCCCAGCTGCCGCGCAGCGGCGCGCTCGTAGATGTACCCAATGGTTGCCAGCATCGCCTCCCCAAATGCTGCCATAAGGCAGCGACGGGGGCGTGCCCGCAGATCAGATCGAGTTCAGTCCTGCCGGCCCTTAGTCGAGGCTCGCGGCCAGGGAGGTCGGCAGCTAGAAGCGCAGAGGAAACGCGTACCGGCATTGGCGAGGCGCTCGGCCTCGGCGGTGGCCTCGGCGACAAAGCCGTCCTTGTCGCCCAGGGCATACTTCTGGAGGCGGTCCTTGAGCAGCTGCACGAGCTTGTCCTCGCGCTCGTGCTGGAACACCCTGAGCTTCTCGCGCAGCTCGCGCTGCTGCAGCTGCGCGCCGCCGGGGCCGGTGCCACCCGTTTCGACGGCGATGTTTGCCACCTGCGCCATGGCCAGCTGCCCGACGTAGTCCTCGAACATGTCGCTGCCAAATAGCATCCCGAACACCGCCGCAGGATCCATCATCGTGTCCCTGCAAGCGGCGCTCAGCAGGATCGTCACGTCAGCAGGATCACGCTTGGTCTGGGACGTTGTGGATTAGGAGGGAAGAGGCCACAGCCGCGACCACGGGCGTGGCCAGTCCCCGGGTGCTACATACGTGGAGATGCCGCCCTTGCCACTGCGGTCGTAGATCTCGCGCTGCTGCGGGTCGCTCAGCACCTGGTACGCCTCACCCAGCAGCTGTTGCAGGAGCAGCAGGGACAGCGGGAGGCGTGCAGGCGGAGGAGGTGAGGACAGCAGGTAGAGGAAGCTCGCCCGAGAGGGGCAGGGCAAGGCCTCGGCCACGGCTGTGGCGATGGCCTCGGCGTTGCGCAGAGGAGCACGATCGCCCGAGGAAGGCGGCGGCCATGGCACTGGCCTGGAACTTGTGGGCGGCCTCGGGGTCGTTGGGGTTCTTGTCCGGGTGGACCTTGCGGGCCTGCCGCAACGCCGCAAGCAGCGCCCAAGTGTCAGCAGCTCGGGCGGGGGCAGCGCTGTCTCTGGCGGCGGCGACGGCGGCGGCGGCGGCGCCGGCGGCGGCGAGAGAAAGGCCGCCGCGAGCTCACACCTGGACGTAGTAGGCCTTCTTGATGGCGGCGGCGTCCGCCTCCGGCGGCACGCCCAGCAGGTCGTAAAACTCCGTCTCCTTGACGCCCATGGCGCCGTCGACGGCGGCGGCGGCGTCGGCGGCGGGCGCCTCGGAGACGCCTTGGCCGGCGCCGGCGCCG
>WELB01000140.1:318564-341302 GCA_009602725.1 Spirogloea muscicola
CGGCGGCGACGGCGGCGGTGGCGGCGGCGGCGGCGGCGGCGCAGCTGCCGGCGGCGGCTCTCGTGCCCCGTGGCTGAGCAGCTCGACCGAGTCGTCGGAGGCAGGTCCCTGCCGTTGCGCCCGCTCTCCCGGGCTCTTGGCGTCCAAGTAGCGAGCTGAGCTGGAGTATGAAGCCCGCTGCGGTCGCTTGTGCGCCGCGTCCTGTCTCCCTCAGCTTAGCTACTGCTGCAAGCGCTCAGGTCGCTCGTGCATGCAGCCACTTCCCGAAGTCTAGCTGACCCATCCAGACGGACTCGGTCTAGACAGGCGTTGGAGGCGCGATGTGGTTGTGCAGTGCTTCAACAACCGGCTCCAATGACGTTGAGAGAGCTTTCGTTCCGGAAATGTCAGCTGGAGTTTGTCAATTGACGCTCATGCAGGCATCACTATTCCTCTTGGGAGAGGTCAATCAGCCCCCCGAGCCGATTCCCACAAGCTGGGAACCGGTCTGAGGAGGGGCACTAGATGATGGGACTCATGGAGCTCTTCAGGACTTACAAGGTGTGGCAACCTGAGCCACGAATTCTCATTTGACGTGCAGCTTGCAGCTTCTGGCAAGTGTGCCCCACACATGCTGAAGCGGTGCGAGGGACAACGGTCGTACTATCAGTCATTTGTAGCTGGCAAATGCATGGCAAGGCAGAAGACATACTTAGATCTGAGTTGGATGCCTGCACCTTCATTGATCATCGCTAGCAGGGGCTCAGATCATTGCCAACTTGTTGTCGTGGTATCCTCTGTGACGCAGCCCTTACTGGGGCTGATGATCCCCTTCTTCTTGAGTTGTGTTGGAGCTGTCATCGCCTTCCCAGCAGTCACTGACATCACAGTGAGAGCAATTTGTGGTGATGGCGAGACGAGCTGCCCGCGAGTCTTGTACATCAGCGCCACTTCATCAGCTGTGAGAAAGCCGTGCCTCCCTGAAGAAGTGTTGCACACCCATGCCTCCACGTGAATTAGGTCGAATGCATTCTTTAGGCTGTGAAGGAGTTTGAGCAGCACGAGGAGGTCTTTGAGATTGGGTGGCTTGACAAAGGATATCATTCTCACAGATATCAGGGCTTGGGGCTATTGTTGTAGTACCCTTAATTGGAAGCCTGTCAGACGATTATGGGCGAAAGCCGCTCCTCATTTTCTCCTTCGCAATTGGCATCATGCAATGGGGTGAGTTGCATCTACTGCAACCACTGCATTTGCTTCACTGTCTTGTTGAAGTCCGGCGTGCTCAAGCTCTAAGCTCTTAACAAGCCCCATTTTGCTTGATAGTAAGCAAACAAGACTCCCGCAGCTGCTCAGTTGAGAGGAGCTCAGCTTGCAGGGGCTTTTTGTAAAGGAAAAGTTAGGTTTTGCCAACATACTGGCCTTCAGCTGCCCGCCATGGCACTTACAAGTAGCTCACCGGAATCTCGCTTGCACCTCACCTTCCTTGCAGTTGTGCTATCATATAGCACAAGTGGTTGTGCTGTCTATATTTACTATGCTGTTAAGACATTGGCTGGCGCGCTGGGTGATGGAGCTACATTCTGCCTCATCCTTGCGTACATCGTAAGCTGTCTTGCAGGCGTACCTACATATCACTTACTGGCACATCCTGCTCACATTCTAGAAGATGGCGAAGAGTCTTGTGACCTTGCATATGCAATTGAAAGGACGAATTCTTTGACCATGACAAATAGAGTCCACAAGTTGTGTGCAGAAGTTGTGTGCATGGTGTAGTTTTGGACATATGACACAACCTCCACAATTTTTGCCAAGTATGTACCTGCCCTGTAGGACTTATGACAGAAGTAGCTCCTCTGAGGATTGGCTGTGCTGTCATTGTAGGCTGATGTCATGCCAGAGGACCATCGTGCGAGTGCAGTCGGCTTCGTCATGGGCTCCCTGTCAATAGCCTTCATCATTGGCACAAGCATCTCACGTTTTCTGCCTATAACCATTGTGTTCCAGGTCAGTATCATGGCTTTCTACACACTCGAGATGCCTTTGCCTGAGGCCCTCAGGCGCTGTTGGAGTCTATGTCACAGCACTCATAATGTAATCTGCACAAGCTGACGCGCAGTCAACAACATGCATGCGGCTATTGTCTTTTGAGGTGATGCGGGGATTTGAAATGCATTGGCGCAGGTTGCAGTCGTTACTCTGGCTTTGGCTACTCTATATCTCGCAGCATTTTTGCCAGAGTCTTTACATCGGCAGCCTCTCGTTGATAAGTCCATTGAAGAAGGCAAAGCATGTCACCCTTTTCTACAAAGAGACAGCCATCCTCACAAGCAGCTGATACGAAGCAAGTCGACATTGAGGACTGCGATGACTAGCATCTGGAATAAGTAAGATGAAGAGCTCACACTTCGATTCCGCAACATGGTAGCCGTTGTATCCACTCATCGGATCTCCTCATGCCCACGGGAGAAGTGTGCATGTCAAGGCAGGGCTAATCCGTAGTTGCTCTCATGCTTTTGCAGTCGAACACTGGTGCTCTTGGCACTTATCTCCTTCACATCTAGTTTTGTTGATGCTGGCATCACTGCTTCACTATTGGTGCGTGGTCATTAGGACGTCACTCAGTGATCATGCGAAGTTGCAAACTGGAATACAAGGTTCTGCTTCCTGTAATTTCTGGATTGCTCCCTAGCTTGCTCAATAGCAGGTTCTGAGCTTGTGACTGCATCTCACAAGCAGTTTGTCATGTATGCCTTTCTCCAGTTTTACCTCAAAGGAGTATTCAGTTTTGCAAAGGACCAGTTTGCTCAGGTTTTCCTTCTTGTAGGAGTATGTTCCATGGTTACCCAGGTAACTTGACAGTCCTTGGCTCTTTGCACATAAACAGCATACAAATGTCTTGTAGGCTAGCCTTGCCTCTGTGCACCTCCTTGTTGACTTTCCAGTCTCAACACTGCACAGCGTATCTTGAAGGTGTAGTCCTTGAAATAGGCAGGGTACATTTTATCTGGGTATTCTCAGTTTATGTATTTATCTTTCTGATATCGCCATAGTATCTGGATTGCTGTCACAGCTCTTTCTGCTCCCTGTGCTTGTGCACACACTTGGTGTTCGCCTTGTTATGCTGATTGGGTTGTTTTTCGGTGGTGTACATGTACGCTCTCAACTTCGTATTCAGTGACATCCGCAATCTCTGCTAAAGTGAAGAATTTCGATGTGTAGGAATCTGTGATGCGGTAGATTGTGCCCTACGATGGTGCCTTGACATATATATTTCACTGAAATCTGGTTTAATTGCTTGGTCTCTCTTGCCCACAGTTGTGAAGTAGCAACTTCATGATGTCGAGCCCAGTTACAAGATGACCCCTGTAATTACAGTCTAATTGCACTGTCTGATTTCTGCTTCCAGTGCCTCCTGTATGGGATAGCTTGGAGTTCATGGGTACCGTATGTGGCTGCTGCTATGTCCTGCGCCAACTTCCTTGTCTTTCCTACTGTGAGCTTCCTGATCAGCAGGCTGTTTTGTCCTGCAATCCTTACTATCCCAACTATGAGCCTTCTTTGAGTAGAAAGACGACGTACATATATACTAACTTCGTTTTGCTCGGCCCTGTCATATATCCAGGCTTTATGGTCAGGGTTCAGGGTATGGCTTGCAGATCAGTGCTCTTTCCGCTGATTTTACTGACTCTATATGCTCTTGATCACCTTGTGACAGATTGGAAGCATGGTGTCACAGGCAGCAGCTGCAGATGAGCAGGTACTTGGCTTTTCCCTACAGACGTGGACATTGCCATAGCTAAGTTTTGTTCGATAGCAAGTGAGGGACCCATTTGACCTGCTACCAGACAGGAACATGGCTACCACTCAAACTCCATTATTGCCCTCCCCCCTCCCTTTTCCCTGCCTCCCCTGTCATATCTCCATATTTCAACCCGTATTCACCATTCTCCAGACAGGAACATGGCCATCATAATCACAGAATTCACCCGTTTTCCCCCCGCCCGCCCTCGTCCTTTCTCCCTTCTTCCCCCAATGTTCACCATTCTCCGAGGTGCTCGTGAAATTATGTATGGCAGGCTTGCCAAGCATTGACCATGCATTTGTTGTAAATCCAGGGCAAGATGCAAGGTGTAATTAGTGGAGTGCGTTCAATGGCATCAGCTTTGGCACCTCTCTTATTCAATGCCATTACAGGTTGGTGATGCATTTGTATTGAGCTATGCTCTCGTCTCTTAGCTAATTATGACGCGCTAGATGTGGAAAGTACTGACACTGTTTTAGACAGTGGACAAGCGTATGATGTACCTGTCAGCTACAACAGCTCCTTGCTTGCTTGTGGTATACTGAACGGTTGACGACTTTCATGCACTCCAACCAGCAACTTTCCTGTCTCCACACCCGCCCTTGCCTCTTCCCGGCTTCGCCTTCCTTGTGGGTGCAGCGGCAGACGTAAGTAACCAGTCGATGTGACGGGATATTGTGGAGTGTTTTGGTTTTGGCTGCTATATCCAGATTATTCGTACTACAGTAGCTTGCTGAAATGACCAAGTTGCGGTTTTGTTTTGCAGTTTGTGGCGCTGGTGCTTGCATTCATGCTTCCAACCCTCACTCTTGGCCCACAAGGCATTGTGGAGAGCAGCAGTATCGTGGCGCCCATGCCAGACGAGGAAGTCAATGAGCAGTTCGCCGACCCCATGCTGCTATCCTCCACGCCTCATGCTTAAGCTCTTCACCGTCATGTAGAAGATGAAGTTCTAGGAGTGCGTGTACATATGGACGAGCACCTGCACAAGCATTACTGCTGCGGAATGGAGTGGGTTGCCACCACACTCACTACCACTGCTCTTGAGATATTGCACAATGCGTCTCACAAGGCAGTCAATCACTTGACTCTACTCAGGAGGCCATTTTGCCTCCACCTAAAGATGGGAAGAGAAAGCAACAGCTCGCTGCTCAGCCCTCACATTCCTCAATCTGGCGCTTTTGGCGCTGGCCTTATGCTGCTTGACAAGCTGGCACTTTTGACCAGCTAAGCTTGACACTTTGTGGGGAGATTTTTGTCCGACTCACTAATTGCTCAATACACTTACATGGGCACTCCTTACAATGCTGTTTGCTATTCAGCCAGTATGAGCGTGCCAATGTTGAAGTCCTGAATGATGTTCTGGGCAGGCTTTGTATAGTAGAGCCACAAGTCACCAGCAAAACAAATTTGACACCAAGCTGGAATGCAAGAACCTGCAAATGGTAGTTTCTTGCCTGAACCAGCAGGTGGGCTCTCAGAAGTTAACCTTTGCAGTGAGCTTCACCAACAAGTCTGCAATTTGCACATATTTGGCCTCCTTTTTAAACAACTGCCAGTATCTGTTACCAGTGGGTGGTCATAGTTGGTCACTTCTTGCTGGGAACGCCCAACAGGCTCTTCAGGAAGTCGGCTGACTTGGAAACAGCGCTCTGTGCGGACTTGGCCTGCTTCTCCAGCATGCTCTCCATGCCCCAGCCCTCGCGCTCGCCCACGCCCTGGCTCATACTTGGCGATGACTGCTTGTAGCTGGCACCGCCACCACTTCCACCCTGCCCTGTTGCATCGTCCAGCCCTCCCTCGCCCTTGGGCCCTGCCCGAGGTTATGAGGAGGCCAGCAATCATTCTGACGCTATCCAGGTTGTGCTTTGCTTATAGTGCTCGGATGTACTCACGACCAAATTATGACGAGCATGATCACCGAAAAGCATTAATGTCTGGTGATTGACAGAGTCAATCATGCACGCTCCTGAGAATGGTGGTGGAATAACGGGAGGCCGCACCTTCCCCCGACTGCGTGACCAGGGAACTCACCAATTGGATTCAGCATGTGGCCAATTTGACCATTGGTGTACTCATAGGCGGCCAACGCAACTGGACCCGTCAGCAGCGGCCTCACCTGCACATCATGAAGTATCGGTTCAGCAGCTCATCCGCTCATCACAATAGCAAGGTCTGTAAGCATGTAAAAGCACATGACTTGCTCCATACCCATCAGCTATGCTGGGGCAACTTGCTTGGAAAGCACTGCCATGTGCTGCTAAAACCCCTCCCACAGCCCGCTGGTGCCGAAAAGGAGGCGGGTTTTGTGTGGGTGAAGAGCAGGTTTCGCACCTCGGTCATGAACTTGCAGTGCTCGGGCGATGCGCGCACGTCGTTCATGCTGAGAGAGCTGTCGTACACCTCCCAGAAGTGGAACACGCGCTGCTCAAAGGCGTCGGCGTTGCACTCAAACTGCACGATGCCCGCCTTGCTGTCCGCCTGCACAGCCGGTGCCGCGAGGCGTGCAGAGGGCCTTGAGTACCGTCGACGCGAGGATGCGGCGACGGAGCCGCGGCAGAGCGCCCCGCAGGCGAGCTCTAGTTGGCTGCGGCACAATGGCGGCACGATGGCAGCGGCACTGGGTTGCTTTGGCCGTGAGTTTTGCTCGACAGCCTCCCTGCTCGGCTCACGGCCATGGCGGGGCGGCGGCGGCTGCGACGGCGGCGGCGGCGGCGGCGGCGGCGGCGGCAGCGGCGCCAACCTTCTGGCCCTTGGCCCAGCCGACGATGCCGCTGCAGAGGTCGGCAACGGCGGCCTCGCTGCCGTCAGCGGCGGCCAGCGTGGAGCTCAGCGCATACTGGCGGCCGCCGCCGACGCGCTTCGCGGCCTCCGGGCGGCGCGGCGGCGGCGGCGGCCATGGCCCTGGCGGCGGCGGCGGCTGCGGGGTGATGTGCGACACTGGCCCGGCCGCGGAGGAGCTACATATCCGGCCGCGTCGAATGCCACGCTGGCAAATTGCAGCTTCTTAAATGGACGGCTTTGTCACGCTGGCAGCCGAGCTGGCGACAATGCCACCGTGGCTCTCCACTAGTCGTTCCCCCCCTGCAAACTGACCTGCGCTAATTTGGGGGAAGTTTGGGGCTTTGCGATGCGGAAAATGGCGATGCGGAATCCCACAGAGAGGGCGATGGCTGAGATATACGAAGCAGCTGCTTCCCAAGGGGGCTGTGAAAAGCCAGCCCACAAGAGAGTGAACACGGCTCATCCTCCTTGCGCTGGCAAAGCCCAGCCCAGCTCAAAGAGGAGGGACGAGGGTCCTGCAGGGCCGAAAGGCACAATGCAGGTCTAAGACGCCGACCTTCCCGGACCCCACTACAAAATCAACCCCCTTGGAGAGAATAGCTCCTCCTCCTGAGAGGCCTTGACTGTAAAATGACGTCCCAGGAGGAATGGACAAGGTCCATGGGACAGCCTTGACTCGAAAGCGCACAACCAACTAACAGCAAAATGGCTACTACAGATGACCCCGTCCGAGACCGACCCAGCAACTGCTTCAGATGTCTCACTCTCTTGTCGTGCACGTTCAGTGCTGCTTGAGTCATGCAGTGTGTTGTGCTGCGATTGGTCAATGAAGGCCAGAATCTTGTGTCACAGTTACCAAGCTAACATGGCCTGCATCACAAGGGCACTTAATATTGGTGACCAAAGAATGTATCCCATATGGGAATCAGAGGTAAACTAGACTCATCATCATCAAGGAATCAAGGCCTGAAGCTCCACTAATGGCAGGCCTCATTCACCGCTACCAGACTGCAGGTTGCAGTCTCTGCCACCTCCGGCGGCAACTCTGTATTCATGACAAAGGGCCCTGTCGTATCTTTGGACGCAGGGCCTCATATGCATTCACTGCTTGTCGGAATCTGTATTCAGACTCCTCTGCAAGGTTGGAAAAGACAATATCAGCAAAAGAGCCTGATACAGCTGAAAAAAATCAGCTATATATTGTACAAGTACAAAGTGTCTTGTCCATAATGTGGTAGTAGCAAGAAAGAAGCCCAGCCCACGAAGTTGCTTGCACCTACAATATGGTGCAGTCTAAGAAATATACTGTCCAGAAGAACCTCCCTTTGACAATTGATACTTCAGAAACTGCCCTTTGGAGTAAGACCCTTACCCTTATTCAAGGGGTTGCGATCGGGGTGATGCTCCATTGCTTTGGAACGGAATGCTGCCTGTATCACGACAAATCTTATGCTTGAGGGAACAGACAATCCTCTCAGAATCTCACTCTCCTCTGCCACTGTAGTGCATCTTCCATATGGCCTGTCTCGAAACAAAGGAACCAAGTATGTGCGATGTGCCAACCCACAAGAGATGCATGACAGGCAAAAAGGCCTCCGATGTGGATACTTCACCTTCAATTCTGCAGCCGTGAAAGGCTCAGCCCTTGATCTGAGAGAGCAAAAGCAAACATTGTGTAAATCAGATTGGCGCTGGTACAGAGCATTGCATGCTCCTTGAAGCAGCTCCGCCCAGAAACTGAGCCATACAGTCTCCATATACTGCTTTGCTACTTCATGTCAGGCAGAGCTGGACACGTCAAGTCACAGTATACCAAAATTAGGCTCTCCTGAAGTGATGCAAGCGGATACTATGAGCTACAGGCCTGGCCCAAGATCAGTCTGTCTCTAGCCCGTCCTAGCGGCTGAGCTTCAGCAAAGATGTGCAAACGGCCGACGCGCCCACCAACAACCAGAGGTGGCCCCCTACCTGTCGAGGCCAAGGGCAGCATAATGATCTAGCCCGCCCCGGTTGACAGGCATTGCTGGCTTCCGGTAGCTCTCCTCGTAGTTCCACTTGGCCTTCTCCTCCTCGTCCCACTGCCAGTAGCGGCTGCGCTGCTGCAGGTGCTGCTGCTGCCACCGGGAGTAAGCCTTGCGGAACCGCTCCTTCTCTTTCTCCTCCTCCTGGTGCATCCGCCACCAGTGCTCCTGCTGCTAATCAGTGTCGTACACCCCCAGCTCAGATCAGGGCCTTCATGACGGTCACAGAGCCGCAAGAGAAACAGACTGCATCAGGAGGAACCGAGGCTTGTCCTGTCCTATCGTTTGGCAAGAGCCACGCCTGTGACATGGGTTTCCTGCGCAGCAGAACGTATCGAGCAAGGGTTCTCGACTACCTTGCGCCTGAGCTCCTCTTGGTACTCCTCCCACATGCGCCGGGCCTGCGCAGCTTGCGCCTTGGCCCGCTCGTACTCCTCTTGCTGCCGCGATCCGTTAGCCGTCGAGCCTTGAGCTCGCCCTTGCTGCCCCCGCCAGCTGCTCCTCCCTCCAGACTGCACGGCGAGGCAGGGCCTGGATGTCAGCCCCACAGGCATCCAGCCGATTGAGGACGACTCAGAAGGGCACTCGGGAGTGCTGCAGCAAACGTGGGAGGAGGGAGGGGAGCTCACAGAGTCGGCGTGCAGCCTCTCGATGTTCAGCAGCCGGCGCCGTAGAGTGAGGACGTTGCCGAGCTGCGCGCCGAAGCGCAACGGGCAGGGGAGCAGAGCGGCAGGATCAGTGTGGACGCTCGCCAGATTCATGGTTTAAGAGCCGCGACGGGCAATCACCACGTCTGCAGCTCAAGCCGCCGCGGCGACGCGAGCATCCGCAAATCGTCGTGGTAAAGCCCCCGATCCGGCGGACCAGTTCTCCTGCGCCGCCGCCGCCGCCGCAGCGGCCGGCTCTCGGCAGGGGGCAGCCTGGCCGGGCCGACGACGGCCGCGGCGGAAGGGTGAGCGCCCGGCGCGCTCACCGCCACGGCCGCCACGAAGACGACGAAGACGTGGCCGAAGCTCCAGGGGCGCAGTGCGGGCCTGTGGAGCGGCGTGGCGGCGGCCTNCCGCGGGTGGGGCCGCATCCCAGCGCGCCGGACCCGCCGCGCCCGGCGGCGGCGGCGGCGGCGGCTGATCCGCAGCGCGTTGCCGTTCCGTTCCGTTTGTTTGCTGAGACGGTGGTCAACCGAAGAGCGCCCTGTTTGTTGCTTGCCTGATTTGTGCCTCCGTTGATATATCTACGAGCACCCTCTTTGTTCATTCTTTATTGGGCTGGCTTTTCTTCTGACGTGCTCTTTCTTCTGACGTGCTCTCGTCTTCGAACCTTTGTCAACTCTTTCGGGCTGGCTTTCCTTTTCTTCGGCTTTGGACATTGTCCATTCTTTTTAGGCTGGCGTTGCCAGCCCCTCTTTCTCTATGGGCGAGCCTTCTTCTTTTCCAGCCCCTATCCTCAATGGGCGAGCCCTCCACCTCTTTACACAGCCTTCCCTCAATCTCATCACGAGAAGATTGTTGGGCGTCGCTCTCTCGCTCTCTCGCCCGGATCACTTAGCAGTGCCTCCCCTCCCAGCTCCCTGCGACGCCGCGCGGCGCGACATGCGGGCCTGCGACGCCTCCAGACTGGCCCTGGCGGCGCCCGCGCTCGCCGTCGCGCGCCAGGTCTTCGACGTGCCTCCCTAGGCCCGGCGTCAGCCGCCTGGCCGGGGAGGGCGAGCGCCGCCCCGCGCGCGGCCTCCGCTGCCGCTCCTTGCAGTGTTGCCTTGCCATTAATCAGGCGTCCAGCGTCGTGGCGCAGGTTGGCCTATGCTTCACGCGCCGGCCACTTGCAAACACGACGGTCCGTAGCCTGCGGCGCACAGCCCTCGTCTCCGGCTTCATTCCTGCATCCTCGGTGAGGAACTGGGGTGCAATTTCTCGTTTCCTTCTCTGCAGTTGGCAATTGTGTCCCGATTGAGGCTCAATCGCGTCAACGAGGCGGGTGCTCTGGCAGGTCCTCCAGTCGCCACGGCTGATCTGCAGCAACCTCAGAGCTTTTCAGGTGACCACAGCTCATGATTACGCTTCATTTGAGGTCCTTGCTTCGTGATACCTCCTCTCGTTACCTTCTTATTCATCGCGCCTGTACAACGGTCATGGGACGGGACTGGTCAACAATTTTGTGCCAAGTAATTACTCACACCCCTGTGCGTACAGAGCAAGATGCCTCCAAATGGGGAGCGCGTGACGTGTACTGTGGCTGTTCAGGTACTCCCATATCCAAGAGGCCCACTCTTCTGCCAAAGCTTGTTGTGATTGTGTTGCAGTATCTGACTCTACTTAGGTATCGCAGTTGCCTACTACAAGCAAGTGACTGGTCAAGGCTTGCACTTGTATGCGAACCTGATGAGCAGGATCGAACAAGTGACACCTTGGAGGAGGAGACAGATGCGCCTGTTGAGATCTTTTTGCGTGACTACAAGCCCCCTTCACACAGCTTCGAGACTGTACGTCAAGCTATAAGCAATTGATGTGACATGACACGACATGAAAACATGAGAACGGTTGCAATGCGCTATCCTTCATCTTGTTCGAGTTAAAGGAGTGAACCACATCCTCTTCCTACCGCGCACAGGAGCTAATTGGTACTCTATGCTGCAATTAGGCAACAGGAATCTACTTCCAATGAAGCTGAAGTAGGCAGCCTGGCTGTTTAGGCAGTCTTCAAACATCTATGCCTCATTATTGCAGGTTGACCTCACATTCTTGCTGGGGGAGGATCACACAGTCGTGAAGTCTGTGATCAGGGTCAAGCCCATGGACCAGAGTGGCAAGTGTCTCTGACGATCACAGATCAACCTCTCCACTCCCACTTTTGAGCTTGGTATTGCTTTAGTACAAGGCTTAATGACATCTTCGTTCTTCGTCAGCGTGCTTCAGTACTTCATGTCGCTGATCCTTGCAGTGATGCCTGGTCTATAGCAGGACAAGGCCTGAGATTGGATGGGGAGAACCTTAAGCTTCTATTAATCAGTATCAATGGCAAGGAGCTGTCCGTGAGCACTTTCATGAACTCTACCAGCTCTGCGCTCTGGGCTTGCTCAGGTGCTTTGGTACACAACCTCCTACGATTCTTACTAGTAAGCTGCTACTTGTTGTGCAGGAGTCTGAGTACAGGCAGTCCAAGCGGGCAATGACCATTCTCAATCCTCCCCAAGAGTTGTTTGAGCTTGAGATCATCACCCAAATTGAACCCCAGAGCAACACGTCGCTGGAGGTATACTTATGTTGCTGGCATGTTGGAACTTCTGTTGAGGACTTCTTGCACAGCCAAGACTCCGTAGCAGTCTCTATGTCAGTACCACTGACTCAATAGTGAGCCTGCTTCTGAAGAACCAAACCAAAGCCTAAGGCAGTTGCTGATCATGTTAGCTCCACCTCGCCACGGGTACTCAAAGAGGGCATTGTTTTGGCAGGGGCTGTACAAGTCTAGCGGCAACTTCTGCACCCAATGTGAGGCTCAGGGCTTCCGAAAGATCACCTACTTCCAGGTGTGGCTTGAGCAGCTGCACGCTTACCGCTCAAGGATACTACAATCTAGCTGCTTCTTTGGTGTCATTGATGGAATTGGCGACTGAACATCCCAACATAGACCGCCTGAAGGGTTAGCATGTTGCGCTTCCTTTACAAGCTTACTAGCCGTCTTACTCCACTGGCTCTGCAGGACCGGCCAGACGTAATGGCGAAGTTTACAACCAGGATTGAGGGCGACAAGAACCTCTATCCAGTGCTCCTCTCAAATGGAAATCTGGTTGATCAAGGTCAGATGGAAAATGGCAAGCACTTTGCCCTGTGGGAGGATCCATTCAAAAAGCCCTGCTATCTATTTGCGCTGGTGGCTGGCAATTTGTCTCATTTGGAGGATACTTTCCAGACAAAGTCTGGGAGACCTGTAATCCTGAGGATATATGTTAATGAAATTGACCTCCACAAATGCGACCATGCAATGCGGTCTTTGAAAGCTTCAATGAAATGGGACGAAGAGGTGAGCTTCTACTGCTTATCCTCTATTGCAAACAGTTGAGTGATGTCTCTACATTTTGTCTTCAGTGTGCTCTGTGCAATGCACTGTCAACCTTGACTCTGCTCTGATGACTGATGTCTGTGTAGGTATTTGGCCTGGAGTACGACCTTGACCTCTTCAACATTGTAGCAGTAAGCTTTGCAGCCCACCCGCCTGCACTTCAGCTTAATGGCATGCAAGAAGTGGCCCAGCATCTCTTACATTCTTTGGCATTCTAAATGATGACATGGCGACCAATTCTTTAGCACCAAGGTTGCACCTGCTGTGCTATCTACTGTACTAATCTGAGCGCAGTGGTGCAGGTGCCAGACTTCAACATGGGGGCAATGGAGAACAAGTCTTTGAATGTAAGGAGCTTGACAGATGTCCTGCTGTCCCGGTCTCTGTACTCCTATCACTCTCACTTGTAGCCTTCCTCATAAACACTGGTGATCATGATGCTGAAAAGTACACATTGCTACACGGCAATGATAGTTAGCATGGTGTAAGTGTGTCTGGGGTAAAAGAAGCAGTGTTGACTACATACAGCGACTCAGCTGAGACAGTCCCATGGCAGATATTCAACTCCAGGCTGGTCCTCGCGACTCCTGAAACCGCCACGGATGCTGACTACTCAGCTATTGAGGGCGTCATCGCACACGAGGTACACTTAAGGTTATGGGAAAAGCCCTGGGATCTGCACAGAGAGCTTATTAGCATCTGGTAGCTGCACATATAGGCTGCCACTGTCTCTGTAGCAGCCACTCTTCAATTAAATGACCAATGAACCTGTCTGTGCAGTACTTCCACAACTGGACAGGAAATAGAGTTACGTGTCGCGATTGGTTCCAGCTGAGTCTCAAGGAGGGACTCACGGTCTTCCGTGACCAGGTGTTTTCAGCGGACATGAACAGCAGGGCAGTCAAGCGCATCAGCGACGTCATGTGTCTCAGGTCCTCTCAGTTCTCTGAAGATGCTGGACCCATGGCGCACCCGGTTCGACCAGAATCTTATATCAAGATGGACAACTTCTACACTCACACCGTGTATGAGAAAGGCGCTGAGGTTGTTCGAATGTACCAGACGCTTCTGGAAAAGGAAGGCTTTAGAAAGGTATACATGGCAGTTGGCAGAGAATGTCATCTGAGCTCCTACCTTGGGGATGCGTTCCTCTTGAAGAGCTGGGGAGTAGTCTGAGCATTCTAGAAATGGTCCTGGACCTTGAAATTGCTACTGGCTCTCTTACTGCTGTTACTGTGCTATTTCTAACCTCTGCCATACATCTGCGCAGGGCATGGACTTGTATTTCCAGAGGCATGATGGGCAGGCAGTGACTTGTGATGACTTTTTGGCAGCAATGCGAGATGCCAATATAGCTGATCTCTCCATTTTCTCGCGCTGGTATGACATGCTCATTGATCCACACTCTGGTTGGATGGTTATACTAATATTGCAGTCCTTATACTCTATACTTCTCAAGCATCTGGCTTTGGAGGAGCTAGTCTGCTCTTGTGCATCGGTCCAGCTTGGCTCGTGGCAGTCCTGCTGCGGATGTATCGTAATCAGTAGTATTGTATTTACTTCCAACAGGTACAGTCAGGCAGGGACACCAAGCTTGTCAGTAGCGACCTCGTATGATTCTGAGGCACATACCTTTACACTACATTGCAAGTAAGTTAGATGCACTTGCTATTGCACATGAAGCTCCATGCTGGCCAGTGCTTGCTTGGAGATTCGGCTGGACCTTTCTTCAGATAGATTGCAGTGCCTTCTTTCAGTGCTGTGCTTTTGTCGTCATGGTTCTGCTCATGTTGATCGTGGGGTGGTGCCCTCAGGCAGGAGGTGCCCGCGACGCCTGGCCAAAATGAGAAGCAGCACATGCTATTGCCTCTAGCTGTGGGCCTCGTTGGTCCTGATGGGAGCGACCTGCCTTTGAAGATTCAGAAAGATGGGCACCACGACTCCTCAAGTGGCCAAAATGGGAAGGCCCCCACCACTCTTGTGCTGCGAGTGGAACAGGTCCCTGACTACTCCTTCCCGATGCTTGCATGCATGCGGCCAATGCATTGGCTTGTTTGCAAGTTGCTGTGATTTACCCTGGTCAGTATGTCACTGATACTCTTGCAGGATCAGCAAGTTTTTACGTTCGAGGACGTTGTTGAACAACCCGTGCCATCCCTTCTACGGGGTTTCAGTGCTCCAGTCAGGCTGGAGACTGACCTTACAGACGAGCAGCTCACATTCCTCCTTGCCCATGATTCTGATGAATTCAACAGGTACTGCATTGCTTGCTTGCAACGATGACAATGCATTCCTCACCTTCGTAGGCATGGAATTGTTTAAATACTGGACATTGTTTGATCAGTCAAGGAAATGTGTCAACTCTCTCCAGATGGGAAGCAGGTCAGAGTATGGCCAGGAAACTTATGCTAGCGCTAGTGGAACAACACCAGCACGGTGAAAGCATATCAGTACCAGCCTCTTTCATCCAAGCTTTCAGGAGCCTTGCATCAGATCCATCTCTTGACAAGGTCAGCTTGAAGCCACACTGTGCTGATATTTCTGGCAGAGCGCTTGTTATACAAAGGCAGTAGGTTGCACTTACTGCTGTGAGCAGCCAAGCAGCGCCTGATTAGCTTAGTCAGCTGATGCAGGCATTCTTGGCAAGAGCCATGTCCTTACCAGGAGAAAGTGAGCTAGCAGACTACATGAACGTAGCAGATCCAGATGCCATTCATGAGGTCCACACTTATGTTCGACGCCAGCTTGCTGGACAACTGCGCACTGAGCTGCTTCACTTGGTATGACCCTAACTCTTCATCACAAAGTAGTGTTTGGAGCAGATGCTCACAAAATCTCTTTTACAACAGTGGTTGGACATGTATGTGTGTCCTGTGCTATTGATACGAGTCTGACTATCCATTAATCTTTGGTGCATGTGTCAGGTTGAGGCTAATCGAAGCACGGAAGCGTATCAGCCAACGCATCAGCAAAAAGCTCGGCGGGGCTTGAAAAATGCAGCCCTTGGTGAGCTACTTTAGCTGTTCGCACCTTTTCAGGACTACGCCATTATCCAAGCGGTAATCATTCTGGTTATCTCAATCAGACTGAGTATGACAACTTGTTGAAGCATTTCTGTCATCTTGCAGGCTATTTGACGTGTTTGAACGAGCCTGAAACAACATCGCTAGCAGTGGCGGAATTTCAAGGAGCTACAAATATGACCGATCAGTTTGCAGCACTGGCTTGCCTGAACCAGAACGCAGGGGATGCTAGGGATGCAGCACTGAGCCAATTCTATGAGCAATGGAAATCAGATAACTTGGTGATGAACAAGTGGCTCGGGCTCCAGGCGTCCGCCAGCATACCTGGGAATGTAGCCAACGTGCAGGCTCTCCTTCATCACCCTGCATTCAACATCAAGGAGCCTAACAAGGTGACTGCAATGACCTATGTACATACCACTTCTTCCATCAAAGTTACAGCTGCACAAAGTGGGAGTTGAAACAGTCAATGGGCCCTCTCCTTTCTGGTGGCAAGCTTTGTTCCTTTGGGTATAGACGACCTCCGGTTGCCTTTTGTAGGTGTACTCTTTGATTGGTGGCTTCTGCGCCTGCCCGTCAAATTTCTATGCCAAAGATGGCACTGGCTTTGCCTTCCTTGGTGACATGGTTCTTGAACTCGACAAGCTCAATGCTCAGGTGAGATGCCAAAAGCTGGCCAGTGAAAGCATGCCATGCATGTGGTCCAAAAGCTGCTGATGTCCTAGGAACTTATGGACTGACCCTGTCTGGTGCCCGGTCTTTTGGCTAGGTGGCGGCAAGGATGGTGTCCGCCTTCACAAGGTGGAGGAAGTATGACGTGCAGCGGCAAGAAGCTGCTCAAGTCCGTCTGCTATAACATACCACTTATTCCCATGCCTTGGATTACCTTGAGTGCAATGATTCAAGTAGTTGATCATGCACTACTTGTGAGATTCCGTGAGCTGATGTGCTGAGTTACTCATCCTCCTGAGCTGTTATTGCACGCTTGCTCATCGCAGCACCGCTGGTTGACATGTGCAGGCGCAGCTGCAACGCATCATCTCCACCAATGGTTTGTCAGAGAACGTATACGAGATTGTCTTCAAGAGCCTGGCCTCTTGAGAGGCAGTCACACTTCGTTGGACCCAATCCTGAGGCTACTTGCTGATCCTGCATGCAAGCTAGCAAGCAGGCCTTTAGCCAAGGTCTGCTGGTATAGCAGTAGAAGCAGCTGGTGGCCTTCTGTTAGTTACGGATTGTGTACCCCTGTGGACATATATTGGGCTATGAAGGAACAGGATGAGCAACAACATACGCTTGTCCTCATTTATTCACTTCCGTTTGGTAATATCAAAGGTGGAGGTCATAAGGATGTGCACGTCAATGACGCAAAGTATAGTTTGTTGTGCAGTCGCTGCATGTAGCTGCCTCTTTGACAAGCGCAGCGCCCTAGTTGCTACAAAAGGGGCGCAGCTAAGTCAAAGAAGGGGAATCACAAGCGGCATGAGTGCGGCCTCGTGGCCGTCTTAGGAATTTTGTAGTACTATCTCGTTGAAGATGCAGTGCCTGGTACTTTTGGACAAAAGTCCCACTTTTTTGGCTGGCTCAGCACACTACGATATTGGCAATGATCCTATTCCTGGGGATGTTCGTTGCTACCATACTACCATTGTCCCCTGCAACGGTCTTCTCTTGCAAAGCCTTGCTTCTGCCGCCTGCACTTCTGTTGTACAGTAGCTATATCACCACTATCTCCAACTCTACAAGCTTGTCATTATGGAGTCACTGCATGCCAGTGCATGCGGTTTACTAGTACTTCAAAGTGCCTCGCAGCCATCTTTCAGACTCGGTGATATCCATCACATCCTTTCAACTCGGTGCCATTTCAGTTGGCGCATTGAGCGAGGAACTGAAGTTTTCTTTTCAAAGTGAGCCCATGTGACCAGCCTGTGACAAATTGTTTCTGCTGAGCGCCTCTACTTTCTGGCCAATGTAAGGCTGATCAAACATTACCACAAGGCATACTTACTGCATCATACTGGATCTCTTGAAGATACGAGGAGCTTATAAGGGCAGGCGATGGCATGAGGGTGACGGACACATCATAAGGGGTGCATAGGATGTACTTGCGCACTTGGTCAAGGACAGCACACAATGGCTGTCCTGAACAAAATCATGCATCATCTTAAATCTTTCTGTTGTCCCTCCCCACTGTGAGACGACCTCACAAACAGCTATTGGTCCCTCTTGGACCAGAACTACAGCTGCAGGTGAGCGCAACCTTTGTTGCGCTCACCATCATCTCATGAGTGTCGCAGCATGTACCGTCAGGTTGTTGCCTTCACACCACTCCCGCTCCTTGGAGTGCAAGCATGATGCTTACTCGAGCCTGCCTCAAAATACAAAGTTGTCGTCGCCCAAAGCTCTGACTTCTGCCAGCAACCCGTCAACGTCCAGGAACTTCTCTGCCTGGGGCCTTGCCTGTTGCAAACGGGAAAGGGCAGAGGTTCAGCCTTATGATGCATGGGAAAGCGAGGGTCGAGGTGCAGGAAAAAATGCAACACCCCTTACACAGGTTGAGAATCTGATAGCTGCTTAAGAAGGAGCAGGGGCGAATCGAGCAATTGCTATTCGGCCCTTGCATGGTCTGTCATGCGAAGGCTAATGAAAGTGGCGGCAGGAGAGCCCACCATGGCTTCCGGCATGACGCCAATGACGTCCTGGAGCACCTCCCGTGTGATGCTTCCATCCATCTACACGCCCCCAACCATGACTCGTTCGTCACTAAACGAGCCATCCTACATTTATCGTGCCCTCGACCACCTTCTCATGACAAATTGCCGACGTAAGATTCAGCCAGGCGGGGAACGGAGCAGCGACCACCGCCCGCTCTCGGCAGTGGGGGGATAGCGGGCCTGAGCGGCCGCGCCTGGATCACCCCGACAGCCACGCCGCCGAGCTTGCGCTCAGCAGCAGCAGGCCAGAGGGCGTCGCATGACGTGCTGTATGGGAACTGTCATGGCCGGCTCTGAGCCCGCGGCTGTCCCATCTTATCGGCATTTGCCGTGGAGGCCATTGCTCACCTGGCCCAGGTTGAAGCCGTCCTGCGAAGGAGCCGCGGAGGAGCCCAGCAGCGCCTCCAGCCGCGAGGCCTCAGAGCTGGCGCCGTCGCCGCCCCGGCAGCCACCATCTGCGCTGCCGCCGCCGCCGCAGCACCCGCCGGCCCCCTGCTGGCTGCGGCAGACCCGCGCCGAAGAGCGCCGCTGCAGAATCGCACCGCCGCGGCGGCCGGCATCGTGGGTCGTCAGTCCCGCACGAGCCCAGCTGCCCGCTATGGCGTAGCGCTCCAGGGCCTGGCGGCAGGCTCGCCTTCTGGGCTTGCCTCGGGCAGCGCAAGATGGGCTCACCCGGACGGCGAGCCTCGGCCTCGCTGCCGCGCACTGCGGCGATGCCAGCCCGGCCGCCGCCAGGGCCTGGCTCAGCGCCGCCATGGCCGGCGGCGAGGGGAGCACCTCCGCTCTCCGCGCAGAGAGGCGCGGCGCTTGCAGCGGCGGCGGCGGCGGCGGCGTGGGCGCTGCGGCTCGAGTGGCCTGGCGGCACGGGGAGGCACAGACCAGCTGAGCCAGTCGCCGGCACACCCCTGACCTGGAGGCCTTGGTTTTGGGCTATTCACAACGCGTCTTCGCTTAAATTGGCCACCCGATTAGCTCATACGCACCGCGCACCTTCTCTCTTTCCAGCCGCTTCGGGCCTTGTCCAGTCTTTGTTGGGCTAGCTAATTTTACAACCCTCGCCCCCTATTGTCGTTGCGTCATCGGATGTGCTTGCTTTTGTACTTAGTCATTCTGGCCTTCGATTGATTCTAAAACACAAACCTCCTTTTCGTGGTATCTGTGTCTCGTGCACATCATCCATCTGAGATTTGCAATTTTACAGCCACTGGCCCCCAAGGAAAACGTGTGTATTAAGAGATAGGGAGGCCATGTGTGGCCAAGTACAAAGGCAAGCACAATGACAAATGTACGTCACCTGCTGCTAAGCTGACCCGCTCAGTAACCACGAGTCAGCACATAGAGGTCGCTAACTGATGCTCGAATACTGGACGGCAATCGACAAGCTCTTGTACTACCAGCCACGGCTCGACCAGCTTTCTGATGCAACGCATGAGCCCGAGCTCGCTGCAGACAAGCTGACACTCGACGTCGCAAAAATGACAGATAGGCTGCCGGCATACCCATCTGGGCTGGAAGCATATCCTCGTGTCGTGCATATCCCAGACTCGCTATGTTCTCAAGTAGGGTATAGAAGCGAGGACCCAAGCAGCCGAAAGTATCAATTGCGGCCGGGAGAAGGTGGTCGCTGCGGGGGTAGTCAGAGTAGTGTCGGAGCTTTCTCTGCTCAGCACCTTCCACTGCGTGGCCAGCAATGTGTGTGGAAGCGGAACTCTTGTATGCCTCGGTCACCACCACATCCACCAAGGGAGCCCCTGCTTCTCACAGTGCCCATCAGATGTCACACGGCTGTCAGCGGCTGCTGCAGCTGCGCCGTTCAGCTTGCGGCGACCCTGCCACACAGCTGCAAGAAGCCCTGCAAGTGCACCACCTTAGCGCAACACGCCCACCACTTCGGGAGGACGTAGCTGCCACAGCATTGGGCCTCAGTACACCGCACTTGTTTCAGCCACATCTCCAGCTACTGGAAATGCTCGTGATGCATGAGAGACCACTGTTCGCACGATTCAAGATCGAACACGCACGATTAGCGAATCAAGACCTTTGGAATAGCATGGAATGGCCTTGGAGTCGAATGGTTGTATGTGGAAACGGTCCTGAAAAGGACAAAGTATAATTGGCAGGCCAAACAGCTTGAGTTTTCATAAAGTGCAGACCTGTGCCTTTATTGGGGCCTCTGGCTGGAGGCCAGGGTCTGAAGGCCACGTTGCAGATAAGCAGCACATGGTGCTGGGAGGCCAAGAATATGACTTGGAAAGCATCTCCTTGCCGGGAGGCTGATCAGGATCCCCACTTGCCAGGCAAATCCGATATCTACATCGGCTGCGAAGGCGCTTGGCAGGGGGCCATGCTCTGGCTGCACTCCTCGAGCTTGTAAGGGGTGAAATGGGGGATGGATTTCAGGAAGAGTATACGAGGCTTGTAACCGCCGAGGTGACTACATGGGAGGGAGTGCACAGCCGTGGACAGGAGCAGGGCCCGCACGGTGGCAGTAGGAGGTGGGGTGCCAAGGAAGGTCGCGCCGAGTGTCTTAGTGCTCAAGCGGTTCGGTAGTGGTCGTGAGAAGCGGGCACGTCCTCAGTCCTGCGTCAAGCTGCTCAAGGCCACGTGCGAGGACGGGCGGCCCCACTGGGTTCAGACGCTCTGGTAGCGCTCCAAGAAGAGCTGCGGGTTGGAGGTGATCGATTTGCGCAGCTCGATTGTTCGTCGGAGGGCCTGGTACAGCGGCGTCGTCATCTCCTCTGCTTCACAAGCGTCAATGTCGCACGACCGGGCCCTCTCATATGGAGGAGACAGCGAGCCCGCTGAGCCTGTCTCAAGCGACAGGCTGCGACGGACGGACTCGCCGAATGAGCTTCGCGGGGGGCTGTTTTCTGGTGTGATGGAGGAAGCCGGAGAGCCCATTGACAGTGACCTGGCCACCGTCCGCACCAGCCGAGGAGACGGCGATGGCATCATGCAGAGCCAGGCTGCGCCATGCAGGAGAAGACAGAGTGAGAAGATGAGGAGCCGGAGCTTGGGTCGACAGTCAGGGTAGCTTGTGGAGCCGCTTGGGACAATCCCGAGCGCGTCAACCTTGACCTGACCACGGCGGAAGGCTTTGGCGGTTCTCTGGAGGCTCTCCAGTGCAAGCAGAGGCCCAGATGCAAGGCTGGCTGTGACAGAGTCAACCCATGGGCCAGAAGGGTACGCACTCGGAGACTCCGCGGCGTGAGGCAGCGCAGGCCCTTCCTGGCACAGTAGCTTGCCCCGCTGTACGACGTACACGGAGCAGTCGATGGGCCTATGCTTCATAATATGCGATGCCTCCTTGCCCACGCCCCTGTCATGAGCAGGATGGCCACACAGACAGCTTCCAGCCCTCATGCACACACCAACGCCGTGCTCACACCCAGGTGTCGAGCGTTTGAGAATCCTGACTGGAAGATCAAGTGGACAGCAGCGCAGGCCTATCACTAGAATCCGAGAATCGGCTGCGCAGGCCAGGCTCCGGGCAGTGCACTACCTCGTGGCGAGATCCCTCATCCCACGGCCGAAGAAGTCCCGCGGCCGGCACATGGCCAGCGTCGCCTTGCCCATGACAAGCCTGGTGGCTGCCAGCTGGTGCACAGCGTCCACCACGCCCTCGCCGATGCAATCGTTGATTGCGATCTTGAGGTCCACGTCCACCTGCGTCCACACAGCCCGCCGCACCGTGCGGTCCCCTGTCAGGAGCTCGTCTGAGCCCCAGCCAAGGTGGCAGAGGCACGCCTTCCCCGAGCACTGCTCGTACATGCGGGAGAGACCGACATTCATGGGCGCTCTCACGTCCGGCATGGCAAAGGGGCCTGCTCTGCTGTATGGGCGCGGCTGCGAGTGGGGGTGCGCACGTGGAGGCCGTTGCAGATGGACTTGAGCTGGTGCATGAAGGGCTGCACGAGGTGGCGGATGTGGCTGGCGACCTCGATGGTCGTCACCTCGCTGGCCTTGGCGTCCTCGCCGTCTGGCGCATGGACAGGGAGGGCCGTCAGAGCCAGGGCTGGATGGCGGCGAGACGGGTCGGACGAGGTGCGCGAGCGAGCGGGGGGCCTCACATCGTCCGGCGCACGGCACGCGGCTGACAACGTGCAGCAGCGTGACGGGGTCGCCAGGCTGGTGCAGGCTGCACAGCGCCCAGCGGATGGCGTTCATGCTCACGACCACGTCCCGCGTCGCGACGATCACGGTGTGGCCTCCCATCACCGGGGCTCTGCGGCGGCGGCGGCTTCTGGCGATGACGGTCCTCCCGCCGCGATGCTGCTGGGGGCGCGGCGTGGCCGTGGGGGCGCAGCGCGGCGACGGGGGGCTGGGCTTCGTGCTCGGGGCGCCGCGAGGGCGGGGGGG
>WELB01000140.1:382530-395873 GCA_009602725.1 Spirogloea muscicola
CCCCCCCCCCGGGCGCGGTCGGTGCAGCCGGATGGACAGGCATACGAGCAGAATGGCTTTGGCAGCACAGGGAGCCTGGCCACAGAGGGTGGGCCGGCCCCTGCCAAGCGCGGCAGCGCTGCTGCGGTGCACCCCGTGGCTTTCCCACAGTCGCCGGAGCCAGAGTTTGCAGGCGCTGAGCAACTGACAGGCATCAATGGACGGTCCCATGGTACAGTGCGGCCGTGCTCCTGTCATTGAAATTTTTTGCTCTGTGCGAGCACTATCAGCACCGCCGCGTGCCAGTCTGCCAGGGGCTCGACCCTCACAGTCATGGTTTGATGAGCGGCTCGCTGGCCTGCTCTTCAGCTTGACGTGGGTTGGTGGTGCGGTGCACAGGATCGCCGGGCCGTGAACCACAGACGAATGAGGAGCGTGACCTGGCCAACTATGGCTATGGAGACATTGCCTGGAAGGACCGCATCGATTCATGGAAGCAGCGGCAGCAGAAAATGGGGGTGAGCACTGAGCGCCGCTGTAGACGCGGCCTTGTCTCTGGTTGACTGATGTTTAGGGCGCTCCCAAAGCTGCCGCCCGTGCCTCCGACTCATGCTGGCAGCAATCTCGCGGCCGGGTGGCGGCAGATGGCGATGACTGAGGGTAACAACCTTGACGATGGCAATGGAGAAGGTGACGATCCGGAGGACCCTGCCGGCATTGGAAAGCCGCCTTCGTGAGTTTCAAATGCTCATCCTTTGATACTTTCCTTCATCAGTGCAAAGCTTTCTCTCCTTTCTTTGGCCACGTGCTTTGTTGCAGGTCAACCTCTCCGCGCCAGACTGTTCCATCACCTGTCAATGAGTTACGCCATTGCGTGCTCCATGGTGTGATGTCATCAGCAAATAGCTTATTGCACAGCAACTAGCTTGTGTTCGTCAAGCAAAGCAGAGGACATTGACCTGCTAAGGCGAGCTGGCACTTTGCAGGGTTGATGAGGGCCGGCAGCCACTGTCGCGCAAGGTGGACTTTCCATCAGCACTCATCAACCCCTACCGTGTGTGTGTCGCGCTGCGCCTCGTCATCCTGGGGTTCTTCTTCCGGTACCGCCTCACCAATCCCGTGCACAACGCCTACGGCCTCTGGCTCACGGCTGTCATCTGCGAGCTCTGGTTCGCCTTTGCCTGGATCCTCGACCAGGCGCCCAAGTGGATGCCTGTGAATCGTGAGACGTACCTTGACCGTCTACAATTGAGGTGACAATTATACTTGATCCTTTGTATAGCAAGTAGGTAGGAATTCGACTACGAGTTTCTATTCCGTGCAACTTTCAGTTTTGGTGCTTTGCAAGAAGCGTCCTGGTTGTCCTGGCGGTGCTGATGTCAGCCCGGCGCCGTGCCACCAGGTACGAGAAGGACGGGGAATCGCAGCTGGCGCCTGTCGACATCTTTGTCAGCACTGTGGACCCTCTCAAGGAACCGCCGCTGGCAACAATGAACACCATACTTTCCATCCTGGCAATGGAGTACCCTGTTGATAGGCTCTCGGTCTATGTCAGGTAGTCGGCAATACCCAAACCTCTGGCTGCACAAATCTGTTGCAGGGATCAGCAGCTTGAGCTTTACACCCTTGCATGCAGGATTGCCAAGCTCATCATCAAATAGTGCTGACAGTAGAGTGGGTTTTGCGGCTCCTGCTCGCAGCGACGACGGCGCCTCCATGCTTACATTTGAGGCCCTGTCAGAGACTTCAGAGTTTGCGCGCAAGTGGGTGCCATTCTGCAAGAAGTACAATGTTGAGCCTCGCGCACCGGAGGTCTACTTTGTCCAAAAGCTTGACTACCTCAAGGACAAGGTGCAGCCTACGTTCGTCAAGGACCGGCGAGCGATCAAGGTAGTTACCAGCTGCCAGGGTGGCCGGGAGGCTGAGCTCTTCCTTGCTCGTCCCACCGTGGACTTGAGAATATCTCTGATGATGCGCATGGCTGTTGAGACGGAGGTGCTCAGACCAATGTGCCCAATCTTGGCGGCTCGCAGAGGGAGTACGAGGAGTGGAAGGTGAGGATCAACGCCATCGTGGCCAAGGCCGCCAAGGTCCCTGAGGAGGGGTGGACCATGCAGGACGGCACACCCTGGCCAGGCAACAACAACCGTGACCATCCTGGGATGATACAGGTGCACATCAAACTCTTGACTGTGGACATGCCTGACTTGCCAAACTGGTACGAGCTTGTCAATTCTGCTCATTTGAGTTGGTTTGCAGGGCATGGGAGGGGTAAAGTGGTAGGCTGTCATCTATTGATCACTGATAATGTACCGGATTCTTGGTTGCTCTCCGCAGGTGTTCCTGGGGGCCAGCGGTGGCCACGACGCGAGTGGGCAGGCCCTGCCAAGGCTGGTGTATGTTGCCAGGGAAAAGCGACCGGGCTACAATCACCACAAGAAGGCCGGCGCCATGAATGCACTTGTGAGTGATGCATGGGCGTGCACAGGCCATAAGCAGCAGCTATGACTTCTGCAGATGCTTCTCATAGCATGAAGTGCGTCTGGCATGCCCTGTGCTGCTGCAGATACGAGCAATGTCAAGGACAGCAGCAGGCTTGCCTCATTGTGCTTTGTTGGTGAATCTCCACACAGGTGCGAGTATCTGCAGTGCTGACTAACGCCCCCTACATCCTCAACCTCGACTGCGACCACTACATCAACAATTCGCGGGCAGTTCGCGAGGCCATGTGCTTCATGATGGATCCAGCCCTGGGGCGGCGCGTCTGCTTTGTCCAGTTCCCGCTGCGTTACGATGGCATTGACCGCTCTGACAGATATGCCAATCACAACACGGTCTTCTTTGACGTACGCCTCCTCCTTCCCTCCCAGACTCCAGTACACTTACCAACTCTGCCCACGTGAAGCCACTAACTGTGTTGCTGTTTGAAGCTTTTGAGTCTGCATCAGCAGTGACCTTACCTAAGCACTTGTCAGGTTGTTTACAGCTGAGCACTCTGTTGGCACCTGCGAGCAGATCAACCTTCGGTGCCTGGATGGCATCCAGGGCCCCGTGTATGTCGGAACGGGGTGCTGCTTCCGGCGGCAGGCCCTGTACGCATACAGCGCACCGCTGAAGAAGAAGAAGAAGGCCAAGCCAAGGAGCAGCCTGGCCAGCTGTTGCTTGAGCCTTCTCTGCTGCTGCAGAGGAAGTTCACGGACGAGCGGCGTGGCTATACCGCTGGATGGAAAGGGAGGCAAGGAGCCCCGGAAGCAGAAGGCAGACAAGGATCAGAACGAGCTGCCCATCTTCCAGCTTGATGACTTCGATGCAGGTACACGCTTTTTCTGGTGCCTATGACAGGCAATAGCAGCTTGTCATGAGAACTTTCATGGAGAAGACCTTTGGCTTTGGTTGTTGGTAGTGGTCAACTCGCTGAAGTCCCCTTGTATGATGCATGCAGGTGATGAGGAGGAATTTGACAGCCTGATGGCCATCAAGCGCTTCGAGCGGCGCTTCGGACAGTCACCGGTCTTCGTTTTGTCCACATTCCATGAGGATGGTGGCAATGTGACGACCAGCAATCCGAGCTCCATTCTCAAGGAGGCCATACACGTCATTTCGTGTGGGTATGAGGAGAAGACGGAGTGGGGCAAGGAGGTCGGATGGATATACGGACCCGTGACAGAGGACATCCTCACAGGCTTCAAGATGCATGTGCGCGGTTGGCGAAGCATTTACTGCATACCAGACAGGCCGGCCTTTAAGGGCTCCGCTCCCATCAATCTTGCGGACCGCCTTAACCAGGTCCTTCGGTGGTCCCTTGGTTCTGTGGAGATTTTCCTATCCAAGCACTGCCCCATCTGGTTTGGCTGGGGCTCTCGTCGCCTCAAGCTGCTCCAAAGGGTTGCATACATCAACACCGCCATCTACCCATTCACCTCGCTCCCCCTGGTCACATACTGTACGCTGCCGGCAGTGTGCCTCCTCACAGATAAATTCATTGTACCCCAAATTGGGGACCTGGCATCAATCTGGTTCATAGCGCTCTTCCTTTCCATTCTGGCGACGGCCATCTTGGAGATGCGGTGGAGTGGTGTTGGCTTGGAGGAGTGGTGGAGGAACGAGCAGTTCTGGGTGATTGGGGGTGTCTCCAGCCACCTCTATGCTGTTATGCAGGTAGAGGACTTACAACATGTTGTCTTACTACATAAGCACATTACCTCCCTTCTCCGTCTTGTTCACATAGATTGCTTGTGAAGCATTCCGTGGCTTAGCCCTTCCAGATCAACACCACCTACATGCTTAAGCTTGTCACACTTACCCTGCTTATGCTATATGAGCAGGGCCTCCTAAAGGTGCTGGGCGGCATAGACACTCACTTCACTGTCACTGCTAAAGCTGCCGAGGATAACGAGTTTGGTGAGCTCTACGCTTTCAAGTGGACGGCTCTCCTCATCCCCCCAACCACTCTCCTGATCATCAACATCGTGGGCATTGTGGCGGGCATTGCTAATGCAATCAATAACGGAGTCGGAAGCGGGACAAATGCCTGGGGCTCACTCCTTGGAAAGCTCTTCTTTGCTTTCTGGGTCATCTTCCACTTGTACCCTTTCCTAAAGGTGCGGTTGCTGGCCCTCTTGGCGCTCCCAACTGCCAAACTGCACCATTGCATTGCATCCTCGGAAGATTTATGGTTTCGGCCTTATGTGAGTGACTTGTGGTGGTGGCAGGGGCTGATGGGCAAGCACAACCGTACGCCGACTATTGTCATTGTATGGGCGGTGCTCCTTGCTTCAGCCTTCTCGCTTCTTTGGATCCATATTGACCCGTTCCTGCCAAAGTACGATGGTCCCATTCAAAGCCAGTGCGGCATCCGCTGTTGAGCTCTTAAGGAGCTCTAAGCCTAGCATATTTATGCATTGTCCCATATCCAGCTTCTATTTACGACAGGCATGTCAAGCCCAAGAGGCGTATGCCAAACCAAAGAAGAGTGTCAGGTGACACACTGCATGCGAACCAAGAGCCAGGGTCACAGACTAAGTCTGCCTCCTTAGAGAAAAGCCCAAGTCCTGTTGGGCCGATGTACTAGTGTGGAACTCCACATTGAACAGCTTGAATCACTTGTTATTCATTAGCAAGTGGAGCTCCCGCTCGCCTTGTGCATATCAATACCCAATGCTGCAAGTTCAGGTGCGGGCTTGTTTGCTAAAGATCTAGTCTGTCTGCTAGTGAATAATTGTAGTTTACTTGAAGCAGTACTCTGAAAGAAGCTGAGCGGGCAAGGCATACAAGGATACCTCCGCTTGCTAGGTAGTTATACAGGCAATCGTTGCATCCGCCATTTTCATGCTTAGCAAAGGCTGTGTAGACTGCCATCTAGAAGGTGGTGACTTCAACAGATGAAAGAATGAGAATGTACAATGCAACGGACAATAGCTGGCCACACTTGTAGCCACCTGCCCGCTTGCTAGCTTGCTTCTCCTGGGCCGTCTTCGTCAGCCCCTTGGTCTGTTTCTCTGTCATTGCCCCGTTCTGCAATGCTGTCTAGAAGGTTTTCAACGTCTTCTCCCAGTTCCTCAAGCCTCGCTCGCAACTTCTCCACCTGCTCGTAGTAAAACATGACAAGTGACTTCAGTTGCACTATCATGGAGGCATCAAAAGCAGGGCATGAAAGCTGGTGATCTTGTGCTCGGAGCTGCTCGAGTGAAATCATGCTCCTCACCTTGCTCTCCTCCTGGCCGAGGCAGACGAGGAGATCATTGAGCTCGGCCTCACTTTCAGCTCGGGCCTCTTCTCGTGCGGCTTCCAGATCCCCTTGCAATGGTGACTGACTTGCTGAAGTTTGGTCCTTCAATTCGCTTTCAAGCCGGAAATTGTGCTGCTCCAGAGTGTTGTAAGCATCTGACAGACCCTGCGCAATTGCAACAGCAATGCTGATCAAGCGGCAGCCTCATTTGCAAGAACATTGCCAGCATCTGCATGTTTAGAATCATATCATGCATGACAGAAGCACATGTGCAGTGCTCATGTGATCAGGTTCTTGTTACCTGCAAATCGGCCTCGTGCTTGAGCGCCAGTTGACGAAACTTTTCAACCTCACTCTGCAATATCAGTTGTTCCTCCCTGGCCGCCTGCAATGCTTGCTCAGTAGAAACCGACCTAGGTCACAGCATGCACCACTGCAAAAAGGTGACATCACACAGGCCCACTCCACCTGGTCTTCTGAACAAGTGAACGAATCACAGAGGTCCTCACTATACCTGGGCAGCCTGATCAGCTGCAGAGAGTTGTTGCCTCAGTGCCTCTGCCTCAGCGTGAGCTGCAGACAACTCTGAATTGTGTAGTAGCCCCCTTCGAAGGCTCCGCTCATCCTCACTGGCCCCTCCTTCATGCTCTTTGTCTACCCCACGGGAGCCAACGAGCAGATTCTCGGCCAGTGCAGCATTCCTATCTCGCAGGTCCTACACGCGCACGCCCAGGTTACACTGACGTTTCAGCAGGTGTTGACTATGGCCTTCTTCTGAACGGATATATGATGCAGACTTACCCTCAATCCTGAACAAACAGTCAGGTGGAGAGAGACCTGCAGCTCGTGAGATTGTTTCTGAAGCAGTGACTTGAGCCGAAATGCATAGGCCTCCTGCGTCTCGCCATTCTTCAAGCTGAGCTCGACCGAATCACCATGTGCAGACCCACCGCGTGGCCGGGCAAAGAGCTCGACTATCCTTGCCCTGACCTTCTCCTCAAGCTCTGTGATAAGCTGGATAAACTCTGCGTCGTAGAAGGTTGTAATCAGAGGCTCAACATCGGGTGACGTGACCTGTGAGGCCCGCTGATCCCCAGCCGCAGCGGCTGCGGCAGTCGCCCGCGTGAGTGGCTGAGGCAAACGTGGACCCGAGGAAGCTGAGGAGAAGAGGGCGGAGTCCCTCATGTCCTGCCACCTTCCAAAGTAGGTGGACAACCCAACTCTCTGGTTGATGATGTCGACCACAGTGGCAGCATCAGTGGCTCCAGCAGCGTCACTCTCATTGAAAACCACGCAGGTGCCAATGAGGACTGCTGCCAAGCCAGCAACGTGTATGCTTGCCTGGCTCCCGCTACTACCTGGCAGTATCCAGCACACTGCATTGGATGAGGCGCGTAATGAAGTAGTTGCCAGGAGAATTGTTTGTGTGGAACAGCATTCTCAGCATGGCATGGCATGACCATGGAGACTTGAGTACCCTTGCGCAGGTTAGCGCTTGTACCTGTTAGCTCTACCAAGTAAGGCAAGTGCTGGGGTTGCCCAAGGAAAGTGGATACAGCACGTGGGCAGTCAGCCAGCCAGATTGTCAGGAGCCGGAGCAAGACCGGCTGGAGCCATGCATCACCACCACCTGGTGAGACAGCAGCCAGGTGGCGCATTATCTGTGGCAGCAACAACTCAGGTGGTGCAAGCCTTGACGAGGGGACCTCCAATGGCATGCTTAACACCTGCACATTCACATTCATGAACCATTTCATCATGTCATCGGGCACGAGAAGAGGAAGAAGCCAGAAAATGCCTGTACATATTACGTTTAGCGATTGAGGAATCAGCCTATCTTGGTCCTGTATACTTGTCTGACGTTGAAAATAACTAGTCTGCTGATGAGGCTCTCAACTTCATCAAGCCTAGTCATGCTTAGTCTCTGCATGTTCTAGGTCATGGCCCAGGAGGGTCCATGTAGCATGCTACTGCCTGGTGATCTAGGCATCATCGAAGATCTATGCAAATGCCGCTGCATGCGGTCTATGCGGATAAAGGTCAATGGACCAATTATTGGTGAGCTCACCAGTTCTTTGCAGTCTTTGTTGCCTGATAGAATATGTGAAAGAGTTGCTGCAGCTCGGCAGCCCACCTGACAACAGCCCCCTCAAAAGTGCATCAGCTATGGAGGCAAGCTATGACGTGAAGACAACAATATGGGACTGCTCTTTTGCATCTGCTCAACTAATGTCAAGGGCCGCACCACAAGGTCAATGCGTCCATCAGAACCTCTTAGTGCCTGCAAGAGGAGACTGCACAACAACAGTAGACGACAAGTTCAGTAGCAACATTCAGTGCATCGTATTATGCTTGTACCATGTGAATAGAACAAAGACTTCTGATGACTTTACACAAATTGCAAATCTAAGCTGTAGAAGAAGCCATTGTCTTCTCAGTAGTACCTGCCAAATGACGCCGGCGGTACATCTGTCTTTGTGTCAGTGGAGTAGGTCGGAGCAGATGAAGGAGGTCTTAGAGGAAGAGGTGTGAGTGTGCTGGCAAGCATGCTCTGACCCTCAGGGTTGTCCTGTTTATGTACAACAGTGGCACAAAGAAATGAGGACGGCCCTCTCTATACAATTCCACATGCAAGTCATGTAACTTGAAGGTGGCTGACCTATGCGTCGGCAGCAAACGGTTCCTTGTATAGCACAGTTGCCAAAAAGGATGGTAGCACCTGGCAGAAGCACTTTATCAAATGCTCGGCTGCTGCAGCTTCTTGCGCATCCTGAGCCTGGAGGGCAACTTTCAGGACTCTCTGAAGTGCTGCTTCCTGGTGGGGCTCTTCTCCGACCACTGCGCTGCCCAAGATGTCCCGATTGGCCGTATGATGCATGACAAGGTCCCCAATGTCTCGTAATGCCTATCACAGGGCCACATTCAAAGGCAGGTAGGTAGTGCCTCATTATCCTGTGTGTGTCTCATGCATCCTGATATATGTCAAGCCCGTCAACTCGAGCTCACCAGCAAACCATCAGAAGCCAAGAGACCTTGCCTGTGAGCGGACAGCGAGAGAGACCACACCCTCCTCCACAGCGATAGCGAGAAGTACTTCCAGGAGTTTGTTCTGCGACAGAGCAGACAATCTTGATCAAATAGCAGCGTAAACAACTCTTAGATTCAAGAGCTTGAACAAATAGCAGCACAAACAACTCAGATTTGAAAGCTTGCTTGAGATCCTCAAGAAAGCAGATATATCCACACTGAGGCAAACACAGTATCTAAAAGCCAGATGATAGTGAGCTGAATTTATACCTGAACAAGCAAAGTCTGGTTGGCAATGACATTGGTATCTTTGCTACGCTCCACGGAGGTCGATGGGGCTAGAAGCAGCGCCACTATCTCAAGTCCACACAGCAGGTTTGCAGCCTGCAACAGAGTTGCTCCTTCTTGTTCAATTGCAATACAGCGAGACCATTGTGAGAGTACTGAATGCACAACACTGCTCATCAACCTGTACCAGACATTGTTGTCTGGTGCACTGACTTCATTTCATCCATGGACCCACTAACACAGGGTTGTCATCATTGCACCTTTTGTCTCGAGACGGCCTTCCCAGAACCTTTGCGAAGCTTCAACAGCGCTGGTATGTGGTGCAGTCCAATGGTTTCTCTCAGGTATACCTTCAGCAATTCGTCATTCAAGTACCTTGACATCACTAAGAGCTGGAATAGTATCACTCAAGCAGACGCTAGTGGCAGCAGGGCTGATGAGCACCTATATACTTGCTCTGCTTCCTCACCTGATTGGAGGAGTTTCCTCGAACAAGGTTGTTCAGCAGTTCTATAGAGTCCTGCAATGTAGGCAACACGGCACACTTGATACCAAAAGTCCAGGCTGGAGTCAATCTGACATCCCTGTGCATTTTGAAACCACCAGAGCAGGCCAGATAACAGCAATTCAATGTGAGCAAACACCTACTTGTACAATGATGCCTCCATCTGCTGAACCTTCCTCTCTCATTATGTTGAAGAGCCGATCAAAAGCCCCCTCGAAGACAATAATCTTCTGAATCTCCTGCTTAAAGACACAAAGGCAGGCACATGCTGTAAGACCCCAATGTGCACATGTAAATTATGCTACTGGCATCCTGCTGGTGGAATGTCATAACCGCCTGTGGTCGTAGCCGCAGCCGCTTGAAGAGCAAGAACAGGTGTAGGATGAGAGGAGCTGCCAGCTGACCTCTGCTGAACGCGTGAGATTGATGAGAAGCAGCAGGGTCTCATTCCGAATGACCTGCAACTTGGTTACATGGTCAGCTCATCGCATGCCTGGGCACGTGCATCATTACCGGCAATCGAGGTACACAGGAACAACTGGCTGCTGTCTATAGGCAAGAGCCCACCTCACGCTCCAGCATCATGTCCATGAGCCTTGTGACGCCTTGGGGGGTAGCCAATATTGCTTCCTGCACACTGGGGCAGCCACACTGAATTTGGATGCACGAAGCAGACTGCTTCAAGAACACCTTCGACCTCGAAGAGATTGTCTTAGCCGACTTACCTGTACTGCTGGCAGCCATTCATTGTCATCTTCGAGTCTACTATGGGCAAGTGCAAAGGGCAGGCTGTGCGTGCTATACCGGCCTGGGCAGCTGCTGAGGAGGAGCGTCAGCAGCTGCACTGTGTGGTACCGGACATAGAAGTCCTCCTCCTCCTGAGCAACCCCCAATGGATGATGCCCTGCTCAGCCACCATCTTCCCATGCCAAGGGCAACGACAAGGTGGCCTTCGTGCACGTCATCCACAAAGCAGTGGCAGAGGTGGGTTCATGCCAGGAGGCTGAGAAGGACTGCGATGCTGTGCGGCTCGCGCGAGAAGAGCTCGCAGTTGAGCTTCCCCGGCTGCAACTGCTCCTCCTTGCTGAGCCCAGGCACCACCTGCAAACCGTTGATGAGCGCCTCCAAGGCTCCCCGCACCTACACACAAATCGAGCAACAAGCACTGAATCTGTGGATGTGGAGGTCAGGCAGTAAGTCAGACGACTACCATTGCCACCCTCCAGCATATGAGCGAGCGCAATTCCTCATATTGTCCTTCTTGTCAGCAGTTCGTTGCCATCAGAGATTGGAACGAAACACACGGGCGTTTCTGACAGCAGTAATCACTGGAATTGCGGGCCGAACGCCCAGAGACGGGGCTAGCTACATTCGAGAGCGATGGAGCAAGCTCTGGCCACTGTGCAGGACTACCGATTGTGCGGGCACGATGTGGACGGGCCTGCACGAAGCACTGGCTAAGGAGCAGCAGACACAGGGCAAGGCCAGAGCGGCTGGCCCAGCTGAAGGGTTGAAGTCGGAACCAGGTGCACAAACCATCTCTATGTCGTCCCTCTCTTCCTTGAGCACATCACTGAGGACAGGAAAGCCTGCATTGGCCGTCGTGCATGCATCAGTTCCTCGAGCGAGGCAAAAGCTGGATATGTCCTGCATGCGGTCACAGGCTTCTGCTGGGCGGTGGATCGTGCAAGCAAGATGAGGCCTAGGCCAATGGCGTGCGCGAGCCGATGGCCACAGGGTCCGAGCTGGAGGCCGAGACCAGGGGGCGCGAGGCCGGGGGCGAGGCGCGCCGTGCAAGGCCCTCACCCATGGTCCCAAATGCCAGCTGCGCAGCGCGGCTGTCGCCGAGCAAGTTGCGGAGCTCGGCCATGGCCGACCGGCGGTCCTCGGCCAGCACGCCGTCGCTGATGCGCTCCAGCAGGCGCTCCACGCGCCTGCGCCCGCCGCCGAGCGCGCGCGCGGGCGTGAGGAGGCCCAGGCAGCCGGCTCGGCGACCTCACGCTGCGGAGCGAGGCTCTCGCAGGCTGCGGCTGCGGAGCCGGCATCGGCCCAGGCGGCGGCGGGGGGCCACGCACCCATCGTCCTCGTCTGCAGCATCGCCGCTGCCGAAGACGAGGCCGCCGACGCCCTGCGGCCGCCGGCGCGGCAGCGCAGCAAAGCAGGCGGTGAGGGCGGGCTCGTCACGCAGAGCCTGCCAGCGCGCAGGCGGCGGCGTGTCAGAGCTGCAGCCGCGGCGCCCTGCCGGACCTGCGCGACCTTGTTGAGGTTGAGCTTGAACGCCATTGCTGGCGACGGCAGCGCAGCGGCGGCGGCGGCGCAGCCGGCGGCCCGGCTGGCCAGATGGCCTAGGGTTAGGTCGTGCTTGGGGTGTCAAGTAGATCTCGGGAGCAAAAAGCGCGTCCCCCTCCGCACCCCCGCCGCCGCCGCCGCCGCCACACGCGGCGCGGGATGCGGGCGCAGCGCGGCGGTTNGGCGGGCCTCGGCGGCGACTGCAGCAGGGCCGAGGCGCGCAAACTCCTCCATGTCGAGCACGCGCATGCCCCACTCAGCGCTGCACATGCGCGCCCGCGACACGGGCCCGCGGATGCCAATCTGAATGCAGCGCTTGGGATCGAGGATGCCCTCCTCCACTGCATTGCTGAACGGCGTTCCATTCCAAAACTGCATGTGCTTTGACGGGCAAGACAGAAGGGGTGAGGAAGGAGGGAGCAAGGCTCGCACAAGATGTTGGAGGAGGGAGGAGGGAGGAGGGAGGAGGGTGTATGGGGGAGGATGAGGGACGAGGAGGCAGGATTGGTGACCTTGGAGCCCATTGTTGCCAGCGACTCAGCAGTGTCGGACGTATCGCAGTGCGCATCGAGGTGCACCATGCCGAGAGGCGGGCTGCCACTGCCACTGCTGCCACTGCGGTGGGCTGCCGCTAGCGACCGCATGATAGGCAGCGTAATGCTGTGGTCGCCACCAGCTGTAATGGGTGTGATGCCACGGGCACAGATTGGCCTGAAGAACTGCTCAATCTCCCTGTGCGCGCTCTCCACACCCGACCATGGGTGGTCGATAACCACATCGCCAACTGCCAGCACCTCCGGGGGGTAAACATCAGCAAAACTTACAAGACCTTCCTAAACCCTAATTCCAAAATCCTACACTCTAACCCTGAACTCTAAAACAAGGCTTCATCGGCCGTCCTCCTCCATTTTACCTCCACAGACCGTATGGACTGCTGCTTGCTGCACCTTCCTACCTCCCACCTCCTCTCACCTCGCCAAACTCTTCTCTTCTCCATTGCCAGCGCGCCTCCTGCTTACTGGCACTTCGACAGAGAGGGGAGGGCGCAGGCGAGCGCGGTGCTCACCGTCCGCGACGCGGCAGAGGGCGTAAGGATCGACGCCAGTGGTGCCGTTGACGCGGCGGAGGAGGGAGGACTTGTTGCGGATCTCGCGGGGGCCGTGGCGCGTGCCCGGGTGGCTGGCGCCCCCGTCAAACGGCACGCCCACCAGCGCAATGTCCAGCTGCGAGCGGCGGCACCGGAATGGCGTATTCAATACGAGAGATTAAGAGCAGACGAAGAAGTGCGAGTAGGTGTGGCGGCCGCGCGCGCCCACCTCGTCGTCGAGGGAGTCGGCGAGTGGGGCGCGCAGGAGCGTGGGCAGGCCGGAGAACTTGGGCACGCCACAAAAGAGCGGCTCGCGCCACCGCCGCAGGTCCGGTCCGCCGTCCTCCGTCGGGGCCTGTGGCGGGTGCGACGAGGACGCCCACTGGCGATGGGGGCGAGGGGGCCGGGCGCAGGGAGGGAGGCCCGCCGCCGCGGCCCCC
>WELB01000141.1:20129-31085 GCA_009602725.1 Spirogloea muscicola
GCAGCCGCAGCGCGATCGCCGGCAACGCTGCGCGGCTGGCGCTGCAGCCGAGGCGGCAGCGGCACCGAGGTGGGCCCCTTGATGCCGCCGCCGCCGCCGCCGCCGCCGTTGCCGCCCTCGAGGCTGCTCGCGGCGCCTCCTGCTCGCCTCCCTTCCCCTCCTCTCTTCCTCCTCCTGCCTCGGCGTCGCTCGCTGCGCAATGCCGGCCTGGACAGCAGCCGCAGCGGCCGCGACAAGGCCCGGCGGCTGAAGAGGAGCCGCCTCGCCGGCAATGCAGGGCCCGCAAGGACGCCGGACGCCACCCCGTGCCGCGCGGCGGCGGCGACGACGCCGGCGGCGACGGCGGCGGTGGCGTCGGGCACGCCGGTGCGCACGACAAGCATCCTGGTGACGGGCGCGACGGGCACGCTGGGCCGCCAGGTGGTGCGCAAGGCCCTGGACGAAGGCTACGAGGTTCGCTGCCTCGTCCGCCCGCGCCCCACGCCCGCCGACTTCCTCCGCGACTGGGGCGCCACCATCGTCAATGTACGCACCCGACCCTCACCGCACCCTCCTCCTGCAGCCAGCTGCTGGCTGTGCAGCGCTTGGCGGCGCCGAGCCGAGCCTCTGCCGTCGCCGTGTGCGTCCGGCAGAGGAGTTGTCGGTGACGGGCGCGCAGCTCGTGCTGGCGGCAATGCGAGTATGCTCGCGAGCCTCGGGCAACGGCGGCTGGCTGGGTTTTGCCAGGAGGAGGATATGCTGCACTCACGTTCAATGCTCCTCTTGCAGCCGGCAGGGCCGCAGCTTAATGGCTGCTGCCTCGGGCTAAGCCATGCAGGGGGATCTAGGCCGGCCGGAGACGCTGCCTGCGGCGCTGGTGGGCATCCACACAGTCATTGACTGCGCGACGGGGCGGCCCGAGGAGCCGATCCGCAAAGTAGACTGGGACGGGAAGGTGGCGCTGATCGAGACGGCGCGCGCCATGGGCGTCCAGCGCTTCGTCTTCTACTCAATACACAACTGCGACAAGCACCCGGAGGTGCCCCTCATGGAGATGAAGCGCTGCGTCGAAAGGTTCCTCGTCGACTCGGGCCTCGACTACACCACCATCCGCCTCTGCGGCTTCATGCAGGCAAGTGCACTGCAGCAGCAGCGGCTGCCGTCTTCTGCCAGAGCTGCTGTTGGCCAAGTCCACTGGAGCACTTGCCCGATGCTGATCGCTTGGCAGCCTCACATTTGCGCAGGGCCTAATTGGCCAGTATGCCGTGCCAATTTTGGAGGAGAAGTCGGTGTGGGGCACAGACGCGCCGACACGCATTGCGTACATGGACACGCAGGTGCCTCGTCGCCGCTGCTGCTGCTGCCCCCCCTTGCTCTTGTTGTCAATGCAGCATCAACACCTAGCTCTCAATGGCTTGCCCTGCGTGGACAAAGTCAACACCTAGCTCTCAATGGCTTGCCCTGCGTGGACAAAGTCAAAGCCTGATTCGGAGGTTGGCCTGTGGCAGGACATCGCGCGGCTTACATTTGCGGCGCTGCGCAAGGAGGACACCATCAGGAAGACATTCACCCTCGCCGGCCCGCGCGCGTGGACCTCGCAGGAGGTGAGCTGGTGTGGCTGTTCTGGCGCGGTGCTGGACGCTCGTTTGCCGTATTGCTGGGTGGGCTAATTTGACGGCGCAATCTGTGCAGGTCATTGCGCTGTGTGAGCGGCTGGCGGGGCAGGACGCCAAGGTAACGACGGTGCCACTGGGCGTCCTGAAGGCAACCCGCTTCTTCACACGCCTCTTCCAATGGACGGCGGACGTTGCTGATCGGCTTGCCTTCTCGGAGGTGCTGACGAGCGACACGGTGTTCTCGTCACCCATGGGCGACACATACAGCCTGCTCGGTGTAGACGCCAAGGAGGTGACGACGCTTGAACGTTACCTGCAAGAGTACTACATCCAAATCCTCAAGAAGCTCAAGGACCTGCGTGCCACGTCCAAACAGGGCGACTACTACCTCTAGAGTCGCACAGCCCACCCAATTTGGGCAGGCTTGGCTGCCGTAGATTCACTGGTGGCCGAGGCTGCAGCCTTTGGTGCTTTTAATTTTTGCCAAGTGCTTGATGTCCGTCCTCCTCCACCCCTTTGGTGGCCCAGAGCATCGGCAGTGCTGCCGTTTCCGCACCCCTAGCAATCCATGTTGATGCTCTGCGGGTGGCGACCTCCTCTTTGCTTGGTCCTATTGGCCGGGCACTGATGAGTGCAGCTGTCACGGGTAGCATTGCTTGTCAGGCTGCTGAGCAGAGAGGCTGGCGGGCTTGCATACTCCCAGGCCGCCAAGTTCGAGAACTGAGGCAACTGCTATAGCGGCTGCACAGAGTGGCCTTGTTTTCTGAGCTGGTCAGCTGGTCTGCTGGCCTTCTAAGCATGCCCGAATGCAAGTCAGTGTGGGGTAGCTGCATGGGCTGCACCACGACTTGGTCAAAATTTGTGTCACATGAATTTGGTCCTCCGCCAGCTGCCATCTGGTGTGCCGAGAAAAAAGCGTTGGCTGTGCTCGGCAATCGTCGCAGCGGCCTCACCCGGCCTTGCCTCAGCTGGCGGCTAGAAGTACGACGAACTAGTCAGGCAATAACCTCGTGAACGTTACCAGTAACGACACGGATTGAGATGGTCGGCCCACGCTGCGGAAATGCAGCGGCCGCCAGCACCGCAAGCCACCGGTGCGCCGACCCAAGTCTGGGCTGCTGGACCTCCCGCAGAAATTCCTCAGCCACGTCCCCCTCGGCGTCTGAACGCAGCCGGCTGCGGTACCACTCCAAGCCCTGCGGAACACAGCAGCAACACAGTGGTGACGGCAAGGCCGGCTCTCAACGACGAGCTCGCTTGTGGGTGGCCAGCCAGTGGTGGTGATCGGGCGGCAGCGTCTGCGCCAGCAAGCAGACCTGGATGCCGCCGTCCCGCCGCGGGCAGTCGCTCAGCACCGGCGCGTGGGCAGCGCCCGCCGCCGCCGCCGGGCGCCTAACGGCGCGCTTGACGGAGAATCCGCCGCCGGCGGGCCCGGCGGCGGCGGCTCCGCTGCCGGGGCCCTGGTCTTGCTCCGGCCCGCCGTCGGCGCTGCCGTCGGCGCCGTGCTGATGGTGGTGGCCGCCGCCGAAGACCCCATGCACCGCGCGCCGGATCCACGACATCGCTGGGCGCCCAACTGGCGCGCCAGTCACCGCAGCGCGGAGATCACAGGCGGCGCCGCCACCGCCGCCACTGCCGCAGCCGTTAGCGGCGGCTCGGCCCCTCGCCGACGCCGGAGGGCCTCATGGTTTGCGCGCCAGGCGCCTCTGCTCCGAGGAGCGGGGACGGCCTCGAGGTGGGCACCGCTGCAACCGCCGTGGAGCTCCGCCTCTGTGGAGACGGAGAGCTCCCCGCGTGGCTGGGGTGAGGCTGCCGCAGCCCCGCAAGCTCGGAGCAGCTGGCGGCGATGGAGGGTGAGCTTGGCGGCGAGGCGGCGGTGCTCGCGTCGAGGCGGGCTCCTGGATGAGGGAGGGAGGAAGGAGCGACTTGGGGCTGGCTTGTCATGCTTGGTGCGCCTTTCGGCCCCTGCCTCATATTGGAAGTGCCGTTCTATTTCAGACCTTTTACGTTCCTTTGGGCTGGCATCGCACACCCGTGGCCGTCAATGGAAGAGCTGTTTCTCTTCTCATAGCCCTCGCCCCCTCTTTTTTCTTTCTTTGGAAGAGCTTACTACTTGCCCACAGAGAATGGACAAGGTCCAAAAGAGCCGATAGGCCCTAACACCACACAGCTATGCAAATGGCTACAGCCAATGGGAGCTTCCTAACCTCAAGTTCTAGAGGATGTTCATTCAGAGGTGTTCATATCTGTACTCTGATCTCCTGTTAACTTTAGATGGGTCCTGCACAATGAGATGGTTAGATCAAAGGGCTGTCTTGTTGTGTCTATTGCTTCTTGGCTAACTGCATTATTACTGTAGCCACGGGCTTGGCAAACAGGGCTTCGCTTTCTGGCGGCTAGTCTTTCTGACTTGCGGCTGCTAATTAGAGGCTACCAATTGACCATTCTTCATGGTACTTGCGTAGTCGTGTGTTGCAGCGCTGTTTGGCCCCTTCGGATCTTGTCCACTCTTTTCAGGCTGGCTCTTCACAGGGGAAGACTCACTCAGTAGAGGGCGAGGGCTATCACAGCCCTCGTCTCATTTGGAAGATAACCACCTAGTAACCTCTAGTTAGGAGATGCATGTCGGAGAGACTAGCCGCCGGAAACCCACTTAACGAAAGCCAGAGGCTGCAGCTAGAGCATGGCCAGCACGCAGATGCACGGCGTGGGCCATGGACCGCTGGGAGGATTTGGACAGGCGCATACGATTTACCTGCGCTGACGAGCCAGCGGCGTTGAAGTCGGCCTGCTCACCCCGCTTGCGGGACGAAGCGCGTAGTGCAAGCCTGGCAAACAGGTCCAGACTGAGACCCAAAAGCCCCGTGCACATCGACGGCCAGTGGGACAATCTCATCCCCTGTCATGAGATATCCCGTTGGTGGTTCATTTGTGTCGAGCTGACAAGGTTGGCGACATCGCGGTATATGTGGGCATAACAGGTGGACTCGCATTTGCTGTAGTGTGAAAGGAGTTGCGACCAGGCTACCTCCGGCTCAAGGTCAGTCAGGAAATATGCGCATCTGCCGCCTAGCCATGCGCAGGCAACGGCGGGCAGCCCCTATCCTGGCGCCCGAACTGCTCAAATGAGGCCCGAAGAGAAGCTGAAGACCCTAAAGCCCGCTTTGATGGGTGTGACCCACCCTGACAAGTGTTGGCGTACCGGCCAGGCTAGCGGCATGTGCTGGTAGGTAGTGGTAGAAGTGATGGTCTCGGGCTACACTGGCCTTTGAGACGGTCTCAGGCTACACTAGCCTTGAGACCTGGGGTGCTGAAATGGGCCACATGGCCTGCCCATATTGAATTGCCTGACCAATGACAAGGGCTGCGGAGGGCCGGGACCGAGCAGTCCACTCGGCCCAGACTCTCCCTCTTCTAGGACTGCCCCCGCGCCGCCACCACCGCCGCATTGCCGTCGGGAGTCTTTGCTCCTGTCGTGACACGCCAAGAAGGCATGGCTCATAGGAAGCATCGCCTTGATCTGCTCTGAGATAGTCGAGTACAGTCTTGGTGTCAACTGCTTGTCTATGAAATTCACCCAGTTGATCTAGTGACTGGCATTGCGGAAATTGCTGTCGTGTTCGGGCCACCTTGTCCTGTTCCAGTAGATAGCTGGATCACCCTGTTCGAGTAGACAATCGGGCCACCTTGCCCCATTCCAGTAGATAGCTGGACATCACCGTTCCAGTAGATAGCTGGATATCTCCTTTTCAGTATCTAGCCGGATACCCTTTGTCACCGATGACTGGATCTTGCGCCCACACTGAGTTCTGGCAACTGGTTCTTGCGCTGCTCGGAACTACTGAAATATCACATTGAAGCCGAATTTCTGCATTGAGTGCTGCGGTTTCGTGTTACCATCATCTTCTTCTACTAGGCAGAGAGGGCGGCAGTCTGCATGGTCTCTGGGCGGCAGTCCGCATGGTCGTGGCGCCAGGAAAGTGAACAAGAGAAGGCATGCGACTGGCGCCCTCGCCATGGTGGCATTGACTGGCCTGCGTCTGCAAGCAGCTTAACAATGTGGGTGCGCAGCGGCGGGGTGGGGGGCGTGGGGAGCTGGCGCAAGAGCGTGGCCTCTCTTGTTTACTGTCCTGGCGGCCACGACCATGCGGGCTGCCGCAGTCCACTCGGCCCAGGAAAAGGAGATGATGGTAACAAAAAACCGCAGCACTCAATGCCATAAAATCTAAGACAAACAAAAGCACGTCTTCAATGTGATTTTTCGTAGTCCCGAGCAGCGCAAGAACCAGTTGTCAGAACCGACTGCGGGCGCAAAATCCAGTCATCGGTGACAAGGGCTATCCGTCTATTTACTGGAAGAGGGCAAGGTGGCCCGCACACGACAGCAATTTCCGCAATGCCAGTCACAAGATCAACCGATGGCATCTCATATGCAAGCAAGTGACGCCAAGACGGTATTCGACAGTCTCAGAGCAGATCAAGGCGATGCTCGACATCTTCAGCTCAGACACACAAGGTCACAATGTGGCTAACCTGGTGTCACCAAGCCTAGCGCGGCCGGCGGAGGAGTCACCCGGAGGTAAGGCTCTCTAGCTGCGCGGCTGCCCTTCCTATGAGCTCACGCCTTGGCGTGTCACGACAGGAGCGACGACGCGCGACGGCAATGCGGCGGCGGCGGCGGCGCGGGGGCAGTTCTGGCAAGAGGGCTTGTGGAGGGGACTGCTCGACCCCAGTTCTCCGCAACCCCTCATCATTGGGCAGGCCACTTGGCCAATGGCGGCACCCCAATCTCAAGGCCTGAGACCGTCTCAAACGCCAGTGTAGCCCGAGACCGTCACTTCTACCACTACCCACCAGTGCCCGCCGCTAGCCTGGCCGGTACCCGCCAACACTACTCAAGGTGGGCCACACCCATCGAGGCGGGCTTCAGGGCTTCAGGGCTTCAGGGCCAGCCGAGTGCGCACGGAGGAATTGTTGTGGAGAAGCATTTGAAGTGCGACCTCACTGCGCGGGGCCCCAGAATGCGCAGCTCAGAGCCCAATTCAGCGCCGCCAGCATAGGCAATGGGGAATAGACTGAGCTGAGGGAAGGATAGTATCCTCGCGTCTTCATGCTGGAGCCGACGGAAAGGGCTCGACAGGCACGGCGGCGCAAGTCGAGCTGAGAGGAGGGAGCGATCCCCACGTCAAGCCAGAGGCTAGCACGACCAGCACGGCGGTGCAAGCCCGAGAAGCAGGTCAGCTGGAGCGAAATGGGAGTCGCATCCGGTAGCACGACATGAGGTCCCAAGGAGCCTCCGGGAAGCGCTGCTCCTCCACCCCGAGACAGCCGCTGGTCAGCACGAGAGGAGAGCGGCGCAAGTTGTAAGGACCACCGCAGTGGCCCCGCTACACGGCCATGGCTGCCGTCACAGCCCACTCCGCGGCCCGCATTGGTAGTGCCGCCGTCCTCGCCGCTGCTGCGGCTGGGGGACGAGCGCAGGTTGTCGTATCCAAGGTGGCCGTGGCTGCACCACAGTTGCTGGGCTGCCAATGGAATGCTGCTAGGACTCAGTGGCGCCCTGTGGCCGCGCCGCGAAGGCTGGCATGCCAAGGCGAAGAGGCAGCAAAGACCGCACCGCCTTTGCCGCCGCAACCGCTGGAGCGGCAGCCGCCGCCACCGCCTCACCACGCGGCCTGCTGGCGCCGCCTGCTCATGCAGCAGGTGCGCCAACGAGTGGCGGCTCGGGTTCTCCATTTTGCTACTAACAGCACTGCTGCCGCCGCCAACAACGCCGGTGAAGGCTCCAGCGTGACTGAGGACGATGGCGGCCTGCCCAGCCCCAGTGCCTGGCCACTGGCGGCGGCGCTGCTCGCTGACGACGACTGGGCTGCAAGCGGCCTCTCCGACGTTGCTCGGGTGCTCGTTGAGCGCTGGCCGCTTGACGAAGGCAGCCTTGACAACTGGGCCCTGCGCCACTACGGGCCCGGCGGCAGCGGCGGTGATGCCTCGCGGTGGTGGCAGGCCGAGGCTGCTGTGGAGGCCGGGCTGGGGCCTGAGTGGCAAGAGCTCTACGCTTTCCGGCATGGCTGCCATCCTGGCCAGCCCAATTCGGTTGCCGCGGATGACGCTCGATTGGTCTCGTGAGCTGCGCTCCACCAATGCACTCTCAGGGCAGTGCAGGTGGTTGTAGGGCCTGTCAGCGGAGTGCTTCATGCGGCCCTGCTCGGCTTTGCCAAGGCTCAGACCAGCAAATGTCCAGTACAAGCATTCATGACTGCGATGTGCATGCCAGACCAAGCCTGCAATGACAGGTACACTCAATGTTGGCCGCTGTGAGACGATATGCTGCTCTCGTGCATGTCTCTAATAAGCTCGGAGCGTGTCACTGTCACTTAACGAGCCTGACTGTACGTCAAGATTGTCCTGCTGAGCCGGGCTGCTCACATGAGGAGGCATCGCAATGTGATCAGGTTGTGCTGCATGTGGAAGTGGGCAACTGGCCTTCTCTGACACGAGGCCCTCATGGCGTTTGGCACACTCTGCTCAACAGGACGACCTGCTCGGGCTGCGCACAGCACGACCTGAACGTGCTGGCCAGCCTAGCACCTCATGGGCACATCCTGTGCAGCTTTCAGCGAGGAGCATGTCCTTGCAGGATGGGCAGGAGCCATGGCTGAGACCAGCCCGACACCTTGCCTGTTTCGCCAATGCTCGACAGCAAGGCTCTTGCAATACCAGCTTGATCTGTGCCCTGACCAGCATGATTTCTTTGGGGTGCCGACACAACCCAAAGCAAGGCAGATGCAGGCTCTTCTGCTCAACAGACTAGTCTCCACCGCTGATCCTTGTCAGAAGGCACGGACGTGTCTTTGTGGCATTCGCAGTGACATGTGTGAAGTAAGTGCATGAAAGTCAGACAAGGTCGCATATGCTGAGGCCGCGATGTAAGCGCACCTCCGGAACTTATGCAGTTAAGCAAGTGTTCTGTCTTTCAATAAGCTCAACATATAAGCGCAGGCTTGCTTTGAGCGCAGGCTTGCTTTGAAGCCCATTCATGTGGGCTGCTCACCTTGACCTTTGTTGCTGCACTTCACTGAAGCCGGACGTCCAGCAAAGCAGTGCAGAGAGCAATATTTCAGGTTAAAATGGTCCACAATAAAGGCATTGTGCAAATGATTGAAGCTCTCAAAGCTTATGGTGGGGATAATCTTAGATCCTTATTCTTGGATACTGCAAGTTTGTGTACAAAGTACACGAGTCAGACTCTTTGCCCAGCAGCAGCCGCTGCAGGTGGCTAAACAGGCGGCCATGCGCCAGCGGCATCAGACCGCAGCAACACCATGGCCCGCTGTTGGGGCAGCCCTGTATAGGTCGGCTACCCAGGGCGCCAGTTCGGTTATGTGAGGGGTGCGCGCATTCTCAGCATAGTAGCGCGACCAGTGGCAGTCAAGCGGGCCGCCAAGGACTGCGCCGTCCGAGGCACTATCGTACACGCACAGCGGTAACCACTCCACGCCGCCGTTCACACGCCTCTGCCGCTCCTTGGGGTATGCCAATGGAGCTTGTATGTACCTTCAAAACATTGGTAGAACGATCTGCTTTTGAGAAGGACCTGAGCTAAGTCCTAGGAGTGCAGAGTCTCTGAACTGTTATTCTACAAACGGTGGACTTTCATAAGTGGTACATTGACCCCTCAATTCATGAAGACACATAGGTACAAACTATGAAATGATGTTAATCCTTGAGCTTGTCTTGACTGCAGTGCTGCTTCTAGGAGGACAACAATCTGTTGTTAGAGTGGCACCTGATTCCCTCCAGCATGGCATCCCAGCAAAAATGCGTGTGGCCAAATATGTGGATAGCTGTTGGTGATCCAGCAACACTGTGGAGGCCGCGCACACGCAGCTCGAGCCAGTCCGAGCCGACAACCTTGGGCAGGTTTGGGTAGAAGAGCATGCGCTTCTCTGGGCAGAGCTCCAGCCTGGACCAAGCAGTGACATGAACATCAACCTTGAAAGCAGAGCACCACCACGCATGTTACAACAACTATCCATTCTGATTAAATCTGAAGCCTTCCTGTAGCATAACTTCCGGTTTGCAGCCGGTGCCTGCAGACGGCTGTCTGGCGCATACCTTGGGAGGAAGTGAGAGAAAGAAATGATTTGGCAGCTGTCCATAGCGATGCTCGTGGCATTCGCAAAGGGACCATCATTCATCCGGTCGAAGTGGCTTGCGAGGGAGTCGTCGGCGTTGCTCAGCGGCTCAGGCCACCGGCAGACCTTGTAGTCCATCGAGACCTGGCCGCCGAGAAGTAAACACGGCAGAAACCTCAAGCCTGATATGTGACTATTATGATGCTAAACATGCGTCCCTACAGACGCTCCTGACACTGTTGCCATAAGTGCCGGCCTGTGTTGCCGCCCCGTGAACACAGCCCGTGGATATCATCAGAGATGGCCACGCACCTTCTCCAAGGGGGGGATGACAAAGTCCTCAATGTCAGGCTCCTTGTCGAAGCTCTGCAGCAGCAGCCAGAACAACCCGTGCAGCAAAATGTGAAGCATTCGCCACGCCTGTCACAGCGCTACATATCTAAGTTCTGCCGCACTTGGCACCAGAAGAGCCGTGGCCCGGTGCGCTCGCGTACTTGGTGGTGCCAGCTGAAGATGGGCACGATCCAGACGTCGCCGATGCGGCGCGGGGCGGTGTCCACGCGCAGCTTGGCGCAGAGGTCCAGGACGGCGGCCAGCTTCGCCAGCGAGTCGCGCGGCTCGCCCTCGTGCCGGCACCACAGGTCGTGATTGCCGGGCGTGAAGAAGACATGGGCAAACCGCGCCGTCAGCAGCTCGAGCGTCGCCTCCAGCCTCTGCACGCCCGTCATGCACAGCAAGAGGCCGCCGTCACAATTATCCACGCCGCCATTTACCAAGTTAATATTCAAACGACCAAGGCGTCAGAGTGCTAGCTCAGGAACGTGGCTGACGACCACGGAGCGCTCACTGGTACAGTGCACTGCTGCCGCTTCGGCGTGGAGACCAGTTTTCAAAGTTTCGGCGTTACACTGGATTGAAGCTGGACCTCTTGAATGAAAGAGTTGGGACGTGGGGCTTATGAGCTTGGAGTCGGGGGTTCGGGCTGTTCGGTGGTTCTGAGCGTCCGGCTCGCCGTCGTCGTCGTCACCTCGAGGCCGTCTGTGACGTCGCCGGCGACGATGATGGCGTCGCCGCGGTACGCCGACGGCGAGAGCGCCTCCACCCACGCCAGGTTCTCGGCGTAGTCCGTGTGCAGGTCCGAGACGGCGAAGACGCGCATGCCGCCGTGGGCAGGCTGCGCCGGGTGCGGCGCGACCGCCGGCATCGGCCGCCGGCGGCGGCGCTGG
>WELB01000141.1:51166-62479 GCA_009602725.1 Spirogloea muscicola
CTCCCCGCTGCGGCACCGCGCCGGCCGCCCTGCCACAGACGAGGCTCAGCCGCGGCGGCGCCGGCCCCGGCGCCCGCGCGCCGTCGCGCTCTCGTACCCCGCGCTCGTCTTCGGAGCTCGACGCGACGGCTGCTGACCGAAGGTGGCGTCCCTTCGCCGTGGCCGCCCGAGGTACAGCGCTCTGCCATGGACGGCGAGCGGGCAGCCGAGGCGGCGGGGAACGCACCGTCTATTCAGATCACAGCTGTGCGAGCGCTGACGAAGCGGATAGCGCCGAGACGAGCACCAGTGGCCACGTGGGAGCTGGAGCTACAACGTTTCTGGGAGGGAGGCTCAGCAAGGTCGGGCCTTAATCTTCTTCTGCCTTAAATGATATCTACCAGCATGTCCAGTAATATACCATCTTGGAATTACTGTTGATGAGGTGCCAGTCGAATGCAGGCCTATCAATGCCACTTGCAGCTACTTGTAATCTTAGGCCAGTTTGTCATCATTGAGTCTGCCAGCTTGCCAGCTTGCAAGCCATGTTGTTGGAACTCGAAGTTACTTACCTCGAATGTGGTTGCTTTGGCGGTGGCTTCTCAGCATGGCGGCAAGCTCAAATGCTTCCAGGTAGCGACCAAGGGAACCACAAGCCTGAGCAACAAGGAGTGGTCTCCAGAGCCTCGTGCTTCAACTGCACCTTCAGGTCCCAACCGGAAAACCAGGCTTGCTCAACACAATGTCACTAAAAGTTGGAGCTTTTACATGCATTGTTGCTCAGTCAGCTCATTACCAGCGCAAGTTATTGTCGCCATACTGACTGAATGCAAGGTTGAGGAGAGAAAAAGGAGGTGAACAGATTTTAAGGAGGATGCCAACACGTCAGCACTTGGCTAACCCACATGAGGAAGTCGCTCATGTTGGCTTTGGTGGCATTGCAGATGCTAGTGCCCATGAAAGGTCAACAAGGTGCGCTGATGACAGAGGAGCAAGTGGCAACATCACTCTGTTGGGCCAGAGCACAACCATCCATGCATCATCTGTGGTGCATCCAGATGCTGTTTTGGGAGAGGTAATAGTGGTCTGATTTGCATGACTTTACCACTGATTGCATGATACTCGAAAACGAGAGCGGTGGCCCACAAGAGTGGCCTCCAATATGCCCTGCATTGTGCCAATGAGCTCCTCATTCCTACTGCTGGAACAAGTTACCTTGGCAGTTCTAATTAAGCAGGCGGTCCTTGTTTTTCAATCCGCATTGACACTTTTGCAGGGCGTGGAGGTTGGCCCACTCTGCACAATTGGGCCTGGGGTGAAGATTGGCGCAGGCTCCAGATTGCATCCTGGATGCCATCTTGCAGGGGATACAGAGATCGGTGAGGGGTGCGAGATTTTGAGGTATGATTGGAACTTGCATTGCATCCATTATAGCTTGCCAGAAGGGCTATGCATCTGTACAATGTTGTAAGTCTCGCTCTAAAAATGACTGTCCTTAAGAGTTAGGGATGCAGGGAAAAATTAGAGAAAAACTGTAGTGACTCCACATGGTCAATGCACCTTCCATTCTGTGTGCTTGGTCAGCGGGGCAATTGTTGGAGCAGACATCCCTGGTCGCACTGTTATTGGCGACAACAACAAGATTGGCTACCATGCTGTTGTTGGAGGGAGGTGTCAGGATCTAAAATACAAGGTCAGTGATACAATATCTAATTGGCATGTTATGTGATCAGATGCGGTGCCAGCAAGAGCCAGGTAATTGCAGGCCTGTTTGTTCCTTGATACACTGTAAGCAGGTCTGACATCCTTGAGTGCTTCCACCGACTCACATATCTTTATCTGCTGTAGTGCTCTGCTTCATCTTCACATTAGTTGTGCAGCTTGACTTCATTCAATCCCTTGGCAATGGACAACCAAAGCTGTCGTCTGCTGAATGAACTGCAGGACGGGAGTGAATGCTATCTCACTATTGGGCATAACAATGACATCAGAGAACATGCCAGCATCCACAGATCCTCAAGAATAGATGCCTGCACGGTGAGTAACCTGCGCATGTGCTCCACATTCAGGCTCTGCTCATCTATCAGCCACTGCTCTTGTGAGATGCAATACAATCAGAACTGAGATGCAGTACGATTGGAACACATGACAGCACTAGGCTGTTTGCTGCCCTTGATACAAGGATTGCAGTGTCATGAAAGACTCATCATGAGCAACACACGAGGGTTGGCATAGTGTGCCTGTTGTATGACGAAGCACCATTGCCATGTATCCAACAGGTCATTGGCGACAACAACCTGATCATGGGTGCCTGCCATGTTGCTCATGACTGCATCTTGGGCAATCGTAACATACTAGCCAATGGAACTCTGTTGGCTGGTCATGTGGTTCTGGAGGTTGGTGCCGCGTTGATGTACCCCTTTGCCATGTCATGGTACTTGTTATGCAAGTTATTCTGTAACTGCCAATACTCATAAGCAGCAGCAACCAAATATTGTAAGCAGGTCCAAGTGTGGTGCATCTGGTGCATTGAATGCAGGACTTTGTCCATACTGGAGGAGCAGTGGCAGTCCACCAATTCTGTCAAATTGGATCATATTCCTTCCTCGCCGGTGGTTCTATGGTGCGTTGTTCTTCCTGCTGATTGTCATCAGAGAGTGCTAGAGTTTGGCATGCTATTATAGTGCAATAAAGCTTCCGTCATACTTATCTCAGATCTGCCTTACTTTGCAGGTCGACCGTGATGTACCAGTCTACATGATGGTTGCTGGGGACCGAGCTGAATTGAGAGGGCTGAATCTGGAAGGAATGCGGCGATGCGGATTTTCAGATGCGGAGGTGGGCCTAGGGATGCTTGATAGCAGCTAACATGTATTAATTCTTCCAGCAGTAGTACAAGCAGTGTTATGGCTTGGTTATGTTAGCCATGTCACGTATTCATGGCTTCTCAACTCACTTCATCCCCTCTCCAGGTGAAGAGTATTCGTCGAGCATACCAAAGGTTATTCATGAATTCTGATGTAAAAGCTGGTGGACTGGAGGACAGACTGACCGACCTGGTAAGTGCCTTGCCCTTGAACATCAGTGGAGGTAGTGCATTCATTCTTAGTTCGTAATAAACAACACATATGTGATCTCCTCTGAGCAGTAAGCAGGTTTCTAACTAGATCTACGCATACCTGTCCTTGCGTTGCTCAACATGTTTGCCAACATGAAGGATTAACAGTCTCTGCGCAAGTCATGCACTGAAGCTCTTTCCACTTGTCAGGAGGGGAGTCTTAATGATTCATCTGATGCGGCTGTGACACTGCTGGTGAAGTCTGTGCGAGCCTCCTTTGGAGACAACCGACGAGGCATCTGCAAGTTTCGGCACTGGACATCAGTCTGAGGGGGCTGCTAAGCTCTTGTTCCCCCAACTCCTGCACTTGCTGTACATGATTAGATTTGGCTGAGCCTCCAGAGGGCCGTCCAGCCCGTATTGACTCGTGCTGGATTCTGGTGCGCATCTATTGCTATTAGCCGTATTCCTAGTGTGCTAGGATTGTTTTAGGGTTCTCCCTTAGACGGTGATATGCCTTCTGTCGCAAGACAGGGCAAGGGTATGCCTCCCCTCCATTCTTTGTATCTTCAAGCTTAGGAAACTCTCACAAGGCAAGCGTTATGCAACTGCGTTAGGCATGCTGCTTCAAACCGGGGCGTGGCTCATGCACGCCCCAGTGGTCGGGCCTGGAGCACGACACGCTTGGCTGGCCAGCTGTCTCTGGAGCTATAGCCAGCCCCTTGCACTATCTCACCACTCCCCTAACCAATATTATCTCCCCCAATCTCGGTTGCATTCTCCATCTTCCACATGAGCTAGCTTCCAATGGGCAGGTCTGGACAATTCATTGAATAGCCAGACTCTTCATGCGACCAATAAAACCAGCACAGGCCGAGTGCTGTGTAGAGGATGCTCACATAAGGTGAGCCGTCGGGTAGCACGACTGCTCAGCGTCCTGTCACAAGGGCCTGATGATGGTCAACAGAAGCGGAAGCTGTTGCCACAACATAGATGTGCTGATTTGTAGTCAGGTGCTGTTTGTGCCTGTCTATCTGCTGCAAGACTGACTTTGAACCTGGACAGTCATGCATTATGAAGACCAGCCATCAACAGAGGGGCATGCAAGTCTGACCAGCTGTAGCATTTCAACAACTGTGTCCTGGTATCCTGTTTGACTCCACGTCTCAGCCGAAGCTGCTCTAACACTTAGACTAAGAAGTTGCTCCCAGGTAGTGCGACTGCGACTACCCACACAGTGCCACTGAACCTTTTTTCTCAAAATTGCTCTGGTGCCCCTTGCTAACTAAGTAGAATGCTGAAGGTCTTTGCCGCTGTATAATTGAGGCTTTTCCAGGCGACTACCTGTACCTAGAAACGGGTCTGAGTTCCACTGACGAAGCAGCCCAAACTAAGCTGTACTGAGCGGCCTCACTTTTGTGCAAGAAAATGTCCCGGCTGCTATCTTCACCGGAAAAAGTGCCACACATTGTCAACTTCCTCCACACTCCAGGTGGTCAAGGTAGGACTCGGCTTGACTCGCCGAAGACCCAATCACCACACAGTCGTGCAGTCCCTCCGAGGTGAAGGCAGCGACGAGCAGGGCAGGCAGGCCCGGCATGCGCGCGCGCTCAGGACAGCGCCGACTGGGGCGGCAGGAAGGGCGTCCACCAGGGGCCGTCGTACTTGGGGTACGGCGCCACCCACTTGTCGGGCTGCCCGAACTGCACGTCCACGGGCTTAGATGCGAGCGCCTCGGCGTCGGACGCGGCGTCGAACTCGCCTTTGAGCACGCGGTCCAGCCGCAGCTTCATGAACGTGATCCACACCGCGTCGGTGGAGACGAGCGCGACGGCGGGGCGGCGCAGGCGCGCGGCCAGGCCCGGGAAGCGCGCCAGGAAGTCCGGCTCGTACGCCAGCCAGAAGTCGCGGCGCCGCCCCTGCTCGCCGAACAGCCGCAGGCGCTCGCGCATGAGCTCCTGGAAGTGCTCCTCCTCGTCCAGCATGAACGCCGCGTTCGCCACCACGAAGTGGTACGTCCCGCCGCCGCCGCTGTCCTCGGCCGCCGCCGCGTCCGGCGCCGCCGCCGCCGCCTCCGCCGAACCCTGGGGTGCCTCGGGCGCGGCNCGCGGCGGCGGCGGCGGCGGCGGCGACGGCGGCGGCCATGGCGGGCGGGGCTTGGGACTTGGGCCTTATCCGGTAGCCTTCGGGGACGGGAAGCACCCGTCAGGCTGACGGCCACCAGCTGACGGCGGCGGGCCCGTCCACCATTGTGCACTCATTTGTCCCCAAAAAGAAATTCATTTGGTCGTCGAATGCCTGTGACAGAACCTTGCCCTAGCGGACCACCATCGCCTTCTCGTGAAGAATGCTGAAGGAAGCCGCTAAAAATCCCATACGTGTCCTCAGTGTTGCTATGCCACGTTGTTTAGACTGCAGGACCTGGCGGCAAAACCAAGCTTGCCCGTGGGTTTCCACCAGATTTAAGTGTCATTTAACAGACACCTATGCATTTCCGAAAGCATGCAGGAGGGCCTGTGGGGAGCTTGAGCAACTCCGCGTGACTCCGATCTTGGAGTTCTGCAGCAGATGGCTGCAATACTGAATGCAACGCAAGCCACAGTAGCAGCGCCTCCAAACGTGTTGAAGGCCACCATTGTCGGCCTCCCAGGTGGTAAGTTCAACAGAACCGCTCTGCTTATACACAGGTAAAACCGCCGACCCAAGACAGTCCAGAAAGTAGCCAGTTGCAGCATTGGCAGCTTACTGAAGGAGTTTCAGAATCAGATGTAATGTAGAAGGATTACAAGGAGTAACAAGCCCTTATATACTTGCGGTGTACAAGGGTTAAAATGACTGAAAAGATAGCCAACAGCAAGCTCTCCAGGTTAAAGCTCCAATCACATGACATGTCTGTGAGCCCCTCTTCATGCAATGTGCAGCTCTGCTGGCTATCGTATCATACATGTACAATATGGGCGCCTGCATCTTCCTCAGTGCTGCCTCTATATACGCAGTGGAGGCTTTCAGTGCTAGTTTCAGCATGTATGCGCCTTGTGAAACTTGCTGGCATTATTAAGGCCTCCTGGCTTGCATACATTCCTCATTGTACAAGGACCCAATAACGAGTTATCATATCTGTGTCCACATCGTCAAAAGCATGCGGATACAGCTATGGGTATCCATCAACATTATGTGCTAGTCATGCAATACAGCTACAGATATATTAATATCATCTGGTAGTCGACTCCACCTCGCTTGACAGCACTACAGTATGTGCACTCTGCTTGGCTTGGCCTCCTGGACGCGAGAGCATGTACAAGCTCTCCTGGCGCATGTGCTCCAGCCAGGCCCGCCAGATGGGGCTCGACACCAAGGTGCGCGCTGAGCCGACGACCACCAGGCCCCGCTTGGCGCGCGTGAGGGCCACGTTGAGCAGCCGCGGGTCCTGTACGAAGCCCAGTGCACCTGAAGCGCCGGCTCTGACAGTCGACACGATGATGACCTGCGGCAGGCAACAAAATAAATTTTCTAAAAAAATTTATAGCAGTGATTGACAACCAAAGCACCCTGGCCAAGTTTTCGATCACGGCAAGCTGCTGGCAGCAGCTGTGACTCCAAACCACACAAGGCTTACGGTCACAGAACGACTTTGAATGACAATATTGCACACACTGACCTCTTTCTCACGGCCCTGGAACCCATCCACGCTCTTGACTTCTAGCCCCTCCCAGGAAGGCCCTGCCGCCTGGAAGAGCTCTTGAATAAGCCGCACCTGCTTAGTGCCACATGCATGAATTGTGGAGACACAGCTTAAGCACCGGGCTCCAAATTGACGCATAGCTCGTAGAGAGCCTGCTTCATCCATCATGTGCAAATTAAGTCACAGCACATATGGCGGGGCTGAAAGCTGAAGGATCTACCTTATGACTATTGCTTACAGATTTGCATGCTTTGTGTTCAACGGTCGCTCTCTCGTGCTATCAAGTACAACTCTGCCTGGTTGGCATAGCTGGCAGAAGAGACACACAGCAGAAGACGAACAAGCCTTGCCTGGCCTTGATAAGGGGTTATTATTCCAATCGCCTCGTGACCGCCCTCCAGATTGTCAGCTTCCATAAAGCCAGTCACAATCTTCACAACCTGCATAGCATTTCAGTCATATTGAAAGAGAGAAGCACGTTCCATTTGTGATCATGTACTCCTTATATTCAAGCAAGCTGAATAGAAAGCTCTAGAAGATTCAAGATGATGTATCAAGCTACTCAGAAAGTGAGCATGCCTGCTCCGCTTCTAGTCGGTTGAAGAACGTCTTGCCGGTCACGCCTGCACCTCTCTCCTGGCCATCTGTGCAGTCCACAAAAGCCAGCGGCTTGGTTGCAGCCGGCCAAGCGAAGCTGTCAAAGACAGTCGCATGCCGTCACCAGTGAGAGTCTCTCATGATAGCAAGAACAAGCGGCATGCCCTGCAAGTGTGCTGTCTCTTCTAAAGTGTCATGATTGTGAGTATCTCTTGAATTTTGATATCTCTTGAATTTTGATATCTTGTATGTTACGAGTAAATGCCTTGTCTCGTCAACCACAGCCGTTACTGGTTCTCTCGTGGATCTCCTATTAAGGTTGGGTGAGAAGGACCGCAGGCTGTCAATGACAAGCTACGTGCTTGCTATCTGTGGCATACCCCAAGGCAGCAGGACGGTCAGACGGGCGGGGTTGACTCTGAAGCTTGCTGTCGTAGAAGGCCTTGGATGGAAATGCTGCAATCGCAGGGTGCATTCTGCATCCAGTATATATCCACTATAAGCACCACACTGACCGTGTACATAAAGGGAAGGTCAACTGCAAGGATAAGGGTTGATGATACAAAGGCTCAAGACCGGCAGGCCACTACTTACTCTAGGTATTGGCCGGTGAAGAATCGCATGACGTAGATCAATTTGTTTGGATGGAACACCTGTACTGTGTGTTGAGGAGTAGCGGCTGGATCCCGCAAGCTTGAAGCCGTTCAAAGAGGCTGACAGCAAGACCGCTCTGTGCGAGAGTCAGTCAGAAAGGGCAAGTCAGACTGCAGCTACAAGCAAGCCGCCTCCGAATCTGTCCGGACAGCATTAGCCACACTCTAGGGTTTGTTTGAAAGATTACACCATTGACCACTCACTACAGTACCGTTGTAGAAGTAACTTGGTTAATGAGGCCATTCAAACGTTTGAGCTCCAGACCGCTCACTACAGTCCCATAATAGAAGTAACTTGGTTAATGAGGCCATTCAAACGTTTCAAATATCCTGAGCTCCAGAGTTCCTGCATTCCGCCCTCGTCTCTTGACGAGTATTTACAACAGCCTGATTATCTGGAAGACTCTGCCCTATGCCAGCAGCATACCTGGAGAGCTTCCTGTGACAGGACGGTCGGCGGGAGCTGCCGTGGGTCGCCCACAAGGACCACGGAGCTCGCGCCGCTTGCAACGAGCGCGATGAGAGCTGATGGCTCGGTCGCCTGCGAAAAGGAACAGCGCGATTCTTGGCATGCAGATTGGATGCTGTGTCACGAGCTGCTTCTGTTGCGCAACTTGCACAGCGCATAGCGTGCACTACAGACAGGTCTGGATGCACTCCAGCTTGTGCATGTAACAAGTCATCAGAAGTATGGACTGCCCAGCGCGGCAGTGGTGCAGAGGACGCCGCTGACGACCTGGGCAGCCTCGTCGATGACGCACGTCGCAAACCTCCTGCCTGTGAGCACTGGGTCGCCGGCGCCCACGCACGTGGCCACCACCATGTCTGCCCTGAAGCAGGTGTCACGCCGTTAGGCGGCGTGGAATGCAGTCTTGCATCAACTTGCATGAAGCTTTGCTCGTTGCAGATAGGGCCCTGGCACATCAATGCCACAAACTCAAAATAGAAGAAAGAAAGATGTGACGCATCTATAGTGGTTGTCATCAAGCGTACCTGTCGAGGATGGAGCTCACAACCTGTGCCTCCAGGCTCTCAGCTTCGCCCCACACGGATGCAGCAAGGCGTGCCGCCGCCGTGCGCTTGGCACCGCTACGGTCATAAGCATCTGCCCTCAGCAGCTGTAACCGGCCCCGGAGCTTTGCGACGTCGCGCATGGTGGGGTGCGCCGCTACCAGCGCCTCCAGCGTCGCATCCCGCAGCGCCGCCTTCACCTGCGAAGCTGGCGAAGGAGCGGCTGCGTCATAGCCAAGCCGGCTGCAGATCAGCGGCTCAACTTGCACACAGATCATACACAAAACAGGCATACTTCACCGTGCTTGCCTTGCCATCCTGCACGCCCTCATTGTCGATCCTTAATCCCCTACTAATGAAGTTTTGTTTGGTAGCAACACGCCGCACCTTGACAGGGCGGCCGAGGCGCACGGGCTGCAGACCCAGTGCAAGCAGGCCCTCCACCAGGTTGTCTACCGCCACATTGCTGCGGCAGCAAGGAGCCTTGGCACACTCAAGAAGTGCCGCCGACAGCGTGAAAGCCATAGGCCTTTTGTGGCATTCTCCGTGTATACTATACATACAATGTATACCCTATATACTATGTTTCAAAGTATATTTAGTAAAAACTTAAGCTATAATGTAGTATGTGGGGGCTGCTGACCTGTCGGCGCAAGCGAGGATGGGGCCGCGCTTCATGGCGCGCAGGACCGCCATGAGGTGCAGCAGCGTGCGGGTCTTGCCGGTGCCAGGCGGGCCCTGCCAGAGCGTCACGCTACGCGCCGTGGCAGCGGCGATGGCCGCCACCTGGCTGGCGTTGAGGCTGATCGCCGGCTGGGCCGAGTCGCCATTCTGGGCGCCCGCCAGGAGTGCCTCCACGGCACGGCCTTGGACGGCGGCGCTGCCGATGCGAACATCAGCAGGGGGCCTCGCCACCGCAGCAAGCGCCTGGCCAAGGGGACCGCCCGGGGCGACCTGCGACGGCATGGCTGCCGCCGGCAACGCCGCCAACTCCTTCCTGGGCTGCGATCCAACGTGGTCACCGGTGATGCGGAGCTTCTCGGCTTCCAGCACCACTGCCGCCAGCGCCGCAACGCCCTCGCCGAGCAGCGAGGGCACTGCGCTGCCACTGCCGCTGTCTGCCTGCTTCCTCTCGCGGCGACCTCCATCCGGCCTCTGCCGAGCACCATGCGCAGGCCGCGCCGATGCGCTGCTGCGCTCGCCGAGTGCGGCAGCAAAGACAGTGACGGCCTCCGTGGCCCGCCGGTATGCAACCTCGTTTGCCGACAGGTCCAGCCGCCACCGGGAGCCGGCAGCGGCTGTCACCAGCGGCACATCCCGCCGTGCAACGACCACAAGCAAGTGCCTGCCGGCGTCAAGCAGGTATGTCCCACCGGTCATGACGAGCGGCTACGCTCACAGCTCCAGCGAGTGGCTCAGTATCGGCTATGCATGCTGAAGCCTCGGAACCCCGCCCATGCCACTAAGTATCACTGCTTGCATATGCAGATAAAGCAGAGCATATCTATGGACCCTGTTGTACATACTTCAGCTCAATCTCAGGCTTCAGAATGTAGCGAGCGAGCAGCGGGTGTAGCGAAGCGGCAAGCCTCACCCCCGGGCGGCCTCCAGGACGACGCCTTCGACGGCGTCCGCGCCATCCTCCAGGGGGCCCCGGGCGCTGATCGTCACCATGTCCCCCTGCAGCAGCAGCGCAGCCAACGAGTGCCATGGCAATGCTCGGGTCAGTTGGTGCAGCTGGGCTGGTCAGGGGCAAGCTCCAGATGGGCTCTCGAAAGGGGCCACACCCTGTCATTGTTCTCCCATTGTAATCATTGTCCTAAGCGCAGGTTGATTGAAGAGAGATTCCTTTTTTTGAATACAGAGAAATCTCCAGAGAGCACCACACCTGCCCAAAACGGTGGTGTGGCGGCAAGCCGCCTGGGCCTGGCGCCGACAGCCGCACAATCGCGTCCTTCCTGCGAGCACGCAGTAAGTAGCGTCGCCAGAAAACCCATGAGATGCAGCATGCAGTCGTGCTCGGAGTCGTCAATGAAAGGGTCTAGGGTTCAGGGTCTAGGGTGCAGAGATTAGGGTTTGACGATTAGGTCTGGGGTGTAAGGGTTTAGGGTTCCAGGGTTTCGGATTTGGGGTTCGGGTTCAAGTAGAAGCTGACGCGTAGAAGCGGCCCTCGTGGCGTGCGGCGAGGCCAAAGAGCGCCACGCCTTCCTCAGCGAGGCGCGCAGCCGGCCAGCGCTCCAGTCGCTCCCGCACTGCCCTCGCCTCCTCGTCCTGCGGCGGACGCGGCGGCGGCAGTGGCGCCGTGCCGAGCGCCGCGCTGCTGTGAGCAGGCC
>WELB01000141.1:63263-75461 GCA_009602725.1 Spirogloea muscicola
GCCGCGGCGGCCGCCGCCCGTAAGGCCGGCGTTCACGGTGGCGGCGGCGGCGGAGGAGGCTGGCGGCGGCGGCGGCGGCGGCGGCGAGACCAGCCCGTACGATGCGACGAAGCTTGCGGTGTTTGTGTCGGGCGGCGGCAGCAACCTGCGCAGGCTCCGCGAGGCCATCGCCGACGGCGAGGTCTTTGGCGAGGTCGCCGTCGTCGTCAGCGACAAACCGGGTAACCCGCCGCCGCCGCCCCCACCGCCGCCGCCATGGTGCCCGTGTCACCCACGTTGGCAGCCGGGCAGATGCGCTGCATGATGACAGAGTATTGCCGTAATTGACGAGTATTAGACATAAGTGACCTTCGTCTAAGAACATGGGTGGGGAAATAGATTCAGGTCTGAGATGCGAAGCCCTAATCTGAGACCCTAAACCCCCTATACCCTGAACCCTAATCGTAAACCCTTCAACCCTACATCCAAACTCCCTCGGCCATGCTCGGCTGGACGACCGTCGTCTAAGGCCGCCACTTCCGGCGCTGGCTGGCTGACGACGCCCGCCGCAGAGTGCGGCGGCTGCGCGTATGCCAGGGACCAGGGCATCCCCAGGCTGCCGTTCCCCCGCTGCAAGGCCGCGCCCGACGGCCTCTCCGTCGACGCCCTGCTCCAGTCTCTCAGGTGGGCACTAAGCGGTGATGGCGCCGGCCCACAGCGCCACGACTCCCGACGGCTAACGAACCCATGTAGCATTCTTAATCTAAAGGCCAGCGTTCGATTCTCGATGGTCGGCGCTTCCGCTGGCGGCTGCAGGGGCTTCGCAGTGGAGTACGTGCTGTTGGCGGGGTACCTGAAGCTGCTGCCGGTGGAGCTGGTGCGCGCGTACCCACGCGCCATCCTCAACATCCACCCCGCGCTCCTCCCCTCCTTTGGCGGCAAAGGTTTTTATGGCATGGCCGTCCACCGCGCCGTGATCAAGTCCGGTGCCCGGTGAGGACTCCCAAGACGGCCGCACTAATGCTCGAACATGCCGTACCGGTTGTCGTCAGTGGTTGGGTTATGGGCTGGCCATCCTATAGAACGCAGCTTACGTGGCATCATCACGGCTTCTGGCCAGAGCCGGCCGCAAATGCTGCCGCCTCTGAAGCGGCTGCAGTCGGGCTGGCGGGCGGCGGCCCCAGGTTCTCAGGCCCCACGGTGCACTTTGTGGACGAGCACTACGACCACGGTCCCATTGTAGCGCAGCGCATCGTCCCGGTCTTACCCTTTGACTCGCCCCAGGACCTGGCCAAGCGCGTCCTGGAGCAGGTATGCTCCAGCAGGCTGCGATCCACTCAACAGCCTCGTCAGGGGCTCCCTGTGGAGGACAGAGTATTACATGATTTATAGACTTAAGAACAGTTAGTAGCTTCATCACCATGGTGAGATAATGCTCTGCTTCTCAGCAGCCAATTTCATATTGGGGGCACTGCAAGTCTGTCTCCCTAATACCGCACCAGTGACCAAGTCCACCCGCTTGACGTTCATCATATGATCAACAAAAGCGACTCTCTTGCGAGGCATTTGCTGCAGGAGCACCAGGTGTATGTCCAGGTTGTTGCTGCGCTCTGCGAGGACCGCATCACATGGCGCGAGGACGGTGTCCCGCTGTTGCGGACCTCCTGGGACGAGTGCGAGTACCTGTAAGTCTTGGAGGGACCAAAGGTCTGATGACAGTGCAAGACGAAGGTAGCTGGAGGCCATGTCATCAGTTAAGACCTGCCAATTTCTGTCATCAGCTTCTAATTGCTACTGTAGGACTGTGACATGGTGACTTTGTACTGTGCTTGGGTAGGCGCCATCAGTGCAGTTCCTTGAGAACCTAAGTTGTGCTTGCTTACACACTTTAGGTGACAAACGCCGCCTGCAATGCTGACTCACACTGCAGCAGGTGAAGGAAGTGAATAGGCTGGTTTGAAGCTTTCCAGTACAAGTCTTAGTACATGCCAGTTTTATGAGTCACACTGTCTAATGTATTGACTACACTGGTCTGCAACGAGCTAACTCTTCAGTTGACTGTGATTGGCAATGGCCAGTTCAAAAGCCCACAGAAAAGGCTCCGTGTGGTTCTCAGATGACAACAACGGGCACAGTCGCCCATAACTAAGATTATTGTCAGACACCCCGTACAGAAGGCGACTGAGCAGCTTACGCTGCTAAAAGTCGGCCTCCATCAAAACGTGGTGCAAAAAATGAGAGCAAAGTACGTCTAGATCACGAGCAGCATAGCTGTGAGTAAGAGCATGAGCAACTTTGAGTACTCCCCTGTGTGGTGGCAAGGCGGCCATGCCAGCCTGGATCAGATGGCTAATGGGTACAGCGCAAGTATAAATGATGCAGAGGTCTAATATGTGAAGGCCAATGTTGGTGGTGAGGTGACAAAGAAGGTGATCCATGACAACATCTACTTCTAGTACCAAATACAATGCTAGTCATTGTTATTGCCAAATCAGCCATGCCCACCCTGGTGGCCATGACAAAAGCATCAGTGTGCGGATATCTGGGCCAGCGCCAGCTTCAGCTGGTCGTCAGCCAATGGTTTGGTCAAAAAGCCGTCCATCCCGACCTTGGCACACTTCTCTCGCGCTCCTAGTACAACGTCAGCGGTGATGGCGATGATGGGCACACGCGGGGAGGCTGCGGCGCTGTCTGGCGCCCCAGCTGCGCACTTGTTGACAGCAGAAGCAGCAGCCTCCAGCTCCATCCGCCTCACCTCCTTTGTAGCCTCGTACCCGTCCATGACGGGCATCTGCATTGGAACAAATTAATCCAATTCAGTTGTCGTAGCATTGACCCAGCACAGAGATGACTGCAACACAATAATGTCCTTGTTGCACATCACTCTGCAGGCTGTGTATGACTGGACAACCACGTTTGACAGCTCAAGAAGCATCAGTCACACCAACAGTTCTGCTAACCATGATAAAAACTAAGAGATGTAAAAGACCGCAAGCAGCGCAGAGCAGACATTATCATGCCCACTCACCCATGACAATATTGTGCTGACAACTACGTGTATAGCAAGTGCTGGTTCTCAAGCTATTGAAAAATAGGACCATGAAGGGGCATATGAACGAGATATGGACGTCAAGAAGCGTGCAACAGAGTACCAACCTGGAGGTCCATAAAGACGCAGGCGAATGGGTGCCTGCCTGGTGAAAGCTGCTCCACGGCCTTCTTGCCATTTTCAGCATACGACACAGCCATGCCATAGCCAGCGAGCTTGCGCCCAAGCACCTTGCGATTGACAGGATTGTCATCCACCACCAGCGAGCACTTGCCCTTGAGGAGGTCAAGGCTGGACGAAGTGGCCGGGCTGGCGGGTGCTGGCGGCGCCAATGTGGGACGTTGAGATGGTGATGGGGCTGCAACGGCAGGCCAGCCCATAGAAGGCGGGACTGCAACGGCTTCCATTGCTGCAGCAGGTCGCAGCGGCCCGGCAGGGACAGTGGCGTCTGTGCCGCCACTGCCATCCTGCCGGCGCAAAACTCCATCATCCAACTTGCGCAGTGACTGCGCGGCGGTAGGACCATCTGAAGTCGGTGCATGACACTCCGCTCTGTTTACCTCATCAGCCTGCGGTGGCCGCCTGCACGAGTCGTCTGTCGCCTTGCCTGCACTATCTGCCAACAATTGCTGGCACTCAAGCCGCCTGGCCTGGCTGCCAGCCTCCTCATCAGCGGCCCCCTCGGAGCTGGAGCAGCTGGGCCACGACTGAAGCGGCGTGACAGCGGAGCCGCCAGCCTCCTCGAGCATCTTAGGAGGCAGCGTCTTCCGAGAGTAGAAGTGGCCGTCCGCCTCTGCTGCATCGGGCCTCGGCACAGCTTGCATGGGCGGCGACTGCTGCAGCAGGGCGGCAGCAGTCGTGGACAGGCCAAGCCTGGCAGTAGAGCGGCTGTCCAGCAAACCAGCGGAGCAGCTCAGCGATAGCGCGGCCGTCACGGTGGAGCCGCACGCCCGGCCGTCCGATATCACGCAGAGCTCTGCCAGCAAGGTGTGGATGTGGAGCGCCGCCGCCTTTGCCAGCTGCACGCCGCCGGCGGCAGCCTCCGCATCGGCTCCGATGCCGCCTCGGCCGCACCTTTGCATCTTGAGCGCCTGCAGGGCCTCCGCCGCCCAGCCCTGGTGCTGCCGCGGCAGCGAGCTGCAGGAGCCGCCGCCGGCTGGCCCCGCCGACTCGCCACCTGTCGCCTCTGCCTCCTGCCACTGCCCGTGCCAGCGCTCCATGTACTCCGTCTCCATGACCGTCACCTGCCCCAGAGCAGCTCCCTTGCCGGCTCCATCGACCTGACCGGTCCCCTGGTTGGCTCTGCTCGACGACCTGGCGAGGTCATCTTCCTCGACAGCCGGGGTCTTCATAGTGGGGCTGCTGACTGAGCAGCCGTCGGCTTGGAAGCGGAAGGACAGGCAGTCCTCGCTGATGGGGTCACTGCCGAGGCGACTCAACATTGGCAGGTTCAGCTCCTCACTCACAGGTTGCACAACTGCTGCCAGCTCGGCAGTCTCAGCCGGGCTCGAAGCGCAGTCGCAATCGCCATCCGAGCCAGCGGACGTGCCGTCTTGCAAGTTGCACACGAGAGCGTCGCAGCTCCCAGCGGGGGTCGCCCAGCTGCCGGGCTCGCTGAGCTGCGAGCTGCTCTCCCCGCCGGCTTCGGCCGCTGCCTCTGCCTGCGAGCCGCCGAGCACGTCCCCCAAGTCCAGCAGTGGCCGGCTCTCGTCGTCGGCTCGGACGAGACCCGGGCTGTGCAGGCCAAACCCCTCCAACATGTCGTCGTCCGGCGCAGCCTCTGGTAGCGTGGTCGACACACCAAGCTCCGAGTAGACAAAGTGCGCGAGCCAATTGACGAGCTTCCAGCAGGAGTGCAGCGCTGTGTCGACATACTCGCGCTCCACAGCGCTTAGCTGCGCCTGCTCCTGGAGGAGGTTCATCATGCCTGGTGACAGGGAAGGCCTCCGCTTCTTGTCAGTTTGTGAAAGTTACATCGAGAGGGCAGCTACGACGACAATCAGGGTCAACGGCAGCGGTGAAGGTCTCACCAATCATGCCGTGCAGGGGCGTGCGGATCTCATGCGAGACCATAGAAAGGAAGGCCTTCTTGGCAGTGACGGCGCCCTCTGCGACCTCCCGTGCCTTGGCCAGCTCCACCAGAAGCTTACTGGTCTGCTGCTCCGCACGGTTGGCGAAGTGCCAGACCGCCAGCAGGCAGCTGGAGATGCTGGCGAGTGTGAACAGCATCGCAGCCCAGATGGCCGGCTCCTGGTCGCACCTGAGGGGCCAACCAGCGCCGGCCAATGCCAATCACGCTCAGGCCGGATTCTTGGGACGCGACATTGCTCTGGCATACCAGTCAGGCAGCACAGACGCGCCGGATGACATGCCGAAGGGCGCAAGAGAAGGCCGCAACATACCTCAGCGCGGACAGCGCTTTGCCCTCGGCAGCACCCGGGCCGCCTCCGAGCATGAGGGACGCGGCAAGGATAGCGAGGGCGGCTGTGATGCCCCACAACGCGGTGACGAGCTGCTTACTCCCTAGCGAGGTCTCCGGCACAGGGGCTTGCAGTATCCCGTCCTCGTCCAGGATGCTGTGCCGCCGCGCAGGGGCCACCCCAACCCCGCATCAGATGCGGTGCCCGCACTTGCTTCGCTAGTCGTCGCATAAGAGTACCGAGGACTCCTGACGGCCATAGCATCGCCGTCACTGCGCTCGAGCAGGCAGCCATCGCTACACAAGCTAGCTCGTGTACTGCTTGACATCAGGGACGCTTCCACGCAGCGCAAGCTTAGAGCCCTGCCCTCGGCGGCTCCACTACGTGTCAACATCGCCACCCGGGCTTTCATCGTCCACAAGGCCTCCATGCTGCTGCTAGTGAGAGTATGGCGCGGGCGGGACTCACAGCTCCAGGTTCAGCGCATCGTGCTCCATTTCCATCGACCCCGCGCCGGCCCTCATCCGCGCGGCCCGCGCTCAGCCGGCATCGCCTGCGGCGAAGCTGCGCCTGCGCGCCACCTCGGCTGGCCGGGCGACGAAGCTCGCAAATCTGGGCGCCTGCCGCCAGCAGCACCGTCGCGCCGTGGCGGCGGCGGCGGCGCNAAGGCGGAGGGCACGGCCTGCTGGCCCGGCGCCCAGGCGAGCGCGGGACCTCGGACGGCGGCGCAGGTCAGGCGCTAGCGCCAGCCGCCGTCGCCGCCGCCGCCGCTGCCGCAGTGGCCATGGGGCCTCAGAGGGGGGAGCAGCGGAACTGGCTGGGAGGTGTTTCCGCTGTTCCGGCCATCTCCAGATTCTTCCTCTCGCCGGGCGGCGGGCGCGCTTTTCCCTGTTCTCAACGGGCGAGCAATTTCTTCTATTCTTCCCCGCCCAGCCCGCCCGGAGGCACACCACCTGGCACATGGTAAATCACAACTGTCATCTAATGGAGGTCCCCCACCCCCCACCTGGGAAAAGCAGTTCCGTTCCCGGAGTCCCCCCGTGTTTGCACAGTGCCTGGTGGAGGAGCCGCCACGTGGCGCACCCCGAAGTCGGCCGCCGGCCAGCGCCTCCGCCACGTGGCACGCGCTCCCCTCGGGCCCGGGCCCCCGGGCTGGGCTGGGCGCCCCCCCGCCCTCCGCGACACAGCTGATCCGCGGTCAATCATTTAATCACTTCATTTCGTGCGCGAATAGAAATTCGCTGCTGCAAATCCGGGGGCGCAGATCACGCGTGGGCACGTCGCGACAAATGGCGGATCCGATCTCGCCCGCCCACGTTGCCCCCGGTCGGGCACCCCAAGCCGGAACTTAACTCTAAATCTACCTTCACCGAGTCCGCTAACTCCGCCACTTTAGGTCCCTCAGCCGAGCCGTTCCACCAAGGCGTCACGGGCCCCCGACCGTCCCCTCCCCCCCACTCTGCCACCATCTACTGCCCCCCGCTTCTCGACAGCCCCGCTAACTTTTGGATACCGCTCCGCAGTCCCGGCCCCCAGGAGATTCCAGCCCCAAGCGCTAACCCTACTTGCCGGCCTCGCCTGGCGCGGCGACGACCCCGCCGCGTTGAGCGGCGCCTGATCCGCCGCTTTTCGCGGCGCAATATTCGTCGTCGTCGCCGCCGCCGATTCTGCCTGCGGCCAGCGCCCCAGCGCTCCCTCGTCGCCATGGCGGCCGCCGGCGCCGGGTCCACCGCCGTGTTCGTCTACGGCACGCTGCTGGCCGACGAGGTCGTGGCGCTGCTGGGCCGTGTACCCGCCGCCGCACCCGCGCGTGTCGCCGGCTTGTGAGCCCCCGCCGCCACCGCGCCTTTCGCCGCAGCGGACGGCCAGGCGGCGACGCCGCCAGCGCGGCGCTCCATAGCCATTCCAGCGCAGCGGCCGCAGCCAATCACTGTGACCCTAGTCTGGTTCCCAGTCCTTGGGCTTCCCCAGTAGCTTCCCCGTCGGAAGCCATGGCCTTGGACCGTTGAGCTGACGGAGATACCCCCGCCGCCGTCCTCAGCGGCGCCGCTGCCGCAGCCATCGATACGCCGTCCACGACCGCCTGTACCCCGGGGTCAGCCCCCTCGCCGGCTCCGAGGTCGTCGGCAAGGTGCGCAGCCGCGCCGCCTGGCCTCTGAGTGCGCCGTTTCGTCTCGTGGCCGGGGGTGCTGCTCTCAGCCCCGCCGACCGCTCTCAGAACCCCAAACCCCAAACCCTTGAATCCCCCACCGGAAACCCCTAGGATTGAGTGCAAACCCTAATACGTGAGAGCCAGTGTTTCCATAGCCCTAACCCCTTTACTACCATTGACTGAGAGGTCCGTCAGCCGGACTTGAGAGTCGACAGACTTCACTTCACATTCTCTCCGCCTTTCCCCCACCATGCAGCAGATAGCAGATTCTGAGCTTGGATGGCCGACGTATGACCCCTCCTCATAGCCACGTCTCGCCTCGCTCCTTTATCCCGCTGGTCTGGAAAATCCATGGAATGCTCATCTCTGCATAAGTCTTTGTCAGTGAACTCTCCCTTCTATTACTTCAAGCATCCACCAGTCAATGATAAGTCCTCTAGATCTGAGCAGATCTGATGTGATCCCTGTTAACTGCTCGCTTGCTTTTCAAACTGAACATCTAGCTGATGCGCAAAGGGCTGCGGCGAAGTGCATGCAGGTCCTCCTTGACATCAGTCCTAAAGAGCAAGCCATCCTGGATGAGTTCGAGGATGTTGAGTACGTCCGGCAGGCCGTGGGTGTGACCCTGCTCGTGAGGCCTCCATGTGCGCCTCTTATATTTGCCTTTAGTACGGTGTCACAAGTTCGTGATTCGGTAGGCATCCTTGCACTGCTCATTGCTATAAGAGCTGTCTAGCTGAACCACCGGGAATAGTAGTGATCAACCAAATAGTTGTCAACAACGTCGTGATTCTGCGAGCTTTGCACATTCACTGGCAAGTCTGTGTCCCTTCACGCGGGTGGTTCTTGGTACAACGAGGCATTGTTGAAGAGGGTCTTCACCTGCAGTACGTCCTACTGTTTCTTTTGACCTTACCGGCAGTTTATGCTCTTAGCATTTGGCACATGCTCTTTGCAGGGAGACCAGACACAGGTGATGTCACAAGCTGAGCGGCCACCCGTGATGCAGGCGCACATCTACGTGTGGGCAAAGCAGGATGACGAGCGCCTGCATGGAACATGGGACTATGAGGTGTAGTACTTGAGCCATCAACCTCCAAGAGCTTGTATAATAAATAGCTGTCCTGTGGCGAGACTGAGATTCATGAGTTAGTCCAGGTCGTCGATTCCGCAGGCCTGGAGAAGGGATCACCTCCACGAATATGTCAAGATGTGTGGGCTTTTCATCACTGAGATCAGCAGGCAGTGGGGCCCCGTGCACCAAGACATTGTCAAGTAGACAATATGTGGAGCTTGGTGCTTCTCATTGTCGATGAGATACAACTTGCTTTCGAGCAGTCCATGATCTATCTTAGCTTTTAACAGGCAGGTAAGGTCGTAGAGTGCTAGGTATCTAGGGTGTGTATGTGGGTTGTGTTGAGTGTGTGTTTAGGTGTGAGATTCATTGTCACTCAAGTTTCGTTGACTAGACTAGACTTTAGCAACTGCGCCATGTATGAGGATCTGAGGCCCGGCATATGATGTTAAGATCTCGTGGGAGGCCCGGCATATGATGTTAATATCTCATGGGAGGGCCCTGATGTAGCTTTGGGGCATCGCTGCCTCGCGCGGCGAGCATCTCTATGTGCCGCCGGCCAAGTGGGCCTGGAGAATGAAGAGCATCAGGGGTTTCTTTTCAGAGGCGTTTTACAACGTCAAATTATAGATCTGATGATCTCAAGATTAGGCTCACAGACGAGGCACCTAGGAAAAACAGCCCTTCCAATGTGAGGCAATGGCTGTGAGAGGCCAGCCCAAAGGAACGATTCTTCCTGTGGAAAGTAACGGTGGAGATGGTATGGAGAGGACGTCAGAGACCTGCCAAGCTGGGTGTTGTGCAACAGCCGTCGTTGGCTCATTATGTCAATCTGACAAGGGATGGTAAGGTGGCGGTACATGTGGACACATAAGGTGGACTCGCGTTCGGTCGGTTTGAAATGGAGTTGCGAACATGGTACCTCCAGCGCAGCTCTGCTTAGGAATAACATCCTATCTGCTCTTGCCAACCAATAGCAAGGCTGCACAACATATCCTGCCCCCCGCGACGCTCAAAGAGAAGCCCAATGAGAAGCCCAAAAGTACACAGCCCGCTTCGACGGCTGTGACCGACCTTGACGAATGCTAGCGGGTACTGGCCAGGCTAGCGGCGGGTAATTATAGGCATTGGTGGAAGCGAGGATTCCAAACTACGCTTGCCACTGGGACCAGGGGTGCCAGTCAGGGCAGATGGCCTGCCCCAGGAAACGATGTGGTTGCTTGCCTGACCGAGCACAAGGGTGTGGAGGGCCGGGGCCAAACAGTCTGCTTGGGCCAGTCTCTCGCTTGGACTGACTGCCGACCTTGTGCCGATGCCACCGCTGCTGATGATGCCGCCGCTGCAGCTGCATCAGCAGGCATCGAGCGCGCGTCTCCAACCGTGCCAAGAGGGCGCGAACGGGGCCAATTGGCGAACTAGTCGCTAGAGAGCCTTACACCGACGCGACTCAGCCAATTCACGTTCCGGTGGACAGGGTTACAAGCTTGGCTTGGTACTTTGCTTGGAAGAACTTCCGAACACTATTTCGGCAGATTTAAGGCCGGTAGTGCCAACATATGCGTCACTTGCGTGACTATGGATGACTTGGAGCAGTCTGTGAATATAACAACTTGCATCATGTATACACTGGTTACTGCTACGTTGTTCTTGCTACTGACACTTGGTTACTGCTACTCTGTTCCTGTTACCGACGTTTGTTACTATGATAAGGTTCTTATCGTCGGCACTTGATACTGTTACTACAATTCTTTTCTTTATGCCGACACTTGATACAATTACCCCAACAACTCTTCATTTCACCGGCAAATGATACTGTTACTCTGATCTTGTTACCGATACTTGTGAATGTCACGAGTATCGGTGACAGTAATCTCTCTGGGAGTCAACATACCCATTCCTCGCAAGTTTCTGAGTGTGTACCATGTTATCTGCTACTACTTTCCCTTTGTTCTGCGCTACATTGCACACAGACTTGCTTCATCTGTTCTGCCACGCAACCTCTGACACGTCACTCCTTTGTCCGCAATCTGACCTATCTAAGTTGTATGGCAATCGACGTCCGATGGCAGAACTCGGGCTTGTCGTGCTACAGGGCGTCGACTGCCTTATAACGTCGAGAAGTCAGATCACGACGGAAGCAGGCAACAAATCAGCCTCTCGTGGTGGGCACTCAAGGAAATGATGTATAAAGAAGGGCTACGAGGAAATCAGTGACATCGCACGACAGGCTTCCGCTGCGAGCGGTCAGGATCATCCGGATGATCCTGACGGTGGTGACGGCGCTGACGAGGGTCTTGGCCGCCCCACCCGTCAGGCGGCGACTGGCGGTGACGCTGACGCACGCCGCCCCCCTCTCGCTGGGCCGTTGACCACTGGACAGACACGGCCGCCACGCGGCAGCCGTCGCACACTTCGGCAAGCAGCAAGCAGTTGCGCGGAACCGAATACCGAACACTTGGCGATAAGCTGCTTGCTGTTCTTATGCAACGCAAGTGAGCTTATCGCCAAGTGTTTCGAACACTTGTCCTGAGAGAAGTTTCCCGCAGGACTGGTGTCGCCACTGCCATGCAACGCAAGTGAGGTGATCGCCAAGTGTTGGCGATAAGCTTCTCTTGGCGTTGCATGGCAGTGGCGACACCAGTCTCGCCGGAAACGTCTCCGCCGGCGCCCCAGCGTCCAGTGTCCGCCACTCCGGCGAGACTGGTGTCGCCACTGCCATGCAACGCCAAGAGAAGCTTATCGCCAAGTGTTGGCGGACACTGGGCCGCCGGCAGCCGCCACGTCACGTGCAGAGTCACATGCCAACCGCGAAGGCGGCAGCCCGCCCCCTCCACACGGGCCGCCGCGACTGCCGGCGCCCTCCCCAAGCTACTCAGCGTGTCATGCAGCGCCACGTGGTGATGCCGCAGCTCGGCGCGCTGTACCTAATTTCGGGGAGGGGGGTGTGGGGCCTCGAGGGAGGGGCCAGGAAAGGAAATCGTTATGGCCGGGGGGAGGGGGGTCGGGCCGGCGCCGAGCTGCTCCGGCGCCGCCGGATGGGACCTCGGCATCGGACGGCGCCGGGCGGCGCGCGGCGGCACCCGCACGCCCGCGCGTGTGGGGCGGGTGGGCGGTGCACGTGTCGTTAGCGACGAGCACGTGCCACCTGCCACATCATTGGGCGGAGGCGGCTGGGGATCACAAGCGGGCACGTCATTGGCCCGGATAGTCCGGCAGGGCGGTCGGTCGGCCTACCGACACGTGGCCCCGACACGTCAGCCGGGGGCTTTCCACACCCCGGCATATCCGTTGGCGGCATCTGGGGTGCCGCGCCGGCCAATCAGCTCGCGGCGCCATCAGGGGCTCGCAACAGGTGGCGAGCTGGCACGGGGCGGGGCGCCGGCCCGACGCTGACGTAGACGTGACCGCCGACGTGGGCAGGCGCCGCGGGGGCGCCCCCCCTCCCCCCATGCCGCCTGTCCCTTTACCCAGGCCCTGCCTTCTGGAGCCTCTCCCCTCTCCTCCCCCCCCCCTCCCTCCCTCC
>WELB01000141.1:128563-148547 GCA_009602725.1 Spirogloea muscicola
GCGGATGGCGGCGGCGGCGTGGAGCCGGCGGCGGCGGCGCTCGCGAGCGCTGCCGAAGCCAACGCTGCCAGTGGCCGCGGCGGCGGCCTCGAGGTCGGCGGCTTCAAGGTGCGCCTCCGGAGGCTCAGCCGCTTTCGCCCCGCACGATCATCGATGACGATCATGAATGACGGGCTCACCTGTGATTCCTGACGATCTCAGCTGAATCCACGAGTCCATGTTCGGTCATAAACCCTGTCGCAGTCATAAACCCCGTCGCAAGCGTCTACGCTGCCGACTGTCGTGGCTGCATGCTGTCAAACGTTCCAGAGTGCGAAACTTGGAAGCCTCCACACTAGAGATCGGGACACTGAATTTCCTATATTGCGCCACCATTCAGCACGACAATATGGCATAAGTAACAATTAATACAGTCTAATGGGCTGCTACTATTGGGGGCAGGTGGAGGGCGTGTCTGTGGGCGGGCAGGAGACGTGCGTTATCCTGCCGGGCCTCAAGGTGGCGTTCGACATCGGCCGGTGCCCTGAGCGCGCCGCCTTCCAGGAGACTCTGCTCATAACGCACGGCCACCTGGACCACATTGTGAGGCGCCCCGCAAAAGCTGGACCCTGAGGACTCGATCCCGAGTGCTCAGCGGCGGAGATCTATGAACCCCATGACCAGCTTGAATCCTGAACCCTAACCTTAAATCCTATTTCATGACAGGCACGATTGTCTACTAACCCCCACAATTCTGCTGCCCAAGTGGACGTTTACCGCTGAAGCTCGTGGTAGCTTCGCCATGCGAGCTTCGTAGAAGCTGCAGCTCTGAGGCCCAGTTTGCAACTGTGATGGCAGGGCGGCATTGCGCTCCACATCGCGCGGCCTCTTCTCGCTGAAGCCGCCCACCGTGGTCGTGCCCGCCGTCAACAAGCCCGCGGTTGAGCGACTCATCAAGACGTTTGCGGAGCTCGGGGACTGCCATCTGGACCACCACCTCGTCGGCATGGCAGTGAGCACCGGCAATGACTGGCGAGTCTTCTCTGCCAGGAGCAGCAGCTTTTCCTGACTGCTGCATCAAGCTAAAGAATTACATTATTGCAAGTGCAAGTAGCAGCGTCAATCTGGTCTTCTCACCTGTGGCAGACTTTCGGTGCATGGTACCTTGCAGGCAGGTGACGAGCTTCGGACTGCCTCTGGATACATTGTGCGGACGTTCGCAACCTATCATGTCATACCCAGCCAGGTTTGCCAAGTCCATCTAAATCTTAGTAACATCCGGCTCAGTGCCCCAGAGTCTAGGTACTGTGACATTTCCAGGCAACTGGAGCAGCTCCTGCATGTAGCTCAAGCAACACCTTAAAGATTGCAATTGTATGTAAGGTGGGAGCCCAAGACTAGTATGAATTATCGAACATCTCTTGTGTGGTGCTGTGGCAGGGCTACATTCTGTATTCGGTCAAGCAGAAGCTGAAGGAGGAGTTTGTGGGCCTGCCAGGGCGGGAGATCAAGCGCCTGAAGGACTCAGGGGTCCAGGTGATACTGGCTGCACGAAGCTGTCGTGTATGTCAGTGCCATGGTCTCTGCAAGAAATGCGAGTGCGCTGGTCTTGCACCCAAGCAAGTCTTAGACAGGTCAAATGGTTGCCAAGTTAGGTTTGGATTTTGGCAGGGTAGAGGGTGTAGGAATTAGGGTCCGGGTTTTAGATAGTGCTTTCCATAAAGATTCAGATGATACAGACATGCTGGAATGCTTAAGCTGCCTGCTCTCTGGAGCTGTTTGTTCAAGTGTTGACTGACTTCAGGGCCCATAGGGATATCATAATAATGTCGTCAACATTGGTCATTGACAGGTTGCCAACACAGTTGAGACCCCGGAGGTGGCATTTACTGGCGACACAACAGCCGACTTCATCACGGACCCGGCAAATGCTGACGTGCTGAAGGCTCGGCTCCTCATCATGGAGGTGAGCATCTGTGCCACTCGGCGTGCTGGCTTGCACTCAGTTGCAGTCAAGATGGCTGCAGAACATGACAGAGCTTATGGAGTATGATGACTTGCATTCGAGATCAGAGCCCCTAGTCTCTCTGCATTGAAAGGATCATAATGCGCATGCGGGGACTTTGAAAACCTTGACCGAAGAGGGACCCTTACTTCCTGTGTCTCATAACACCGAGGTCAGGTCTTTCTCCCTAAAGGAAGCACCGCCACTTTGCAGACAACATTCTTGGATGACGCTGTTACTGTGGAACATGCACGAGCATTTGGCCACACACACCTTTTTGAGGTATAACTGGGCTTGCTGACTCATCCAGCAAGCATAAGCTTGCCTTGTGACACAATACAGGGCACAGTGGTTGCCCTTAATGCAGGCGCAGATTTTCGAGAATCTTGTGCCCCCAATAACAGTCCTGTGTACCTGCCTTACGGAATCAGCTTGCTCATGTTGTGCTTGGTCAAGCCTTTTTTTCCAGTAGGAGTGATAGGTTGTGCACGAGAAACTCTTGTGCACAAGCTACATCGGCCTTGACTGTCAGCCACATGTGTGCTTTATATAAGTGGTGTACTTTCTTCAGGTCAAAGAGCTGGCCCATAAGTTCGAGAACAACTCTATCTTATTCATTCATTTCTCCGCACGTTACACTCGAAAGGTGCAGTAGTCATAGCCACTTCTTTCATGCTTGGTAGTACACACACATACAGGATGCAGCAGCTGCATGACGTGCATTGCCTTCTCACAAGGCTTGTGCTACTTTTGCGGGTAGAATGTGGTGAAGACAAGCTGACCCTAGTCATCAGGGATGTGATGTCATAATATGGTGGCACCTGAGGCGGGCTGAAGCAGCACTTGCATTGCTGATGTGTTGCAGGACATCCTGCAAGCAGTAGACGAACTCCCAGAACCTCTGGCTGGTAAAGTTACTCCTCTCTTGGAAAGAATTTAATTTCCTCGCTTTCAACCTCTATTCGTATGCAACAAGGGTATCAGATGGGATTGATGTATCCTGATGTTAAAGTTGGAGCACATTGCCAGCCAAGTAGCTGTGAACCTTTGTGCCTCCAGAGTTGGTGACAAGAGCAATCTGACCCCTGGTGAAGGCATGACCCTTGCTGTTGAGGGGTTTGCTTAACATTCTTTTCCAATTTCAGTGTCTCTAAATGTGAAGATGGGCAGAGTGCAGGTATGCTGCAGAAGGGTCATAATCACAAATGTGATGGTCAAGGCTCAAACAGAAAGAATACGGCATAGAATCTCATCCAAGGCCAGAGAATATGGGCCATATGTTACACAGCCTTCACAGCTCAAGGAGGAAACTGTGGCATGCAAGACAAATGTGGCACATAGCCATGAGGGAGCATGTGGCGGCCATCCTGGTGTACTAAATCGCAAACAAACATGCGGTTTTGAGAGCTGCTGCAAGCATCTTCAGCAGCCGCAAGCACTGACCTCTTGCGCACCCCCTATAGCGAGCACCCTTTAAGTAACAGTTCAAGGCCAAGCCAGCCCATGGTTAAAGACTTGCAACAGCATGCTGCACATGAGAGACCAAGCACTGTGCTCGTAGCGGGAGCATCGCGTGGGAACTCAGGGAGGATGGTTGCCCTCAGTACGACATTATAACATGGTACTGGAGTAGGCGAAGGACTATAAGGAGTGAGCCTGTTGCAAGCAAGCGCAGGTGATCAAGCGCAGGCAACTAAGTGCCAGTAACAGCGCCCCAGGAGCTCAGCCATACGAGTCGGTGAAGCCAATGACCTCCTCACTGATGTCAATGATCTCCTCCACCTCCACCACCTCACTCTCGTACTCCTCCTCCTCGTCGCTGGCATCAACCTGCAGAGCCTCGCGCTCCGGCTGCTCCTCGTCGGCGGCCTGCCGCCAGCTGGCCTGCCAGTTGCGCCACTCGTCCAGCAGTGCCCGCCGCCGCTCGATCTCGGCCGCCGAGCTCGCCTGCCCAGCCTCCTCGTCCTCGACCTCGTAACGCTTGCTGTACTTGCGCAGGTTCTTCATGATCTCTGCCTCCTTTTCCGGCCCAATCAGGCTTGGCGGCCGAGGGCGCCACAGGAACTATTTTTGCCAAACAATGTTCGATGACCAAATTAAACCTTCAAGACCACGTGTATTAAGAAGAGGATGCAAATTTGCTCAACAGGACTTGTACTACTGCACCAGCACTAAATAATCTGTAAAGCTTGACGCTGCATGTCTTCTTGTTAACTATGAACCCCTTAAAAGTCAAGCAAACAATTGGAGCAATCAAGCAGTGGGGACAAATTAACCTGGAAGAAGCGCTCCTTGGGCAAGCGGTACAACAACTTGCCATGGAATGACCAGATGTTGAATCCGTTCTCCATCTGATGCACAGTTGTGACAGTCGTGGCGACAAACCTGGGCGCAGCGAGGTGCCATACTTACTCAGAGGTGTGGCAGATGAGAGTACAATGCACTCAAGGCATCAAGCTGCTAGGAGCTCATGATTGGTTTGATGGCTGCTACAATTGATAAGTAAAACGAGGACACGCACAAAGAAGCAACCTGACGTTTCTCATGTGCGGAACAAATAGCTGTTGATCGCCTGGTCCTGTACCTGCCAGTAGGGTCCCACTCAATGTCCGTGGCCATGAAGTGCTCGCCTGAGGCCAGCGTCTCGAGCTCGTCCACGTTGTAAAACTCCAGCTGCCCGTTAAGCGTCTTGAGGCCAGCTATGAGAAGGAACTTGCCCTGCGGGGACCAATAGAGCGCGTTCGCCTGCTTGCCCTTGAGCGTGACGAGCTTGACCACACGCTGCACGCCGGTGCTTGTCGCACTCTTCATCGCGTAAATGCTCAGGTCCGGCCGCGGCCCATCGCCGTGAATCACTGCGAATCGGTGTCCCTGCAAGAGGCCCCACTAGGAAATTAACGTACAAGACAAATGTAGCACACATCAAAGTCACAACGTATACTGCGTTAGCTTGCTCTGGATATTGCCAATTGACCCCGGCATACCCAGGCATTGGCAGTGTAACATCCCAAACGGACATCAGCGTCATAATACCTTGGGCTCCCATTCAAACGCAAGGATCTTGTCGTTTTTGTTCTCAAGCTCCAGAACCTCCATGGGAATGTCACGCTCCTTGACACGGAACAGCTCGAAACCTGTGTACGTCGTCTTCTTTGTCTTTGTGTAGCGATCCACCTTGACAGCCAAGTACTCGCCAGCACTTTGCCAAAACATGCGACACTCGCTCACGCTGAACAGGTTCTTCTGCCGAAGCTCCTCCCGGCTTGGAATGGACATCAATGACACCTGCAAGAACGGCGGCCATGTCAGATTAAAGACATCGAGAGGCAAGCTTAGAGGCTAATGAAAAGCAAGGCAGGTTGACGAGCTGCTGAGTGACTCAATACAGACACTCAAGCAGATTGCAATGCATATCCAAGTAACATCTGAACCTGTATAGAGTTGTCCTGCCAACAAGTAGGCGTCTCGGAAGAAGACATGAGACCTCCCCAAGGAGAAGCTGAGGAGGGCAAACCTAGAGCTCTAAATAAGTATTAATGGCTCTCAGATTAAGCCTAAGGGGTAGCACGTATGAATGACAAGAATTGTGCGGCCCAAGATGCTTACTCGGGCAGGCTGATTGCCGCCGCCGGCCTCCGGTACGTACATGGCCAGGAGGGGCTCGGCAGGTGACCAGCAGAAGTCCTGCACATTGTCCACCTTTACTGACTTCTTGTCCAGCAAACTCATCGTCTCCGTCTCGTACACGCTGATACAATTCTTCCCGATCCTTGCAAAGTACTTGTCCTCCTTGCCGCCTGCCCACCTGCATCATCGGTTGAACAGAAGCCACACCCATTGCAGGCTCATCACCATGCTGTAATGCAGAGGTTGTGGGCAGGAGACAGAGTATGCCTTCTGTCTTCCATGATACTACAATAGATACTACAACTTGGAGAACTACCACACAAGGGGTCAACATATCTGCAAAGACAAGATTAGCCTTCTCTGATGTCAACCATAGACCTGAAGACAGGCCATGGCACCCCTGCCGCGCCACCAGTGCCGCCAGTGGCAAAGTCGTCAGCGCTGCCCTTGAACTCGCGAAGGTTCTTCCCGCTCCGGACGTCAAAGATATTCAACGTCACCTTCTGCTCAAGGGGACCCCATAGAAACGACAACAGCACTGCTTGCAGTTAGACTCAATGAGAATGTCTGAAGCACTCTGTTTGCACCCCAAGACCAAGAAAGCTGGCCAAGAAGATGCATTTTCTGATCTGGGCGTGTAAGCAGTGCTCCATTGACCAAGTGAAGAGCAGCCGCACCTGCGTGTCTCGCGGGTTGGCAGGCTCATGGCTACTGTAGGTCACCATGTACCGCTCGCCTGGTGAGAAGTCCAGCAATCGCACCTTCCAACAAGGACCAACAAGAAAAAGATACATCACATCACTATTGCTGTCTATTGCTCGTCTTGCTTGCTGCAGCTACTCCAATCTAAGAGTTGGACCCCTGTGTCGGAGCTTGAGAAATTTCAGAGTAAGCAGCAAATTATGCAGATGAGTGCAGCCTGTAAGTGCGACCTGGCACTCTCTATGGCGACATGGCAACAAGAATGGCAAGAAAGTCCTTTTCAACAGCAAGCAGCTCTCTCTAACATCCTTCGCCCTGCTATAACGGTCACAGTAGGGGGGCATAACGCGGGTGCTGCCATACCTGGGGGTGGGCGTAGCGCATGAGGCGCGCCCAGTTGGGCCCGCCCCAGATGGCTGTGCCCTGCCGATGGATGGTAGCCAAATACGTCCCCAGCGGCGACCACTGCACAAAGCTCTCTGTCCAAAACTGCAAGGGCCCAGCAAATAGCACGGTGATCTAAGGACGGACTTGAGATTGAGCATCCTGCAAGTGAGCCGCATGCAGCAACAACTAAATTGACAAACAATTGCAATGACGACTGCTGCACAAATTTGTAGGAGCCAGAAATACGGGGGCAGCTCTTGCAACTCACGCTGCGGTGGTATACAGGATCAGGCTTGGCCTGCCGCCCGTCATTCCAGTAAACCTCTGTTTCTGACTGGAAGCGGATCACAAATTGGTCCCGTCCCCGGTCGTCCATGAGCCAAGAGTACAAATTATCCTGCAACCAACTCACGCCTTTGCATAAGGAAATCGGAGCAGCACCTCTGGCTTTTAGGAGATAGTATTGATGTCTGTGTACCATTGAATGACGTATCAGAACACAGAAAGAGTGACAGGAAGGACAGCAGATAAAAATATGGGGGTTCAAAGGGGCGGTAGTTATGTGGCAAGACATGTATGTAGAATGATAAAGGGAAAGCCAGTAAAACACAAATAAATAAAGACAGCGGGAGAAAGACGACATACTGAGGAATAAGAGCATGGCTTGTGGAACGAGGATAGGAAGAGGGGCCAGGTACGAGGCAAGTTCCGGTCTGTGGATGAAGGTGGCCTAGAAAGCAGTGCAACCAAGGTTCCAAGGTTTCAGTGCATACCCCAGCAGAATAGTCCCTGCGCTCAGGCGGCGCGTACTCGTCCGGCACCCTCATGTATCTGTCAAAGTCGTCAAACATGTTGACCTTGAAGACGTGGGACTTGTCGAGCTTATACCCGTCGGTCTGCTCGCGCGCCGTCTGCGCCTCCTGTCCCGCGACTCTCAAGGCCGACAGCAACATCAGGATAGAGAGAAAGGGAAGGAGATCAAAGCCAGCTGACGGTCACATAGGCACGTTGGACAGCGTCGGCTGACGGTGCAACGGCGGCTGACCTGCGGCGTGGTGTACTCGATGAAGGCATAGCCCCTGGTACGCTGCGTCGCCTCGTCCACGGGCATCCAGAGGCCGTTCTCGCGGATGGAGCCGATCTGGCCGAAGATCTTGCGCACCACGTTGACGAGCTTGTCGTGCTTCTCCGGTGGCACCACCGGCAGGTTGTCCACCATCACCACGCTGCCGAAGCCCGTCTCCCGCTCTATCGCGCCCTCCTCGTCGTCCTCGTCATCGTCACTGCGGCGGTAAATCCCGCTACTCAGCCGCCCGCCATGGCGCTGCGCCGAGCTCGCGGCGGCCGCTCACGAAGACACGCCATGGAACGCTCACCTGTAGATGTCGAAGTCCTCGCCGGGGGGCAGCTCGATGTCGTCGAGGTCCACCTGGCCCCAGTCGATGTTGAGGTTTACCTTGAGCTCCGGCCGCGCGTCCTCGCTCCCGTCCAGCAGGTGCGGCGGCGTCGGCGCCACGTCCGCCTCCGCCATGACGGCGGCGGCGGCGGCGCAGCGGCAGACGTTGGCAGCAGGCAGCCGGCGGCAGCGGCAGCGGCCCTTCTTGTCGGCCTAGCGACGAGCTGGCCCCCGAGCCTGCTCGCACAGGCGTGCTCCGACTTTCAAGAATTGCGGCTTCTCTTGATTGGCGGCAGCGACTGCGGCGATGATGGCGGCGGCGGCGGTGGTGGCGGCGGCGGCGGCGATGGAGGAAGAAGAGGTCTACGCTGGAGCCTCAAGGGATAGGCCTTAAACCCCACGCACAGTTTCTTGTCGGTTGCCGTCCGGTATTCGGGCATCAATTAGCGACCTCTCTGTGCTGACTCGTGGTTACTGAGCGTTTCAACTTAGCAGCAGGTGACGTACATTTGTGAATGTGCTTGCGTTTGTACTTGGCCACAGATGGCCCTCCATCTCATAATACACACGCATTCTACTTCACGCACAGTGAAGCGAGCAAGTCTCTTCCAGTGGAGGCGACGGCTGTCATTGGCTAGCCCCGGAAGATGAACAAAAAGCTAGAAGAAAGTGCTCGCCCATTGAGGATAGGGGCTGGAAACGCCAGCCCAAAAAAGAGTAGAAGGGGTCCGACAGAAGAAAGTGGCTCTCTCAACGGAAGATTGCGTGTAATCGAAACAAACGAAGGCCAAATGGCCAAGTACAAAGGCACGCACATAACACGGGGGAATGGGGGAAGGGCTGTGAACAGCCAGCCCGAAAAGCATCGACAAGAATTTACTGACAGAGCGATGAGATGACATGATAATACTCTTCAAGGACCTCGGATGCCAACTCGTCGCTCCCACCCGCTCCCCAAGTGCCGAAAGGCAAGCACCGAGCTGCCGTTCCAGACGCCCTCTGAAGCGGTGGGGTATGCACCCGTCGCTGAGCCTCCGAGCTGCGTCTCGGAGGTCCAGGCTCAGTCTCGAACCCTAAAACTTATTGTGGGCTGGCCACTCACAGCCATCGCCCTTTACTAGAAGAGTCTCTCTCCGCTCTCTAAGATTGACCCCTCGACCGATCTGCTGGATTAAGTGGTGAAAATAAAAATGAATCCAGCAAATGAAAAATTGCAAATGCGCTTGCAGCAGGAGCAGCAGAGTAGGTCTCGCACGCATGTGCACAGCTCTGCCGCCTGTCTTCTGGCACCTTATGCATCCGTTTCTGCTGCGCTTCTGCGCCAAAGAGTCTTGGGGTGTGCATGAGAACATGCTATTAGTGTCAAGTCGTGCATATCTGACAACCGAGATTGCTTCACATCTACAGAAGCACAGAGGTTGCAGCTACAGTTGCAGCCATGCTCAAGTAAGAGGTCGTTTGCAGATCAGTGTCAGAAGGGGCTAACTACACAATAAAGACTTGCCACACATGCCACTTAATAAGAACGCGAAATTCCAGCTATTGTTGGCTTCCCGGTTTGACCAAAAGTACAAAGCTTGGAAGCAAGGCACGACATAGACCAGGAATGTCTGATGTAAACACCACAGCCTAGAACCTGAACCTAAGCCTAAGACCTAAGACTCAGTCCCGGGACTCTGCTTCATAGACATTCAGATAAGCCTACCATATTCCTCGTGCATCTCCAACATTGGACTAATGTCGGCAACTGTCAAGGCGGGCCAGTTCATGGACGGAGGTTGAGCCTCCTCTCCTTGCAGCTCACTCTGGGGAGTCTTCTTTCGTGCTCAGAGCAAGAAAGCACTCGCCATAAGCCCGGTGCCCGGAAGGCCGGGGGCCAATGGCCATCAGTGCAGCCCAGGCCTGGCGTTAGTCGCCCTCCTCACACCGAGCACAGTGGCAGGTGAAGCCGTAGGCGAGGTGCAGGTGCGCCTGGCGTGCAGCACGGCTCATGCTGGCATCCAGGTATGTGATAAACAGCTCCTCTCCTAGGACCACAGCACCAACAGGAAGCCAATATTCAAGCACCTTAAGTACTTGCCTCGCGAACAAATGAGAATACCACCCAACACTTGGAGCTACACCTTATTGTAATTCCGGCAAGTGAGAGAGATGGAGCTTGGCACAAAGAGCGAGCAGGACAAGGCAATCACCTGCAGCAATATCTCGCAGAGCCTCAAAGTGTGCGGTTGCATCCTCTGGCCAACTTACGCTGACATTGGCATCTGCGAAGGTTTATCAAACAAGGTGGTTAGCTCCAGCCACGCACTTGCTAATGCACGGACGCCAAGAGAAGTGTCAAAACATTTGTCACAGAACGCAATTTTTCTGCTGGAGGTAGCAACATGATACTCACCACAGCTGTGGTTGTACAGGGACGGCAGGATGTACACAGCGGTGCCAACGGCTCCCTGCCCAGCAACAGACGCTGAGGCAGCTGCGGACAGCCAGTCGCTACTGCTGCTAAGCAAGCGCACCCTGGCGACCTGGATTGAGTTAAGATGGAGGCGAGCGAGGACGCTAGTGTACCACTCAAGCGTCAGAAAGCCCAGCGCAGCATTGCCTACTCCAAGGCGTAGTGCTGCCAGCAGCAGCGCGTGCTCCTCGCACCACTGCGGTGGAGGCCGGCCCGGCGGCAGCCTCGCTTAGCAGAGCGGGCTGAGAGCCGCCTCCGTTGCCACCCCACTAACAACAGCGCACGCCAGTCGCCGGGCCAGGAGCGGGAACTTGACACCATATTCTCTGACAAATGGTGGGTGGCCATTCAATAGACAAGCGTCAATCCAGAGTAGCATTTGCTCACCAATGGCAAGCCCAGGGCTAATTTCAGTCTAACCACTACAACTGACTCCCAACCCACACCCCAAAACTCAAGACCAAAGACAGTGCATGTCGGTCTCTACCAATGTAGATTCGATCATTGGCAATTCACTGTACAGATATCAGGTGTATGTTGACCTCTTGCTGCCCAGATTGTGCATGAATGAAGAGAACAACTTGATTGGGAGATAAACTGCTGTCGTTGGTGGCTCACATGTGCAAACTCGCCTGCAATGGCGGTGATATGTTGCCCAGTTGCAAGCTCGCTCAGTGGTCAGGAAGGCTGGCTCGGCAGCACGCAGGCATGCTGTGCTGCAGAATAGAGTCGCGTCGCCTCCACCATCCGTGCGGCCATCTTGGCACGGCATTTTGAGCTTGCTGAGGTTGAGCTCGCTTGCCGAAGCGCGCACCATGCTGGCGCTGCCGCTTGCTGGTAGCTGCCTCAAGCAGCGGTAGCAAACCTGGCAAGATGTGAAACTGGAGGCGTCAGATCGTGCGTAAGCAAGCGCATGGACTCCATGCAGATCAACAGAATGCTAGAGTGGAAAGAGTCTCCAAGAGTTGCCAATGTGGTGCTGCCAGAGCACCCTTGCATGCGCCAGACTGCCATTGCCACAGGTTGGCGGTGCTGGATGGCCAAAAGCTGTGGCGCAACTCAGGAGGGTCTCTGACCTCTCCAACGGCGTCCACGGTAGGGTGCGCAGTCACTGGCGTCGCCGTGTGAATAAGCTGGCCAGCCGCAACGTCGGCGGCGGCAAAGAGGCCCCGACCAGCCTTGGGGCTCGGGCCCGCTCTCAGGGGCAGGCCTGCTCACAGCTCGCGATATTGACAAGTGAGCAGTGGTTTGCCACACTTCTGAGCTGGTGTTAGGACAGGTCTGAACAGAGTCCAAGCACTGCACGTGGGCGACTTGAGCACTTGATTGTGGCAACTTCGAGTACAACAGTGAAGTCCACTGAGCAATCTGATCCTCGACTTGTGGATCCAAGCGAGGGGTCCAGCTCTGGTGCTTGCTTGTGCGACCTGCCGTCAGGAAAATCTGTGCGAATCATCTTGCCACTTAGGCTGCGAGGGTTGCTAGGGCTTGTGCCTGCAGTGTGATAGTATTTTCCAGCTGGTTCCCATCAGGTTTCAGAAATACGCGCCTTGGGTGAGCTCCCGGAAGAAGGCTGCGGCGGCATCAGTGAAGACCAGCCGGCCCGGCGCCTGCTTGATGGTCGAGCCTGAGGCACTGTAGCGTGGTGATCAGCGGCAGCATCAGTGGCTCCCAAGACGGGGACCGCTTGCCTCCTCTGCGGCTCTGCGACTGGGCGACAGGACTGGAAACATGTCTAGCACTTCGCTCTATTCAGAGCGACGGCTCCACAGGCTGATATACATGGAATGGCGTAAGATACCAATTTAGACTTCTGGTTGAGGAATGACAATAGGGTTCAGGACTGACTGACCTCTGAGGGGCCTATCCTGGCAAGCCCTTGGGAATGCCGTCGCCGTGGCCGCTCGCCATTGGACCAAAAGGGGCCTGGCGGCGGCGCCTCTGCCCGGGGGGTGAAGCGGCGGCTCGGCCAGTGGCGGCGGCCGTGGCGGCGGCGACGTAGGTCGAGTGGCGGCAGCGTCGCTCCGTGAGGCAAGCCCTGGGCGTTCATCGCGGCGACGGCGGCGGCGGCGGTCGAGCTCCGCCTCCACCCGACGCGGAGGCCGGGCCTTCACAATTGTCCGTAGCATGCCCGCCCGTCTGCGGCCGCGCCGCCGCCTCCGCCGCCGCCGCCGCCGTTCGCGGCTCGCCGGCAGGGCCAGGATTGCATGGCCAAGCTGCGGCGGCGGAGGGGCGGGAAGGCGGGCTCCCGAGCTGGCCAAGAGTGAGCCAAAGTGGAGCAAAGTCACCTGCTCATGTCGGATTGTCCCCCTGCCCTCGGATTGTGCACTGATAGAGCAGGTTGCGCTTCCAGCATTCTAAGCAAAGCGGTGTACTCCCCGGTTCAATCCGGTACCATTAGAAGACAATTGCTATATCCAAGATGGCCGAGCTTTGACTGTCTTCGGCCACCCGCTCGCCCTCAGGTCGCCTCCTGGTCGCCAGCGCCGCCGCCGCAAGCAAGCTATGGCCACGACGGCCTCGTCGGCTTGGCCTGCCGCCGCCGCAGGCGGTGCTCGGCGGCTGCCCGCGGGCGGCGGCGGCAGCCGGCCTGCCGNGCACGCGGCCGGCAGGGCATCGCCGAGGGATCTCTGCAGCCGCCGCCGCCACGCCGCCATCGCCGCGGCCGCCGCCGGACTCCGCCACCGACGGTGCGTGAGCGTCGGGTCGCGCACGCCAATATCGTTGCTGATCGTAGCAGCAGGTTGCTCTCTGGCAGCTCGGAGGTCTGCCGGGATGCAGCGGCAAAACCTGTAATATTGATGCCTCGTCTGATGACAACGCCGAAGCTGTGCCAACTGATCCAGACGACTTGGGACCTCTAAGAACATCAGGCGCACTGTAGATTGTACTGGCTCGTGGGGCCCGAGGGTCTCGTGTCAGCTAGTTGCCCCGGTTGCAGCGGACAGGATGATCAGAGCCTGGTGGGCTGACCTCGCTGCCCGTCTGCAATCAGCGGCACCTCCGCTTCAGATTCTATCTTTCTGACTGAATCAGGACGTGTTACTCAGACAGCCTTCCCATTCGGCACATACTGACATGCACACAGGCATGCAGCCGCATTGGCTGGTGTCGGACTGGTTCAGACGAGTCGTCTCCTCTCTGCTAGGATACTTGCGTCATCGGGTGCAAAGTCTTTGCATTGACCGGGTGGAACCCCGCGAGCTCGTGGAGTATCCTGCCGGCCCTGGTACATCATCTCATCAGGAAGCGCAGTGTTGCTTATGCTGTGGAGGGCACGGCTGCTGCAGGCTTAGGGTCTTGGTAGTGGGAACAAGGGCACCAGGTTCAAATCCCTGCTGTATGAAGGCCGTCATTGCTGCACTAGCGCCGTGACTGCTGCAATTGAGATTGGCGATCAGCGGGCTCTAACCAGCAAAGAACGGCCGCGCCCAGATGCTCTACTTGCGGCGGCTTGGGAGATTCTGGACCACTTCAATCGCAACGACGTGAGGGGCACGTCCCAGCCATCGCTCCAGGTGACATGTACCGCCCTCGCTGGTGAGGCGATAGCAAACCTCGCTGAATTTTTGAAAGGTACTAAATTCTTGACTCAAGGCCTACTGCAATTCGTCAAGCATGCAACAGAGCTGAAGGCCTCTGCCTCTGCATGGAGCAGCAGCTCTGACGCCTCCGTCAGGGCGTTGTACCAGAGTGAAGCAGGTCGTGAGGCGCTGAAGGCCTCATTGAATGTTGCTGCTGAGGCAGCTGCACTAGCAGATGGCGCCCGGCCCCTCCTGGGCATCTGCGCGAGCAATGCAGGCGAGGGCGTGCAGGCACTGCGCGACTGGACTGCAGCCTTGGCCTGCGAGATGGTGACGCCTCAGGTATCAAGCTACCCATGCAGCACAGCCATCTTCGCTCAGCATGCCGCCATCGACCGCCCATCCATTTCGAGCCCCTTTCTTGAGCATGTAGGATCTCCTGAAGCATTTGAGCGCTCACTCCATTTAGCTTGATGAAAAGGACAAAAGCAGGTGTAAATTCAACATCTCTCTGGCTGTCTCCTGCAAGGTCTGATTTAACCATGACAAGATTGATATTCAGTACAAATTTCCCACAATCTGTCCAGCACAGTCTAAAAACAGCAGCCTTGTGGTGCAGATAATGGACGTGCAAACTCAGGGTCGCCAAGGTGTCATCCTCGGGCCTGTCTACCTCAAGTACAATGCCCACTCCAAGGTAGGTGCTAGGTATTATGCCCTCCATATCCCTCAGTAGCACTGACTTGAGAGCAGCAGCATGTAGATGCTCCCCTGCTTTTGGCCAGATATTCTGGCGTGTGCGTCAGCCCTGAGCCCACATGATTAAGATGTCTCTGTGAAGGTCTTGCGTGTTACGCAGCGCACTGTGTCCAGTGAGTGCCACCATGATATGGCTTAGACGTCAGCCTCCCCTTAAGAGCAGGATATAACCCCTGAGGTAATGCTTTGCGTGGTAGCACTTACTCCACAACTTCACTAGAAAGAGCTCATACACTCCGACCCCAGTATCGCAAACACAAGGGTAGGTCTGTCATCTACAATGTGCCATGTAGTAATTTTAATGAATGAGCCACTCTTCACCTGTAGAAGTTCACCTCAAGCATTCATAAAATGGCAAGGGGTTCGACCGTCCTTCAGCATCTGCTTCAGGCCTTGCTCAGATAAGGCAGCCACATCCTTCTGTGAAGGTGTTAGCATCACCCATCTACACCAAAGAACCAGAGGAAAAGGGCAGCTGTAAGCTCGGTCTAAGTGTTCTTCTTCTTCGATGTTAGTCTGTTAGTTGTATGCAACACGGTGAGAAAGCTTCACTGTCATTGACTATCAGAAAGTTGGTCCAAGTTGCAGAGTAAAAGAAACTGATACTGCTACCAAGTCATGATAAAGAGGAGCTAAGCGACATTTTCATCAGTGGATATCAGCATACAAAATCAGCCTTCTCAGTGAGCAGTCACATATGTAATACAGTGCCGCTCAGCATGGTCTACTACTGGTGGTAACTTATCAACACTGCAACACTGTAGTCTTGGAAGAGCATGGGCCAGGCTTGTTGTGTCTTCAGCATGTAAACGGCTGACAATCGTAGTAGAAGGGTCATACTACCTCACGCAATCTTTACAGTGGCAAAGAGTTGTCCTACACTGCAACTTGGTCTAGGATATTGTCATTGACATAATGGAGCCTCTTCTCATACCGATGCAGACAACTTTTGGACTGGCATGCATGATGAGGGATTCATGTCTAGATACTGCAGCTTACATGTTTGCCAATGTTGCTCAAAGAGATGTCATACAAGTCGTGTAAGGTTTGGCTAGCACGTATAAGCGAACTGGAATTGATGCTAAGCAGATGTTCCACTCGCAATTTGGAGAAAAGATGGTCAGCAATACAGTGTGCCTTCAGGATGCCATTAATGTGCTGATCAGCAGTGTTGGCTCACTGTCATTCACTACTTGAACTTCAAGGCTCTGATGTCAGACCTTCTGCAGCAGTGTCCAACACGTAGGTTGAGAAGGATGTAAAATTCATACCACCATCGAAGGAGTGTACATATGTCACATAGATGAGGCCTCACCCTACCGAATCAGTCACGGAGTATAGGTGTTCTGGTTGGTCACCATGTCACACTACGGTGGATAGCAAGTCTGCATGCAAATGATCTTCATCGTATCCATTTGCTTGTCATTTGGGATGGTCAAGGACTGGTATATACAGTGACGCATTACCTCTGTGGTGTCTAGTGAATGCATTATCAGATGGGGTCGTTGGCAACCGTCATCGTTACTACCATGCTTATTAAGTTGGTACTCGTTTCTAAGCAGCACCTATGTCAGCGAACATGAGAGTATATGCCTGCCTGGCCTGTTACCAACAACACAACCACGGCATTTTTAACAGCACCGATGCCTGTGATGTGCAGACCTGTTTTTTGACGCCCTACTCTGGAAGCTACAGGGGTGTTATCGCCCAGGTAATCTGCATCCGATGTGCATGACTATGATGGGATGATGTTCGATGCTGTCTATATCAGCCTAGGCGGCCGCAACTCCGGTTAGTTAGTTTTCGATTGAGCAATGATTTTCTGATATATGATTGCTGTGCTTCATTTCATGTGACAGCTCGGCCCAAGGCAAGTGGGCCACTTGCCACTTGGCCTTTTCAGGGAGGATTAAGAGTGGCATGGCACTTTCTTTTTGCAACTGCAATGGGCAAGCATTACTTGCAAGGAGGTCACGGTCAGTCAGGTGTGTTCTATGGGCTACCTGCTGCTTTCCTTGTCGTTGAGAATTCGGTTCACTTGCTACTCAAAAATTCATACAAGGTTACGGACACACTTGGGGCACCTGAGTGACCTTCTTATTTAGAAAGCACAAAAAGTGAGGGTGGGGACGAGATGCATGATCGTCTAAAAGAAAAAAAGGTCAAGGGCCATATTTACCAGGCTTTTTTTGGTTGCAATGCTAAACATGCCCTTGTCACGTTGGTTGACTTGGATGCTTGTGGCGTGGGGAAGTGGTACTCTGAGCTGAGTGGTACACAGTTGCTGGAGCAGGTCGTGGTAGAGGACAACTATCGCATCAGCCAGTCGACTGATAACCCGCTCATGCCACAGCCCTGCATCTGCAAGACCACCTGGGCGCTAGCCACTGAAACTTGAACCGTCGGGGCTATACTCTTGTAAGCCAGGTTATAGATTCGTAATGGACAGGCGGCTCTTCGGTCTTGCTGCAAGCGCTCACCACCAAGCGCCCACTGGTAATGCATGTTAATACTCCTCGCACTACATGTGGGTCAAGCAGTCACCGAGCAGCTACTGTGGCATAGGATCTTCCTTGCGATTGGTTGTTACAGGCGATGGTATAGTGATTTTCTCAGTGCTCCTTAGGTTGTCCTTGTTACAATGCATGGCAGGCTTGGTCGGTCAGCTTGGTCAACATTAGCACATATAGAAAGCCCCGCTGGATAAAAAGGAAAGCTGATAGCATGATGCACATGCTCTTGGCGGCAACGTCTACGGACCAGAATCTGGTGCTGCAACCTGCCCGTGCTTACTTTGTGCTCAGCCTCCATCAGAAACTGCATGTTGGGCTGATTGGGCAGCGGGCAAGTGGAAACGTGGTGCGCTGATTAAATGAATATTCAGACGCAATGAATTAATCAGGGGGTGATGTCGATGCTCGAAGTTGCTTAGCACCCTCAGAGGAGACACAGAGAATTCGCTAAACGAGAGCCTCAAGAAGAAGGCATGTTCACAAGGCATGTCCATGGCCGTCCAAGCTGCAGCTGGCCTAACGGCTCCACCATCTTCGGCCTAGCGGGCAGGTCGGCCAAGAGTTGCTAAGTTGACGTGCACAGATGGTGCAGTTTCGTGCAGCCATTGAAAGCCTGTTCCTTCAAGAAGGTGCCCCGCTCAGCTTGTACTCGTCGTCTGAAGCTGTTCAGCTCGCTAAGACAAGATGGATCTGACACAGGCATATAGAATCGGCTGCAGTAGATTCGCGGCTAACAGCTAGTGAAAGGCTTATTCACAAACGTAGTTGTGGATGGGGGCTGCTGGCGAGGTGAATGGCTTGGCTGGCCTTGCAGGTAGAGGGCCTGAGCGGCCGCACTAGCAGAGGACAAGTAGAGGGAGGAACTTGGAGCACCGAGAGGAGGCTCGCCACTGCAGTGTGAGCGGGCTGTCACAACGTTGGGCCGCAGTGTGTAGTGTGTAGTGTGTACTTCTTGCGAAGCATATGGTACATGTGAGGCCGAGCCGGCGTCCAACATAACCGGCATTCAGGAAGCAAAGGAAGGGCATACAAAGCATGGGAAGTGAGCTCTTTCTGAAGAGGGCAGGGGGTGAAAAGCCAGCCCAGAGATAATAGACAGGGTTGAAAGGCCAAATGGCGCCAAATACACAGCTTAAGGGACGGCGACCTCCGTACGCCTCAGATTGGAGGAGCTGTTGCTTATTAGTCCCGAGTCAGTAGTCCCGCAGCATCCGCTGGCCCCTCTTCTCTTTAGGCTGGTAGTTCAAGAGCTTGTCGATTGCCGTCCAGTATTCGAGCATCAATTAGCGACCTGAATGTGCTGACTCGTGGTTACTGAGCGGGTCAGCTTAGCAGCAGGTGACGTACATTACTCAAGGTGCTTGCCTTTGTACTTGGCCACACATGGCCTCCCCATCTCTTAATACACACGTGTTCTCTATGGGCGAGCACTTTCTCCGCAGGTCGGAGATCACTTGCAAGCCTGGGACTACACAAAAAGAAAGCGGCTGCTGATATGAAAGAGTCGGCTGTGAAATGCCAGCCAGATGCATACAGGTGTTCATGACGGAGCCAAAGGCTAGGCAGACAGGGCGCCCTCAATACCCCCGTGTCAGCAGTAGGAAGTCAGATGAGCTGAGGGGAGGAAGAGCAACCCCGCTGCGCAAGCCAGAGGCTGCTGCAAGGGCGCGACCAGCGCGGCGGTGCAAAGCAAGCGCTTGGGAGCGCTGCAGGGACATAGACAGTCGCATACGGTAGCAGGACACCAGACCCAAAGGCACCGAGCCACCGGGAAGGGCAACACCCCGCCGGGTGGTCCTTGTACTCGTGCAAAAAGGTGGTGTCGGCCGGATTGACCGGCAAACGGCCGAACTGTCGGGCAAGGGCGTGGAAAGCTGCCAGGCGGGGCCGCCCGACCACGCGCCCCTCCCCGGGCGGGAAGGGACGGCGGCGTCGGGTCGCGTCTTCTCCGGCACCTGGCCGCCGGTGACGGGCGGCCAGGATACGCCGCCCGTCGCTCGGCGCGCCGCACCCGTACGATGGGGTCCTCGGTCTCAGTTGGGGCGTGCCACCCGTGATCCCCGGCGCACGGTCTCCCGGGACCACGGCCACCGTGAATGACGCGTTCCAGGATCATGACTTGCGACGCACAGAATCTGAACTTTAATATTTCGTCTTCCACGCTGCTTGCAGATTTGAGCACCATCGCCGGATCCTGCCGCAGGCAGGCTTGACAGAGTCCACAATTTGGCTCTGACGAGGACAACGACATCGAGGACAGCGGCGGCCGGCGGGCGTGCCCCACGGGGGTGGCCGGCGGGGCGGCGCCACTGATTGCGCGGCGGCACAAGCGGGGGCGGTGCTGTGAGCACCCGCTAACTCCTCGCTAAGCGGAATGTATTTACCGGCAGACGCCCGGTGGCTCCCAGTACACGCCAGCCCCAAAGAGCAGCCAAACGCTTTACACGAACGGATAATTGACGGGAAATCTGACGGGATTATCGAGAAGCTATCGGCACTTGCCCCCCCCCCCTCGTGGGCCTGCCTTATCCCGCCGCTTCCTGCAGGCCGCCTACCTGCCGCCTCATCCGCGCCCACCCCGCCGCCGCCGGCGCCGTCGCCGCCGTCGCCGCCGCCGCCATGGCCGCCGCCGCCGCC
>WELB01000141.1:149097-160890 GCA_009602725.1 Spirogloea muscicola
CACGCCGCCGCGAGCGCCGCCGCCCAGCGCCGCCTGCAGCTCGCGCTCGCGGAGCTCGAGACCCAGCAGCGCGCCGTGGTGGGCACCCTCGCCCGCCGCGCCCACGCGCTGGGCGACCACATTGCGGCCGCTGCAGCCGACGCTGGCGCCATTGCTGAGTAGCCACAGGACCACTCTTAGAATGTACATAGCGACCAAGGCTGGCTGGCTTCATGGCCCCAGCTGCGACTGCTGGGCTCTACTTGCTCAGCAGATTAATCTTACCTTCCACATTGGGCTTTAATAGCTAGTGCGATAGACCTCCGCTTAAGCTGTACAGACTTGACCACTTTGCCTTCCTAGCAATTGTCTATTCCAGGCCCGGCTGCCACGCATCTAGCAGCAACTTTTTGCTGACAATGAAAAATCTCTATTTCTCTTGCCCCAACATGTGCCACTTGACCTGCAAACCTTGAATTCCCACATTCATAAAGCAAGCCGATACACGGCTCCTGCAGCCGCTTGCCCCCATGCTCAAATGCACTTGGCTCAATTATCCACTTATATTAGGATGTCCAACAGCACTTGATTGAAGCCTGTTAGTGTACATCAGGTCTATCACAGGTTCCACGTGCCCCTGGATCACTGTTTGATTGTGTGCAAAAGCATTAAGCACAAGGGAGTGGCAACTGACTGTGTGGCCAGCTTTGCACACCATTATGTCAACTCCTGTTGCACAATCTAGCGCACGTACAGTATGGCACTATACAATGCTATGGTGGCTCTCTCATATGGATAGCCAGGCTCAACAGTAACCTTGACTGCGATCAGGTTGAAAGCTGAAGCAAGACATTCGCAACCTCATCCAGTCGCTGCAAAGTCCAGAAATTCGAATAATTTTGATGATATCAATGTGATATCAATTGCCACCAGGCTTGGTTGCGCACCAGTCTCTCGAGCAGATTATTTGCTAGAGTGCGAGTGGTGACCCTGGTGCTTGACATGGTACTCATAATGCAGAGCAGCAGGCGAACTGGCATCTTCAAGTGGCCACCGGTCATCGCCGGCGCTACTGCCATCTGCTTCCGGCATGCTTTGACTAGCCTGCTTGCTGCTGGAGCGCTGCTTCTTGCTCTGGTGTTTGATTTTAGCGGGCTTGCTGTCCTCACCTGCCCCTCCGCTGCCGCTGCCACCACTGCGCTCGCCAGACTTCTTGCCCTTCTCCTCCTTGGCCGGCACCATCAGGCCCTCCACTTCCATTGGCCGGCGCTTGTGGTGGTGTCGTCTGCTGGGCGTCTCGTTAGGCGCCTCAATTACGTCCTGCACTTTGTCTATCTCGCCTTTAGATCCTGACCGTCGAAGACTCCTTTTCTTCCGCAGGAGCCGACCATGGCTGCTGCCCTTGTCCACTCTCGCGGCCTTGCTGCTATCGTGGTCTCCCGTGATTATTGCAGGGCTCTCATCCCCCTGAGCCCTCCCGTCGTCATAACCTTTCTTCTCCCGCTTCCGCGCGGGCTCAACAGACCGGGCATCGCTGCGCTCATTGCGCTCCTCTCGCTGCTGCAAGCGCTTGACCGCCTCTACCGGCGGCTCAACTCTTCTACGTTTTCTCTCATGCCTAGGGTCAGACCCCATCGCAACGCTTGTTGAAAGCCGCCGCCGTGCTCGATCCTGCATCATTATGAACTCCTCCCTAGTGAGCGGAGGAGTGTCCATTGGGTATCCTGGGCCGGGTAGTCTTCCCGGCAGCATGCCCGGCTGCATGCCCATGTGCATTCCTGGCAGCCCCCCCATGAAGCTCCTGCAGACAGACCCACATGCAATGTCAACTTTAAAGAAGCCCTCTGGCACGCCAGCATATGGAGGTATGAATCCAGTAAATTTGATAAGACGAAGACTACCATTGATCTACAAGACCTGTGACACCACAACGTACTGCTGCCTCTCTGCCATAGCTCCAATGCGTCTCTCCAAGTCCTGCAATCAGAGACGTTATTGAAAGCCTAGGCACCCACCCTTGCATGGGTCCGGGTCCGAAATGTGGGTGTGCAAAAGGAGGCCCATATGGCAAGCTTGGGCCTGCCATTGGCCCATTCCAGGAGGGCATCATCCCCAGCCCTGGCCTGTAAAAGCTGCCCTCCATGAAGTTGCGGTTGAAGTAAGGATCCTGCTGCATAAAGGGAACAGGCCCTGCTGCTCCAGCCCCCCAGAAATACTCCCGGCTTGCAGCCCCGGGCAGCATGCGACTACCTGTGACAGCGTACCACATCTCATGGCTTTGAGTGGTACTGTCTATGCTCATTTGCTGGTTGCCATGCTTCATACAGTTGTTCGCAGTGCGCAGCTCAACAATCAGTGAGGTGCACAGCATGATAGAGCAGCTTATGCATGTATGAAGTCAGTCTCACACAGTTGTTGCATACTTCTCACCTTGCCCAATCATTTCAGGAGGCGGATGCTGGAAAGGCATGATTCGATCAGGACAATCTCTAAGTATATGATCCCGGCTGCCACAGGTCTGGCATCGGCCATCAATCTGCACATACCAGAGAGAACTGCATCAAGAGAAAGATGAGAAAGCTCTCAGAATTAAATTGTTCCTTGCATAGTATTGCTGCTCCGTCAGGCAAGAAGGCTGTGTCGCACATGCTGGGCACCAAGGAGGCCACCTCCATTGTCAAGAGGACCTGCAAAGCGAACACGGAGAGTGGTAAGCTTAATGCCAAAATCCCAGGCGTTTGGACAGATGGCAATAGTGGCAGCTGCCATTAGTGCAAATACAGCACTGGACTGGGAGATGAGTTGACGGCTTACCGGGCAGCACAGCTGTTCTAATTTTCTTCTTTCTCCTCCTCTTGACTGCAAGTAAACATTACATGGCAGCTAGTAGGGTCAATTGAGCTACTTATATGCAGCTATGTGTAACAACCACCCACTAAGTAAACCGGTGTGCTTCATCATCACGGAAAGCCTGAAGATGATTTTGTACATATATACAGACAGGAATAAGGAGACAGCAATGTGTTATATGCCTGCAATTTGCTACCATGCCTCCATGCACAAACGAGAGATATATGAGTACTGACATCCTTCCTCAAGAGGATTTACTTCACTTGTTGCCTTTTCCCTGCTTCTCTCCTTGCTAACAACTGCATCTGGCTCTGGTGTTTCGAAAGCATCTGTTAGCTTGACAGTCTGCTGACTCTCAGCTACAGGTGTTGCCTCTGCCACCTTCTCCTCCTTATCTTCTGGCTTTGAAGGAGGAGGAGCCTGCTGAGAAGTGCCACTGGCCGCTGGAGCGCTCTCAGCTGAGCCACGATCAGACTGCTGCCGACTGAGTGCAGGTGGTGCACTCAACTGCGATCGAGTAGTACCAGAGACAGCTCGGATAGGAGCGGACGCAGTCTCTGCAAAGAACGGCGCTTTGTAAGATGTACATGCGGTTAACCTTACGCCTATGCAAACCACATGTGCAGGAACTTGACCAGACATTTCCTTCTTGCACAATGCTCAGATCACAAGGAAAGGGCACCTTTTGGGCGGCCTGATTGATTATCAGCTCCACTGCCGCTGGCAACCTGTTGTTCCATAAATCGTTCAATCGCCTGCCGCAGGGCAATATTTGGGAGCAGATCGTCATTCTTGTACTTTGTTGAGCCACACTGTGGACACCTGCCTTTTGTGATAAGCTCCTGTCTTATGCCTGCAAGCATGGAAATCTCTCACGGCCACCACATCATTTCTCTGACAGTCAAGTCCTGCTTCAACCAAGTCACTCTAAGCCTTCCTCACTTTCATGTTACAATATCAACAGTATCTTACAGACATTCATACCAATCATTGAGACTTAAACTTCGTAAGCACTAGGAGACTTTGATGTGAAAGTCCATGTACCGTGCTTTTAACAAAGTGACAATCTACAAATTAGAGAAGTGCTCTAGCTGCAATAACACCCTGCACTCTGCACGGCTTCTTCTTGTCAGAAGCGACTAGGCTTCAAACTGCATGGCCATGCTCAGCTCAAGTTTCCTCAGGTTCACACCTAAGCTAGTGCAGGTGATACTTCTAAATACATAGTGCCCAGGTCAAGTCTTCTCAATGAGAATTATGGCCACTACTTACACTGGTCGCAAAAACTGTACTGACAGCAAGGAATCAAGACGGCGTCTCGAAAGATACGGTGGCACAACGGGCACTGCAGCTCAGGAGGAACTTCTAGAGTTTGAGGCCGCATGGACAGAAAGACATCTGCCTCCTTCCGAAAGGATTGTCTGAAATGACGCAATGGTAGCCAAAACAGGAGACCAATGAGCCCTGCTTGCAGATTCAGTCACATTTTGCCACCTGAACTGCTGCTCAAGCGGCAATGCTAGACCCATGTATTCAGAGCCGGCAGCAAGCAGCACCTGTAAGCAGCTACTGCTCTGATTACACAAGAATCAAGATACTGGGTAGACCACAGCCCCTTACTCGTCTGGCTGCATCGTTGCAACTGAGCCATCTGGTAATATATAGGTGCCCTCCTCGTCGGCTTTGAGCCGTGTGCGGGGAATGCCAACAGGCAATTTCACTCTTCTGGCGTCATAGGCAGGATCACCATTTGTTGGACATTGCTGAATGTAATGACCTGCGCATAAACTTGTAACATAAGTTGCACTCCACAGGGCAGTTGCTGTCAAAGACAGACCGGACATTGGAGTGGGTGAATCTAGCAATTTAGCATATTGAGGGATGTTAACAGCAGCAATGTAGTTCAGTAAGCGTTGGATCTCACCTGCTTGGCCGCAGCGATGACAGATATATCCAACCGGAGGAGCAGACATTCTGCCAGATTGCTGACCTGCTAAACGATACCACGACATGCGAATGTGCTCAACACACCTATGTCAGATTTTATCAGGCACTTTTAAGGACAGTACAGAGCACGCATTTGCGATCAAAACTGAAGCCCATTTCTTCCGAAGAAGGAAGCTTCACTGCACAATGCTTTGTTGCAGGCTTCACAGACCCTACCACGTCCTCCTGAGCCTCTCCCATAACCACCTCTGCCAAAGCCGCGTCCGCCTACACCCGCTTCCTGGGTTTGTCTGCACACCAACCAAACGTGCGCACTGTGAGCAGGCGGTGAATTCCAAAAGTGCAAGAAACATAATTGGCTCGCTCTGATCAGAGAGAGAGATCAGGTCAAGGTCAGGTCAAGCGTCCAGGTTTAGTCGAGACGCCCAGCGCATAAGCTGATCAAAATTTCACGACCTTGTATAATACTCCAATGATATACCTCTGCCAGTCAGAGTAGTCTTTGTTGACCATGGCAGCGATCTTGCTTGCCTCATCTGAGTCCACAACACTCTTCTTCAATGCTACAGGTGTTTGGACTGCATACAAGTCCGTCCCAAAGTCATCCATGACATCCTCCACAGCAGCAGGTCTGCTGGTAGTCATTGGCCCTGTGCTCTGCAGAGATGCCTAGGAAAGCCATCAGCGCAGTAGACTACCTACATAGATCAAGTTTGCAATGTCTAAGTTTAGGATACATCACATGTGACATGATGAATGTTGAGGTCACAGCCTAAGCACTCCCTACAGATGCCTGAGGATCACAAGTAGCAGCAGGGATGTACCTTCTCTAGTGAAGGCTGCTGCGAGCTTGACGACCTGCAACAAAGCCAGGGTATCATTTCTTTCAGGGTAGCAAATGCAGACTGTGTTTAATTTCCCCAAGCTGTCCTATTGCAGAACTGAATAACATAACTCTGAGAATTTGTGGCAGCAACCACTCTGCAATGGCTGTTATAGGCATTTGCAATTCCTGAAAAACTAGCTGAAAGAAGAAGCATCCTATCCACTGGCACTCGCTCTGCAGATGTCCCATATCAGGGACAATGAGGGATACTTTGTTTGCGCCTGCAAGGCAGGTCTAGATCGCGTTGCTGGAACTCTCTTAATGATGACACTTGTGTTCCGTGGCACCAAAAAAGCGTCGTCAGTGTAATCTGTAATTAGAAAGCATCTGCAAGATGTTACGCTGCAACTTCAAGGAACTCTGGACCGAGTTTCTGAGACACAGCAGGTCACTGCACGTACAGGCTTCTAGACCACGCAGGAAGCAACACTGAAGCGGCAAGTACTTCCAAGAGGTCGTATCACCCCTCGTGCCTGCGAAGCTACTACAACAACAACAACAATCAAGAAGCACAAGGCAAGAGCTGCCATGGAAGATTTGGACTGCAAGCGCCACAGTGCCTCGCTTTGTTGCACTCGCACGCAGATACATCAGAAGCTGATGTATCTGTAGGCTGCAGCTGTGTTCAAAACTTGGTGAATAACGGCTTAGGCGTGGACCGAGTTCCGACCTTCGGAGGTCTGTGCATTCGTAATGACGAGGTCAAAATTGAGGCCATTTCCGAGGTTTTTGTGCTCAATGATTCGCTCTTTCAAGTTGCCAACTGAGATGAAATGTCCATCAATGTTCAGGCTGTCAAAGTCGACAGCGCTCCTAAACTTGAAGTGAATGGCCATGGAGGACCACACGGCCCAAGATGTCAGGCAAGTACTCCACTGGAAGGGCGGTCACGCGCAACTCCTTGTGGACGTTGCTGGATGATGGTGAGCCACTGCTCGCAGCAACGGATGTGCCCCGCAGGAGCCGGCACAGGTCACTGCGCAGCCGTCGCAGGGTCTCGAGCTTGACGGCGTCGTTGTTGAAGGCGGCGGCGGCGGCGGCGGCAGCGGCGTCGGGGGCGGCGCCGTCAGCGGCGCCGGCGTGGCATCTGCCGCATCTGCAGCATAGGCGCGGCCTCTGNCTCCGGTAGCGCTGGCGGGGGGTTGAAGGTCTGGTTCTCCGTCTCGAGGACTCCTGACCTTGCCGCCGCACGAAGCTACTTGCCGCCGTCGTCTCTGGCTTTCCGGCCCCTTCGGACCGTGTCCATGCTTTTCGATTGTAAGAGAGAAGGCGCGCGGGGCGCATGAAATGAAACGGAGGCGAGGCCAACTCAAGCCGATACATTGTTCAGGCATTCCGCAGGCCTTAGTTGCATATTATAGAATGCGGCTCTCGCTTAGTGTGCAGCGCTCGCAAGCATTGGCTCTTCATCAACGTGCAGGGCGCGCTCTAAGTCAGGCCTCCGGCTTTCGTGGCGGCGCTCCAGCTCCCCAAGTTAGCTTGTCAGATTTGTTTGTGCTCACCCGTGGGTACTAATGTCATCTTAGGTACCTTAGATTAGGTCTCCGTATTATATAGCATTGTTTAGTCTGCACTCGACTCTGCCTGAACAATGTATTGGCTTGAATTGGCCTCCCTTTCAATTCATGCGCCCCGCGCGCCTTCTCTCTCAGGCAGAGTCTAGGGCAAACTAAACAGGGCTTGAATTATACGGAACCCGAAACCAAGGTGCCTAAGGTAGTAAGAGGAACATGGATCGAATTCAGCCAGAATCGCACCAACGCAGCAACCCACCAACCTTCGTAGCTGGGGCCAATGGCAAGGGCAGCGGCAATGTGGACCGGCGGCATTGCCGTTGCAGACAGACGGCTGGAAAGCCGGTTCTCTCGTCGCGCTCGTGAAAGTCGGTCGTACCTCAGTAACAGACCGACTTCACTACCAACTAAGCGGTCGCCGCCATGGACGCCGCTTTCCGCGCGCTGCTGCGCGCCCCGTGGCGTTGGCCGCCCTGGCAGATTGCCGCGCCGGCGATCGGCCTCGGCTTTGTGCTGCTTACCGTCCTGCTTACGTCCAGCCGCCGTGCAGCTTCCGCCGGCCTTGCGCTGGGCGTTGCACCCCCTGGCCTGTGCCAGGCTCTCGAGGCGGAGGATCCCTGCCGGGACCTCCTCGTCGCACTGAGAGCCTCCATTGCGGGCTGGGAGATGACGTACGTGCTTTGCATTGTGAGGGCTGTCAATTGCATGAAGCAAGTCCTTATTTTCACCCATGCTAATGGAATTCCCCAGACTGGACCAAGGTCTGGATCACTGAAGATCTACATGTGAGGGCTAGTCACCTCAGACTCGTTGCCACACCATCTACTTGATACAGCTTGGGCTACTACACACACCATAGTCATCTGAAGCTCTCATCCTTCAAGGCAGGTACGGATATGACACATTTCGGAGAAGCATATCAGTCCAAGGGGATCCCATGTTGGAGGCGCACTTGCTGAAGAAGCTCTTAGCGAAGAAGCCAATCACAGGTGCACATACATACATGTACTCTCTCTACTCGCAGGCTGCAAGCAGTAGAGTGTACAGCTAGCTGAATGAGGTGGTGACACCTTGTGATTCCACTGTGTCTGTGCATAGCTGGGACCCGTCCATCCTTCTCATAAAAGCGGAAACAATCACACACAAAGTCAATGCTTGAGGCCGTGAAGGTCTCGCAAGCTGAGAGCCTGTCAATGTGCAACTGTGTCAGAAGACTGAGATGAGATAGTTGTTGGCATCCAGTGGCTGCTCTTGGTGGGTCTATCACAGCTGCAGGGCATCAGAAAGGATTGGTGTGTACTACCCAGAAGTCTGCTTTTGGAGCTGTGGCTTGTAACATTTATTTACTACATCGCAATTAGACTCCTTTAGCTGGTAGGGTCAGCTCTTTACATGATCAACATGCTGAGCTTGATGCGTGTGTCATCGCAGAATATGTATGCCCACCACCTTGCGGATCTACTGGGCAAGGTACTGCTTCCTGCTCACTTCAGCATGATCTAGCCTGTCTTTCATCTTCAGGCACTCTGATTGATGCAGGAACCTCACAGAGCACAAGCATGAGGAGGACCAGGCATCATTCTTGACTGTTGTCTTTGAGGATTTGACATTGTGCTACTACAGGCTGTCTTGCGCCTTCTTGCACTTGCACTTAGTATGCAGCTTGCGCAGGTCTTCCCACTTTCTGAGGCTACACATCAAGTTGTACGAGCATTTCTACCTGGGGGAGGGTCCTTCATCCATCAGTATTGTTTCTTGGACTACTTGCGCATGCTCTGGCCGCAACGCGACGAGGTGGCTACCTTCAAGGCTGCAGATATCATTCTTGTTGATACTGCAGCCAATGACTTTGTCATGCTGCAGCCCGGCATGCTTAATCCTCAGATGTATCGCGTCTTTCAAGTAAGTACTATCAGCACATGCTCAGACTTTCCTGAACGTGTAAGCTTAAAAGGTTGCGAAAGGGTCTGTATGATGTGGGGGCCTAGCAAAGCTGCCAGGGGGTGTGCTCAGAATTCTGCAATATTTTCCAAGTGGACTAGCAGTGTGCTCTTGGCAATGTCTTTGCAGGGCATGTATGCTGCCAGTCATGCAAGAGCTTGTTGCTGCTCTCCCTCGTTGTTAGTCATTGGTAAGGATACTGATATCGTACTTCACACCAGCTGTGTACCAAAGCAGCATAAATACTTGGTATACATTCGGCATCTCCAATACCTATGCTGATCTTGCAAAGACACGTTCTGTGTAGAATGCGGAGTCCCTTGTGAAACAGCTGCTACAGCTACCTTCTCGACCCTTTGTACTCTATGTCCACTTTGGGCTTTTCAAAGAGAAGGGATACACAGGCGGCTTCAATCGATCTGCAGAGTCCGTTTTAAATACGGTGGCAGCCCTTCATTCTGTTCCAGCTATTAGCATGTGGCGAGCCCTCTTCCCAGTCATTCCCTTGGACTCAAAGGAGACAAGTACAAGGGGCAAGGATCCAGTGACAAGCAATCTGAGCTATGTTACAAATTTCATTGATCATGTCCATCCCAGCCCTGATGGTCACAAGCTTACTGCCATTTTGGTGATGCACTACCTCTTCACCTCCTTCTTATCCCTATTTGAGGCAGGCACACACTATGGAAGCTTTGTGCAGCTTGATGCTGGCAAGGTGAACCTGCAAGCTGATCAAGTTGCTCCTGCACGACCTGCCACCTGCGAGCTGAAGATGCCGAAGTTGTATCTACTTGAAAATGCTTCTGATGATCTGAAGTATACAGAAGGTGGTCTTGCATCCTGCGCATTCGCTGGCAGTCTTGAGCTGGCTGTGCCAGTCGGGACAATAGGGAATGTGACAGGCTGGGTCCTGGAATCTTGTGGCCCCCTTTTTCCAGAGCTGCTCTGCTGGAAAGCCAAGTTGGCTGGGAAACCCTTGACTGTGACCATCAGACACCAACCACGGAAGAAGGTTGCAATCTTGTACAGGATACGGCCTGTCACAGATCCAGGCTACCAAGGTGCAGGTGCAAGCATTCTGCTCAATGCCAAGCCCCTTGGCTCATTGGTTACTCAGATACCTGGCAATGAGCTCACGCATCTTTGGCTGAACGACACCATTGTTCCTATGAGCACGCAGCTAGCAGTCAATCTGACTTTCATACCCTTGACTGACAAATTTGTCCTGCATGCCATTGTTACATATTAGTTACCATTGAATCTATTTATTGCAATTGCAAGGCATACTCTGTCTCTGTGCATTACACATCAAAAGCATCTTGCACGGTCAAGGCATGAGTGCATATGGGCGGTTTTGCCTCCGACTGGTGCATTGCTGTCAAAGGAGCGTGGCCATGTTATGCAAAATGCAGCAGCGAGCAGGCCTGCCAAATCAGAGAGCCTGCCGATCTTCGAGAGCGACAAGCCCAGCAGCGATGGCTACCACTGGTTCCTGGTGCCCTGCTCCCCATTTGTTTTGGGGTTGTACCTGCACCTGTACTCTAACCATACTCCTAGCCCTGAGGTGCGCTGATTGACCTCAAAGTAGCTTCTTCGATTTGACGCGCTTCGAAGCAAAGGCACTGCATTCCACACCTTCGCTTGAATCTGATAGGCATTTGAGACAACGGAGTGTCCATTTCTTTTGGGCTGGCCATTGACAACCATCGCCTCCTTCTGAGAAGCACACTATTTCAGCCTCTTGGTCAGTGCAGACGTACTTGCTCGGCAGCATCGCCGGCTAGGCCCAAGATGACAGTCCCTTGGCATTCACACTGTTACCTTTGCCCCACAGCCCCTCTGCGCATAGGGCTTCGTTTCGTGTAGCCCCACATTCTGCACCACCTTTAGCCTGAACAGTTCATTGGCTGCAAATTTGGCCTCCTTTCCATTTCATACGCACCGCGCGCAATTTCTCTGAAGTGAATGTCAGTTCTGCCAGTGCGGCTATTGACCATCAACGGCACTGGCTTTCCCCATTCCCCTTCAGTTGGGCGTTCGCTTCGATCACACGCCCGCCGCGGCCACCGTCGAGTTCCCGCGCCCCGGGGGCCTCCTCTCCCTCCGCAGGTCCACGTGGCACTCTCGGAGCGGTCGTTCTGATGCCCCGACGTGGCGAATGAGCGGGCCTCATTGGCGCGCAGCCCAACTGGCCCCCTTCACAAGAAGGAAGTGCTCGCCCATTCACAGGGGGCAGTTTAATTGTGCTTGTTTTCCTTACCGCTTTCCCTGGCCCCATTCTCGTACTTTGTTCATTCTTGGGCTGGCTAAATTCTCGTTCCAATGCTGACACGGAGGTGCCAAGGAACAGCACTTCCACTGTAATGCAAATGGCTGTGAGAGGCTAGCTCACAGAAGGGCGGGTGCTGTGGAAAGCCAGACCAGAAAGACAGAAGCCCAGAGGAATGTACAAATCGCGCCGTCTGCCTAGCCTGTGGCTCCGCTGATAAGAATGTGGCTCTCCAAACGGGGCAAAAGGGAGCCAGCCCGAAAAGAAATTGACTAACATAGTCATGAACATCCATCTGTATGCACCCGGCTGGCTTCTTATCAGCAGCCATATTCTTCCCCCCGCCGCCCGCACGAGCGTCGGCGCCGCCGGCGGCGGCCATGGCCGCGGCCGCCAGCGCCGCCGCC
>WELB01000141.1:166129-184539 GCA_009602725.1 Spirogloea muscicola
GCCGCCAGGGTTTCGGGCTGCTGCCCAGGGCGGGCGGCGCCCTCGCTGACGTCGGCGGCGACGGCTGCGGCGGCAACGGCGCACTTGCCCGCAGCGCGCCGCCGCTGGCCGGCGAGGACGCCGGTGCCTTCGACGCCACCGCCCAAAAGGCGTCCTCCTGGGCCGCCTTCTTCGCCGTCCTGGTCGTCGTGCTCGCAGCGCTCTACTACGCCTGGCTCGACCCCCGCACCGGCTACGGCGGGGCCTTCCTGGCCGCGCTCACATCGCTGTCCGACAACACCGAGGTGGGGTTTCCACTTATCGTCGTGCAGTCGAGACGTTGGGGTCTGTCAAGGAGCCGGGGGTGCAGGCCCTGATCTCATCTAGTTAGTAGGGGTTTTGGGTTTTAGGACTCAGGTAGGGTTCTTCGAGCAGGTGTCAGCTTCAGGCGCTCGCGCTTGGGGTTGAGCATCCCACGCCCTGCTCAGCGAGCGGCTCAGCCCTTCTGTTATTGAGCCCTTTGATTGTGGAGCCAGCGGGTCCGTCCGTCTGATGCCAGTCGCGTCACGAGGACAGCCTCTTGCTTTAAGTTGCAGCCTCCCTGTTTACTCTCTTGGCGAGCTGGGCTTCCTCTGTACTCTTGTGAGCGATGCACATGTTAGTGTGCCCCTCTGGACATACATGAAATTTTCTCTGAGGATGCTTCGAGGATTTTCTCACCAGAGCACAGGATTGCAGGACCATTGCCTTTGATCCAAAGGACCCGCATGCAAAGAACATGTTGTTGCTGATGTCCTGTTTGTTATCCAACGTCATAAGGATCCATCCTATACTGTGGAGTGACTGTTGGGGCTGGCTCTACTCATCTGGTGCAGGTCGTGATGCTCGAGGTCCTACTCATATTCGCTCTTGTGCACAGCGGCGGCGCTGCATTGAGGGGGACTGCTGAGAAGGTCATTGGTGAGCGCGCCTACCGCGTGCTATTTGCCGGCCTTTCCCTCCCGCTCGCCGTCTCTGCAGTGGTAAGCCATGTGTAGCATCTGTGCCGGTGGGCCACGACATCCCTGTTGCTGGCCAACGGCTCTTCTTACCTTTTGTTGCCACAGTCGCTGCCGTAAGGTGTCCAGCAGACTAGCAGCTCCAGCTACACCCACTCAAGCGTCCCAGTTTCCTTTCAGCTGCCAAAGGACTCTCGTAATGAATGAACCGTACTTGAGTCACAAATATCAGCTCAATGAGATGTGCAGTATATTAGTCAGGTCCTGCTCTGATTTATCAGCAAGGCTGGCTGACCTCATGGTGGCGGTTTTGCTTGGCGGCAGGTGTATTTTATCAACCACCGGTACAGCGGCACGCAGCTGTGGCAGGTGCGGACGGTGCCAGGCGTGCACGAGCTCGTGTGGGTGCTATCATTCGTTTCCTTCTTCTTCCTCTATCCATCCACCTTCAACCTGCTCGAGGTTGCGGCTGTGGACAAGCCAAAGCTGCACATGTGGGAGACGGGCATCATGCGCATCACGCGGCATCCTCAGGTCAGCTCCATTACCTTCCCTCAGGCCAAGCTAGGCTGAGTGCCTGTAGCGCGGTGGTGTTCAGTGCCCGCAGATATTAAGGTCTAATGTTCATGGTTTAGGCCCTCCGGTGTGGGTGTCCTTGTCCTCGCCTGCCAGCTGCTGCATACTGTTCTTGCACTTCGTCCTTCAGCTCGGTTGCAGTCTTTGCAAGCTTCACATGACATATTGTCATCACTATGCTAATGCTCTGCTAGCTGCAAAATGTTTCTGCAAATGCTTTTGAGATAGCGATACACCTGTAGACATACTATAGACTAAAGCTGCTTGCTTTTGCGTTTGGGACTCCTGTTTGTCAGATGGTTGGGCAGCTCATCTGGTGCCTGGCACACGTCCTTTGGATTGGCAACTCCTTCATGGTCACAACCTCACTTGGCCTCTGTGTGCACCATGCCTTTGGTGTCTGGCATGGCGACCGCCGACTGCACACACGCTATGGCAAGGCGTTTGAAGAGGTGCAGGCTCGGACGAGCATTGCGCCCTTCCAAGCGATTGTCGAGGGTCGTCAACAGCTGCCACCAGATTATCATAAGGAATTCCTAAGGGCGCCCTATTTTGCTATTGTGGCCGTCACTTTGGGCGCCTACTTTGCACACCCACTGATGCAACAAGCAAGCTTTTGGTTGCACTGGTAAATGTACTGCTAAGTTTTGACTTAGTACCCGAAGCTTGGAGAAACATGCTCAGGAGTGCAAGTCAGGCACTCCCTTCTGCAGTGTTATACTGGTATAACATCTCTTTCTGCGATGGATCAGCCTGCGAAAGCATGCCAACTGTCTAGACAGCCTGCCAGCTCTGGCAAATTCTCGTGCATGCTTGCGCATAATGTCCTGCGCGTGCCCAAGGGGACCAGCACAACCCACCTGAATTCACAGTAAACAGCAAGAGACAGCCCAGTGCAGAGCTGGAGGCAACAAGTCTTTCATGAAACGTGGCTTTCACTTGCAGCCAGTACTATTCACGGCTTTCTCTTGCAGCCAGTACTTTCCAGAATTAGGACACAGATGCCATATGACTTTCGAGAGCCTACTCGACCTCCTTGCCGACGGTGGGCTTCATTGCATACTCCTCCTCCTCCTTGGGGCTGTGGATGGTCACCATGTCCGGCAGCGGCGTGATGGGGCCCTGCTTGCCCTTGGGGTCCCAGTCAAGCATCACCTTCACCTTGATGCCCAGCACGCCCTGCACATTATACACGACAATGTCAGATCCTAACACCAAAGTGCCAAGGCAGTCAAGAGCTGGTCAGACACTGCTACAAATACAAGATGACAATAGGGGCCTGCCAGCATACACTGGGCATGTGACATCCATGGGAGGCCATGTTCCATTCATGAGATTGGAAGACATGAGTGATGCCTCATACCTGGCGCAGGAGTACGTGCCGAACAGCGGAGTCAATATAGTCATTGACAGGGCTGCCCGAGGAAATCATGTACCCATCCTTGAATTTCATGCTCTTCGCGCGCTGCGCACGGAGCTTGCCGCTGACAATAACCTGCATTTCACAAAATGTTTCCATAGGGCTCAATCACAGGCCCAGAGTTGCTGCAAACATCATCAAGATCGTAGGCTATCCTCTGCACTTCAATGACGGGTGCCTCAGACCTCTGCCCATTAAGCCTCAATCAAGAAAAGAAGCTGACGGTGAAGAATTACCTCGCAGCCCTTGGCGCCAGACTCCATGATGAAGCGGAGCACTCCATAGCACGCCCTGTTTCATCATGGTCAAGAGGGGGCGAGCCGAGAACGTGAGGAGAAAGCTAGACTAGTAAGGAGCTGGACATGTCCATGCTGCTTGAGGGCTGGCAAGAAACTAAGTGCTTCTTGTGGATACATCAGCAGCAAACAAGCAAGTGCAAGGTGGTATATACCTGCGGACTGCAAGGCCGCCGAGCAGCTTGTATCGGAGGGACTCTGCCTGGGCAATGGCGCAGAGGCCACGGTTGTTGACCTTCTCGGCATACAACTCCACCGTGTTCTCAGGGAAGTTAAAGCGCTTCTGGACGACGGACGTAAGCTCCCTGATCCTGCGACCCTTGTCGCCTGTGTTCCAACGAATGGGGAATGCTCATCAGCAAAACCTTCTGACATAGTCCGGAGTGTCCGGCAGAGTCAAAGCAGCCTGGCAGCTGCAAGTAGCAAAGAGAGTCCATACGTCATCCTATTACTAAGTTACTAAGGTGAGTAAGTCACCTACAAGAGTCCTACCTACACAGCTGTCAGTGTATATATATCCACGTCCACATAAACTTGTCACAAGGCAGGAGGGCGGGCCCAGCACTTGACTATTTCATGTACCATGAACCATGTACTCAAGACCATGATTGTCGCAAGGGCCGCCACGCTTGACAGACTACCACGGCAGCACTGCGTATTACCTTGCACCCGACGTTCCAGCAGCAACAAAAGCCAGCCTCATCTACGCAACCTGCTGTGGCACTGACAATGCTGTTTCTTCAAGCCTTGCTTGACTTCCGCTGCGACTAGGTATCTCCCGAGACGTGGGAGAGGACCTCAGCGCTCCGACCCTTCCCACCAGACTACCCTGTCCTGCCATTGCTGGCTGCGTGCAGGGCTCACCGAGCACGTTCTGCGTGCGCGTGGCCCGGATGATGATCTCCGTCCGCATGGGCGTGACGCGGACCTCCACGCCGGAGTACCCGTCCTCGGCGAGCTCCCGCATTAGAAGCTCGTTGAGCTCCGCGAAGAAGACGCCGTCCGCCACGAACTGCGCGCAAAGCGGCCGGCTGGCGAGCGTGAGGGCGGTGACAGACGAGAGGGGAAAGCGGGGAAGGCGCGTCAACGACAGCATCTGGAGCCTTGAGGGACGGCCGCTAGGAATCAGTGCCGCCGCCGCCGCCGCCGCCGTCGCTGCCGCCGCCGCCGCCGCAGAGGCAGCGAGAGGCCGCCCGGGCTGGCGCTCAGACCTTCCGCTTCTTGCTGATCTGCGTGGCCATGCTGGGCAAGGCGCGGCGCGGCGCGGGCCCAGTTCGGCTCCCCGGCGGCAGCGGGAGCGGCACGGGAGCCGGTGCGGAGGCCGGGATGAGCGCCGGAGCTCGCGGCGGACGACGCGCCGCAAGTCGCGCAGCAACCCGCGGGGAAGGGGGGCTTGGGGACGGTGTTGAATGACACCCTAAAGTCTCGAACCCTGGTGGCAGGACCCCAGTCCTGCGCGGTGGATTTCTTGCCGTTGATTTCTTTGCGCCGATACGATCGTACGGCAGCCGCTTGCAGGCACAAACGAGGAACGCATAGGCGACGGCAGAGCAACGCGATCATATCCCCGGTAGTGAGGAGATGTATGGAACGTCGGATCCGATCGCCGGCATCTGCGATGTATCGATCTACGGTCCTAGCGCCTCACTTGCGCCCGCTCCCGTCATTCCCCGGCCAACCCGCGACGCTGACGACGCCTCTCGGGTTCGCTGGCCCTACGTTCATTTGTTCTGGGCTGGCTATTATACAGCCATCGCCCTCTACTGGAAGCGTCATACCTTTCCCTTGGACTCTGTTTATTGTTTCTGAGCCGGCTACACACAGCTGGCTACCAGCGTGGCTGGGCTCCCCGGCCAGTCAGCCGGAGGATTGCCTACTGGAGCACGTTCTGCACACATTTTGCACTAGCTTTGCCTGAACAGTGTACTGGCTTAAGACGGCCACCTTTTCATCTCATGCACACTGCGCGGCTTAACTCTGCACAACGTATACGACCAACGACTACAACACGTGCTTGAATAACGTCTTAATGAGCCTCGCTACGTGCCTGTATGAGCACCTGCTTGAGCTCCATCAGAGTACACTACGGTCCATCCTGGCTAATAAGCACAGGAGGCTTCTGTCAGGCTGCACTATCTCAGGTGAATGCGTACATGTTCTTCTGCACTATCGGCAAGGCTCCACACAATGTTGTAATTGCCAACACGATGCTATGCTTATTTGTTTGTATATTGTCCAAGTCCTCAATGCTATTGGTTGACTAAAGTTGGACGGCTGCAGAAGGCAGGACGCAGTATGGTAGCAAGTAAGCATATACCACATGGAAGGTGGGAAGGCCTCTTGCATTTCACATGATGCTACAATTGGGGGGCAGATCTTGCTGACCACCTCCAGCAAGTGCAGCCATACCGGGAAAGCTGCAGCAGGCGTTAAAACAATGAAAAGCATAGCTTCAGTCAGTACTTGGACCAGGCAGTAGGTATCTCTACGTGACCTGGTTGCTTGCATGAGGCTCTGACAAACAGGCTCAAATAGTATATTGATGTTCTTACCTCGGCACTCCGTTGGGCCCCATCTCCATTCCCGGTGCCAACTCCTGTACAATGTCCACCGGCGGCTGGCCGCAGTCCTGCATCTGCTGCATCAGGTCTACAATCTTTGGGAAGTCTTCTGGCGTTGTCTCATAGATGACACAGAGCTGCTGAATAATGTGATGCTGCCTTGAATAGCGGTCATAGTCCTCTGTACTAAGCTTCTCCCGATTGGATGCCAGCCACGCAGGATAGCGCTCGCCAATCTCCTTCATAGGCTCGTAGAGCACTTCTTCTGACAGGAGCTGTCGCATCATTGTGTCCATCACAACTTGCATATCCTGTGATCCAGAGATAGGCTGCTTGAGATCTACAGGCCCTTGGAATTGCATACACGCCACTTCTGCAGGTACATGCAGTGACGTTACTGCAACTACCACAACCATGACTAGATATTTCTACTGCAACTGCAAGTACATGGAGTCTTTTGTTAACCATTCAGAGGACCGCTGATGCAGCGACTGACTGTAGCCTAGGCAAATATGGTCAAGACCCACCTGCGAACTGCCGACGTCCTCGAATTGCCTCACAAGCTTCTCAATTAGCTCGTCATCCACGGCGCCATTTGTCTCCTCCATGCTCTCCACAGTCTGCCGCGTCTGCTCTGCCAGGGTCTCCAGCGTCGACGCCAGCCTCTCGTCTGGCAGCAGCAGCAGCCAAACCGGCATGCACACAGGGCATGAGATAGCGCCGCAGTGAGGAGCACCAAATGCACATGAGCACGACTGGTCGAGTGATTCAGGTGGTTGTCAAGGACCTGAGTTAGAAACGGCGGGAGCAGGCTTCTTGGGCGTCTTCTTCTTCTTCTTGTCCAGCGCCGGGAGGCCGACGCCAAGGCCCTGCGCGGAAGCGGGGCTGCCTGCCGTCGCCGCCGCCACCGTATCCGCAGCGACACCTGGTGCACTGGAGGCCTCTGCCGCGGTGCTAAGAGACCCGGCCCAGCCACTGCCGCTGCTGGCCGCCTCCTCCGGCGCAGAGCTCGGGGGCCTGGGCCCGGCGGCCTTGTGGAAGTCGTCGAGGGCGCCTGGCTCGCCAGCGCCGCGCCCACGCCGCCGGCGCCGAGATCGCGTCAGCAGCTCTCGGAGGCCAGGCTGGCGCTGGCATCCACTGGCGCAGCAGCACGGCAAGGAGCGCGGCCAGGCCCTCCATAGAGGAGGAGGAGCAGCGCGGCGGCCACTCACTGTTGAGGATGTCGTCCAGGTCGTCCTCCTCGGCGCCCGCCATAGCCGCCGCAGCGGCAGGCCCCCGGGTGCCGCCTCCGTCTCGCAGCCGGCTGCCGCTCCTCAATCCCCCGCCGCTTCTCACGCCGCCGCCGCCGCCAGCGGCACCCCTGCTGCACCTCCTCCGCCCCGGGCTCGTCGTCGGCCGCCCTTCCACGTGGCGGCCGCGCCGGGATCCTTGGCTTCCACGTGGCCGGGGGGGGCGCGGAGCTGGGGTTCTGCGAGGGGGGGCTGTCGTCCTAAGGTTAGGGTTTGGACTCGGACTTAGGGTTTAAGGCAGCCAATTCTCACCGCGCTCTCCGCCTCGAGGCCCAGCGCCTTTGCCGCCGCAGAAAGCGCCGCCGCCGCCGCCGCCGACGCCGCCGCCGCCGCCGCCGCCGCGGCCTCGGACGCGGAGACGCCGCTGCGTCGTCCTTGGTCTTTGGTCTCAGACGCTCCTACGCGGGCCAGGGTCGTCGCCGCACGTGGTGGGCGAGCGCCTGCCGGACTACAGCGCGTGCGTCTCGGCCCTGCCCGCTCGCCATGATGCGCCTCGACCTGCGGTGCATGGAAGCCGCGCCGCCGCGGAGGCACGCTGCGGTGGCCCCGCCGCTCGGCGCGGCGCCAGCCTTCGACTTGCCTGCCGTCAAGGACGTGAGCGCCGCGCTGCTTTTGCACTCCACCGCAGCACAAGCGCCGTTGTTGCTGTGCCGAGGACTGCGTGAGTCAGGAAAGCGTTATCGATTGTGTGCTCGTGATGAACGTGAGTGCAGCTCGACGGGTTCGAGAAGGCGGCCATTGAGCTTGTGAAGCCTGCGCATGGGACCACCACGCTGGCCTTCATCTACCAGCACGGCGTCATCGTGGCCGTTGACTCACGCGCCTCCATGGGGCCGTACATTTGTAAGTCTCACACGAGCAGCTGGCGAGTTGAGCAGGTTCCTCGTTTTAATTATGGCGCTGTTTTGCAATATCAGTTTGCTAGTGAAGGCAGCACTTTCTTGAAGTCTTAGTGTACCAAAGGAGTGTATTCTCTTGACATACTGCTTCAAGCCCAATTTACGCAGCTTCGCAAACGGTGAAGAAGGTGATCGAGATCAATCCGTACCTCCTGGGGACTATGGCTGGAGGTGCTGCTGATTGTCAATTCTGGCAGCGAAATCTGGGCATCCGGGTGAGTGAAAAGGCCATTACCTTTTTCAGTCGTCCGTGGGGCACTACATCAGGACCGAGAGCTGCTGTGGGTTGACGCGATGGTTCTGCTCGTCTTGGATGAATCTATTGTTGTCACATAGTGAGTGACTTGCCATCGGTGCCTTTGTCTTTATTGTTGCCGTTCGTGCCTTGGGTGCTCTTCTTGCCAGCCAGCCAGGAACAAGTTGTGAGGTGGCATCTGTGTTGTCCTATGGCAGTGCCGCCTGCACGAGTTGCAAAATAAGCGGAGGATCTCGGTTGCAGGGGCATCAAAGCTGTTGGCAAACACACTCTACTCGTACCGAGGCATGGGCCTCTCAATGGGCACCATGGTGGCTGGCTGGGATGAGACGGTGAGCACAGTTGCACTGTGAGGATACTTGTAGTTTATTGTTGGCTTTGTTGCAAGTAGCTGATTAAAAGAGGAAACTGGAGTCAGGTTGTAATTAACTTTCACTGGCTATAACCAGAGTGGTGATTGTTATTATATATCTAACCAAGGTCTCTATATAGCAGGGGCCAAATTTGTTTTATGTGGATAGTGAGGGCTCCCGGATCCGCGGCAAGCGATTTTCAGTGGGGTCTGGCTCTACATATGCCTATGGCGTCTTGGATACAGGGTTAGTTGCCCATCTGATGAGCTGTCAAATCTATGCAACCTTGTTTGCTTGCTGCATGACCAGCAAATAATCATGGCAATGACACTGATATACGTCGGTGTATTTCCTGGTCTCATCAGGTACAAGTGGGAGATGAGCAAGGAGGAGGCGCAGGAGCTTGGGCGTCGTGCCATCTACCACGCCACTTTCAGAGATGCCTATAGTGGAGGCACCGTCAGTGGTAAGTGCACCAAATGATTGTGCACCCTTTTCACATAAAGAAGGGTGGCACGCACGACAGTTGCTGTATATTGACGTAATCACTCGTCCTGGTTACTGGATGCATCGACAAGTCCTCAGTGCTGCAGAACGCTTGGTTGTGAGCTGAGTCTCTCGCTGGTCCTGCAAGCGCAGTGTATCATGTGGGACCTGAGGGGTGGGAGAAGGTGTCTGGGGATGACGTAATGGAGCTCCACTACAAGTATTATCCAGCACCAGAGCCGGAAGCAGAGCAATCAATGATGGAAGCGAGCCCTTCTGATATAGCTTCTTGATAGCTCACTAGTCTCCTGTGCTCACAGACTCCTGACCTGCTGATGTTCTATTTACGGGACTAGACGCCTATGAGCCCTATGCATGGCCAATATAGAGATTCAGTGTTACGACAATGCTCCTTATACGGTGGTGCAAGCGTGGGTATTGTTGCAAGCAATTGATGATGTATAGCATAGGCCATGATTTTGTAATTTCATGCTTGTTACCCGCAAGCAGTGGTCTGGGATTAATACAGGGAGGACACAGTCTTCCTTGGAAATCTTGCTGTCTTTCTCCCACTCAATGTCACTTGCAAGTGATGTATTGCTCATGCACAGGCTCACAAAAGTTTTTGTGCTTAATCGAATGAGTTTGCAAACTTCTGCTCAATGGAGGAGTTGTGCAGAGTCCATACCTCCCTTGCCGGTGGATCTTAGCATGGCCTTAACGTGCACAGCAAAAGTGCAGGCAAATGGTGGAATGGGTGCGGGCTTGACCGTCAACGGAGTAGCAATTATGTACTATACTGTCATGAAGCAGGCACAGGCACTTGTCTTCGGAGCAAACCATGCCAAATCTTTTACAAACGGAACCTCAGGCTTCCCGGCTGCTCGCTTGAAGGCGAGGTCACCTGGGCCATAGCAGCATGAGCAGCAGCGTGAGGAACTCCACGATCTAGTGGAGCATCCGTGTATTTCCGAGTGGTATGCTAACGGACAGATGGAAGTAAGGCCTTCACTCATTTGGCCTGCTGGACGAAAGCGCACATGCACGTCACGAGGCGTCATAGCAAAGGCACGAATTAGCTGAAAATACGAAATAGCAACCCTGGATGCCTAAACCCTTGTACCGAGACACCTAGGCGAGCCGCGACGCCGCCGCCGCCGCCGCCGCTGCCGCCGCCGCCATTGGCGCCGCCGTCTTGACGCTTCGAGCCCGATCTGAGTACCAGGGCGACGTCCGGGCTCATCCGAGGCAAGCTGTGCGAGCGTCGTCCTACTGCGGGCCCCTCCAGCTCGGAGCTTGGCCGGCGGAGGCCTGGCGGCTGCCGGTGGCGACAGCGGCCGCCATGAAGCTGGACGTGAACGTGCTGCGGTACTTGACCAAGGAGGAGTTCCGCACGCTCACCGCCGTCGAGATGGGCCAGAAGAACGTGAGCCCTCTGGCGCCACAGCGCCTCTCAGTGCTGCAGCCGACGAGCCCGGCGGCCAGACCATTGGCAGCGCGCCATGGCCATTTGGTGCCTGGCGAGCGGGGTCGCCAACTAGCTCGCCTTCTCTTAACTCAAAAGTGCAAGCGGACCAAAGCAGGGGCTTGCGAAGGCACTTCTGACCTTTCCAGTGGTGTGGGTGGACAGTGCTTGGACTGCGGCAGCCACTGACCTCCGACGTCTTCTGATTGTGCTAGCTCAATGCACTGTCTTGGTCTCGTAGAGCGAATGAGCGGAGTTGCTGACGGAGGCCACAGTTGTGCAGAAGAGTAGGCAGGATAGGCAACGTCTACGAGGACCACGATGTCATTGGCCCTGGTCGAGTTTCAGGCTTAGAGCAGTCAGGATTTCAGTGGGCTTTGCTTGACTTGAAGGCCATGCGGCAATTGGAGATAGATTTGAGGACTCATCTTGGAGCGTCCTGGCACTCCCTGGAATGTGACTCCAACAGATTGCACTGGGGCCATTGTCATCCAACATGAAGAGGGATTGTTGATTTGTCAAGGTCAACAATGTGTCAATATTGCTGATGCGTGGTTCTGTGTGTCGCAGCATGAGATTGTTCCAGCAGAGCTTGTGGAGCGTATTGCTGGTCTCAGGTGCACCTTCTGCTGCATACTAGTCGTGTTGATTTGACGAGCGGAACAAGCATATAATTGTCTTGTACGTGATGTGTGGTGCTCAAGGGGACTCCACAAATTGGACCAAGTGCATGTCATTTGTCACTGCTACTCACGTCTTGCTTATGTGTCGTGTGGCCTCTCACTGCAGGGGTGGAGGTGCTTACAAGAACATGAAGACGCTGCTAAAGCACAAGTTGGTGCATCATGACTCTTCCAAATGTGAGATTGCTCACTCGAACAGTTCTTGCTGACTACAGCTATCCTCTGGCATCCATCTGTGGATTGGTATCATTGTGACTCTGATAAGTAGTGCTAGAAATGAATGGAGTGGTAGTTGAATGACTGTTTACGGAGGCTACTTTTCCACATGGAGAATGAGAGTAGCCAGAGCTTAGGAATCTCTTGCATCTGCAGACGATGGTTTCCGGCTGACCAATCTTGGGTATGATTACCTTGCCATCAAGACCCTCTGCAATCGGGGCCTCATTACTGCAATTGGCCGCCAGATTGGGGTCGGTAAAGAGTCAGGTGAGAGCCATTTCCACAAAACAGGATTGGTGCATGCATCTAGCTGAACACACAGCAGGCTTGCCTTGTTACACAGGCATCAGCTGTGAAAGCTACAGCTGTGAAGCTTGTCAACTTCTTAGCGCATGCTAGTGTATCTGTGCTACCGTGGGCTGCAGATATTTTTGAAGCTGCTGGAGAAGACGGAGAGGTGATGGTGCTCAAGCTGCACCGATTGGGACGAACGTCCTTCCGAGCAGTCAAACTGAAGCGTGACTATCTGCATCATCGCAGCAGCTTTAGCTGGCTCTACCTGTCTCGTTTAGCTGCTCTTAAAGAGTATGCCTTCATGAAGGTGAATAGAGCTTTGCTAGCAACTTAAGGTCACAATCTCCAGTGCCTGCATGTCTTGCCAGGAATATAACCACTTGCAATCCTCGTAAGATGCTCTTTTTGTTGTCTTGGCAATTTAGGCAATTTTGAATCTTAGCATGCAACGAGGTGTGCAAGACTGCAAGGATGCGAGTGATTGAAGAGGAGTCTTGTCATAGTGTACAATCTGATGCTCTCTGCCTGATGTTGGCAGGCACTTGGTGAACATGGACTTCCTGTCCCAAAAGCTGTTAATTGCAATCGCCACTGTGTCTTGATGGGGCTGGTTCCTGGGTATCCTCTGTAGGTGCTGCTTCACTGACCTGAGGCACTTATGTCATGAGTCAGGAGTTGATTGCAGATAAGATATTGTCTCGTGGCCTGGTGTAGGGGAACAATTTCCTACCCTGCTGCAATCACTTGTTCAGGCCTCCACACTTTGTCAAGGCCTTTCAAAAAACATGTTGCAAGCTTTGGGTGACAGCACTATAGGAGGGGGTTCTTGTAGGCCAATTCCTGCTTGTAAGTCATAGATTCACTGGAAGGTGATGTGGCAGCGAAGTGGTGTTTGGGAGGGCTTTGTTGAGTACAGGGTTAAGTATAGTAAATTATAGTCTATTTTGCAGTGTCCAGGTGAAGGAGCTGCAGCACCCTGCCGCTGCCTTCCAGACCATCATTGGGTTGATTGTGCGACTTGCCAGACTTGGCCTGATCCACTGTGACTTCAATGAGTTCAATCTCATGGTAGGAGTTTCATTGCATCCTGGCTATATTTTGAATGTCTTTTAATGATATCTGAAAGTTGTAGATTGTACATACTGTTGCACAGCAGCTTATCTTCCCAATCAGGTTGCTCACATTCCCAAACTTCAGGCATGCTCCTATCACACTGCAGCTGAGTCTCAGTAGAGGCGCCTTAATTGTGATGCTACTCTTCGCGATTCCAGATTGACGAGGATGAGAACATTACCATGATTGACTTCCCCCAGATGGTCTCTGTGTCCCACAAAAACGCTCACATGTAAGTGCATGAAGCTTGGCCCTTGCATCTAGATTACTTTTGATTCTCGCTCAGACATTCTTATGATGCCTATGCTGTCACCTAATAGGTAGGTGACTCTTGGGAACAGATTATCGATGGTGGTTATCACTTGCAGGTACTTTGACCGAGATGTGGAGTGCATCTTTAAGTTCTTTGGCAAAAGGTAGGATGTAACCGATTGCGATACAAATCTCACTGATGCGGTTCTAGTAAGAGCATAGGCTCGGTGCCAGTGTTCGGGGTTCTTGTGCTGTCCGGTCCTCAAGAATACTGATCTAGTCCTAGCTCTAAATATCACTAGATATATCTTTGTCTTGCATCAAGGAAGGATGCGCAAAAGCAACATCTTCTACAGCAGCAAATGACCAGGAAACCTCATCTGCAGGTTCAACTATTCGCCGCCAGTCGGTTGGATGTACACTGATCCTGGAGACATCGGAGAGCACACATCAGAAACTACGCACCCTGAAGAGAGCAGCCGAAGCGAGACTGGGGCTGGAGCCCCAAGCTCCGAGGACCTTTCAGGAGAGGAACTGAGCTTGAACATGCATGGAGGGCAGTGCGGAGGGCCTGCAGTAGCTGGAGCGGAGGCAGAAGCTAGCGGTAGTGATAGGGACGCCGCAGAGTCCTCTGAGGAGCCTGCTACGATGACAGCAGAGGAGGAAGACAGCCAGGAATGGGAGGCGGGAAGGCCGTCCTTTGAAGCAATTGTGGAGGGGTCAAGAGGCTGGCTCGACCAAGAGCTAGCGGCATCTGGCTTCACTAGACAGAATCAGCGCATCCTGGAGAGGGTAAGTCGGGGTGTTGCTAGTACCTGACTACTAGCTTCATACTTGCACTGCAATGGACCAAGCTTTTGTGAACACTCTATTCCTTCATTTCAACGCAAGCTTATATGCATAAGCTGGATGCTGGCTGATGGACAGTATGCTGAGGAGGCAAGTCACACTGCATCAGAGGAGAGTGACACCGAGTCTGAAGAGGCTGAAAAGTGCGAAGCGGTTGGTGATGATGAAGATCTCCAAGCGGGCACAGGCAGCAAGGAAGTCTTGGTGCTTGGTACAGATGGTCAGGCTGATCGGTCCTCGCTGCAGAAGCTTGAGGAGGGTATCAGGTGAGACGACTTGGACCGACTTACAATGAACATGTAGGACCTGACAAGGGGATATGCATTCCATACGTGTTGGCATCCTTGGCAGGTGCATCTGCAGTTTGAGGCCACCAATGGGGCTGCTGAGGGAGCCTCACAATTGTCAGGCTCAGTGCGTGCCTTTTAGACTTGCTGGCCTAGATGAAGCCGCTCAGGAGCAACCAGGACAGACGAGGGCAGATGAAGTAAAGCTACTGCCGAAGCTGTTGTCTTGGCCGAGCTGCCGTACTTGCGAGTCTTGTGATACCTCTCTAGCTCCAAACATTATCTCGCCGGACAATGTCACACTGAGTTGCTCAATATTTACCACAATGCTTGCTTTTGCATTTAAGTATATCACAGCAGGCTGCATGCGAGTTTGGAAAAACTTAAAGCCAGAGGGTCACAGGGAAAGTGGCTCCTTGAATTATTTGTATATTCGTCCAAGCTTGACCTGTTTCGTGAAGCCACGGCCTGTTCATGCCCTCACACTTGCTCGTGTTCCATTGAAGTTGCAGGAAACTAGTGCTATTGCGTATGGTGGCAGTGAGGAGGATGTCCGTAGGCTGAAGTTTGACAACGAAAGGGTGCTCGCTCATAAGTTGGAGAGGCAGCGCCGGCAAGCAGCAGGAGCAGTGAGGGGAAAAGGAGGCGAGATGCAAAGGAGCTCCAGGAATGCCACTAAGGACCGGGGGGGTTCCAGGTCGAAGCAGTCGTCCAAGGCCCTCGCACAGTACTGATAACATGGCTTTGGCACCTCGTCCCTCGCACTTAGCAGTAAAAGTAGCAGAGCTTAACGGACGGTGTGGGCACAAGCATGCAGATTTCTGCAGCTTGGAAGGTATACTGCAGATGCTCATTTGAGGGATAGCCTAAGTCAAGTCAGCTAGCAACTAGAAGGATCGTTGACACTTCAGTCTCGTAGGCTCATTTGAAGGTAAGGTCCGGCGGCCAACAAAGCACTGCACATGTCACGGAGTCTGGAGCTGTCTTGACAGCCCATGAATATCTGAGGCGGGTACTGATCTGGCCTACTCTGTACTCGCAACCTGAATATTGTCTGAGGTAATTAGCCTTGAGTCAACAGACCAATGTCACATTTGGAAGCTGACAATAGGTACCCAACATCGGGATGGAGTGGCTTCGAGTTCTGGGAGGGATCTGCACTTTCATGCTCCAGCCCATGGGCAGTCTGCCCGAGCTGCCATGATGTTGAAGGCGAACTGCTGTGCCAACAGGGTGATGACACTTCATGCTCCAGCCCGTGGGCAGTCTGCCCGAGCTGCCATGATGTTGAAGGCGAGCTGCCGTGCCAACAGGGGTGATGACACAGTATCTTATATGAGGATCCCCCTTGGACGCTGAACAAACGGCTCAGTGTTGGTACTGACAAATGGAAGTTCATCATTCAATCTTCAATTTCAGTCATCATTCAAGTTGTTTTGGCATCGGTCCCTGTGGATGTTACTGCTATAAGTATTGCATTTAAAAAGAATGAAAAAATAAAAGCAGGCGCCAAAACCTGGCGCAAGCATGTACGACTATGCCTCTCCTAATTGCCAAATGCAGCCAAATGCATCATCATGTAGTTGATGATGTGCACGGATGCTAATGAAGCCCTACTCCTATCTTTTATCCAATCGGACCAGAGCCCCTATCAGGGGTCCCAGCCAAGACGAAGAACTTCCAAAGCATCTTCTATCACGACCTACTCGAAACCCACCTATGCATTCCCTGCCCTTACATGTGGGGCAAGGGGGAATGAACCAATAATTGTGAGGAAAAGATCGTGTATTAGAAAGAAATGTAGGCCAAATGGCCAGGTACAAAGGCAAGCACATCTAAAAATCTACATAACCTACAGCAGATTGACCCGCTCAATAACCACGGGTCAAAACATAAAGGTCACTACTCGATGCATGAATACTAGATGCCAGGAACGGAGCCCTTCTGCCACCTACTAGAGCTCGCCCAGCTTTCTGGTGCAAGGCACTAGCCTGAGCACCTGTGAGGGGGATGGGGTGGGGGGAAGGGAGGTTGGACATTGAGGTCCTGGGGTCCAATGTTGGTGTAGGCATTTGAGGTATTGGTAACTGGGTTACCGGAGGTTTGATTGAGCAGGGTGGTCCTAAGGGGTCACAGCCACAGTGTGGCCTAAGCCCTGCAGTCTCAGGGGTTGCACGCAGGAGGGCACCGCTGCCGCCAAGCTCTGCCTGGAAGCAACGTAAGCCCTTATTGAGGAGGTCAGCCTGGATGCATGCCAGGTGCTCCAGCGAGCAGTCTGCGCAAGGCCACAGATCATATTGTTGAGATCTATTGACAGTCGTATCTGTAGTCAACGAGCTGAGACTGCGGAAAGCTCAGGCCAACAATCAAAGCACCAACAATCTGTGGGGCTATGTTGACAATTATTGACGGGTTTGCTTAAATTTCTTTTACGCATTTAGGGTGCAACGCTGGGACATATTCGACAGCAACATTGACTGAGGGCGCTGGTTTGAGGTTCACAATGATCAGTGCCAAAGACCTAAGCCTGATTGGTGTGGGGACGTCACAACAAAAGCCTAGCTCTTCAATTGTGCAGATTGTACGAAGTAAGTGCATAGCAGCCACTTCAACAGCGTCACAGTCACTCTGGTGCTGGCACAGGTAGGAGCATCAAAGAGTGCTCACTGCTGGGGAGGAGAGCGAGCACGCAGCCGCCGCCACCGGCACCGGTGAGCTTGGCAGCCAGGTTGTGGCTGGCGCACAGCGCGACAATGCGGTCCACTGCAGGGTGGCTCACGCCCATGCTCTGCAGCAGGCCCTGGTTAATGTTGATGAGCTCCACAAGCTGCTCCTCTGCTTCAGGCTCCAGGACCGCCTTGCTGTCGCCGCCACTGTTGTCCCTCTGTGGCGGCAGCAGGAGGCCTGCTGCCTCCGTGGCAACTGCGTCCACGGCACTGAAGAGGCACGTCATGACTGCAGGGTGCCGGGCAATGCGCTGCGCCACAAAGGAGACCTGCGCGCCTGTGCTGCGGGCCACGCATGTGTCTGCGAGGAGAATCTGCAGCGGTGGTAGCCCTGCTGCCAGCTCTGCCGACGCAGTGACCCTCCCGCCCTTGTAGCTCAGGAAGCCACCTATTGTAGAGCATCAGTAGAGCATCGGTAGAGCATCACTAGAGCATCAGGTCCAAGAATCAACTTTCACTGGCCAACACTATCTGGCTTGGTGCACAACAACCAGGGCCCTTGGCCTCAACGCAAACCTCAGGTTTGACTGTGGAGGCTGGGACTGGCAATCACACACAGTTATTAACAGCGCTGCTTCATATGCAGGAACGAGAGTCAATCTGTTCAATTCACGTATGACGAGTTTGTATCCGCAGGCTCAGGGCGCTCATGAGCCCCAGGCTTGCACTGACCAAACGTGCTGATGCTGTTGTCAATGCCTGAGGGGTTGCCGTGGAACAGCCGCTCCCCTTGGAGCGCCCAGGCGTTCACCTGTGCAGCATTGGTACTCCTTAGCTGCCACCACGACCCGCAGTCCTCGCCATGCTGCCCAGGCTGGTCGTCCAGGCGCCCTGCTGCCGCCAGCAGGGCGGTGGAGAGGGCGACGCACAGCGCTGCCGAGGAGCCCAGGCCGCTGCCCATTGGCAGCTCCGAGGTGACAGTGACCATGGCCGACTGTTGCAGCCTGCGCACAAACACACATTCCTGATGACTCTTGAGGGCACAGTGATCGTCATTCCTTTAGATCGCAACGCCGGATCGAGGAGGACTCACAAACTCGCGTGATAGCCCACATACACGAGCGCGTCATGCACCGAACAGCCAAAGCTGGGAGCGACGCCGACCAAGTCGGGCCTAGTCGCCGCGTGACCTTTGGGAAGCGGGCGCCCACGGAGAGGAAGCGGCAGCGGCAGCGGCGGCGGCGGCGGCGGCGGGCAAAGCAGAGTAAACACTATGGTTAGCTGGTTAGCTAGCTAAAAGACGAAGTTAGCTAAGTGGGCGGCAACTCACCCCACGATCTTGGCGAGCAGGAAGAGCACGACGGCGGCGCCCTCGGCGAGGCCGGCGGTGGCGGAGCCGCCAGCGGCTAGCTGGTCCTGCGCCAGTGCGCGCAGCGCGGCGGCGGCGGCGGGCGGGCAGGGCTCCGCCG
>WELB01000141.1:184565-235456 GCA_009602725.1 Spirogloea muscicola
GGCGGGGTCGCCGCCAAGGCGCACGCGCGCGGCGGTGCGGAGGCCGATGGCGGCCGCCACGCAGGCGGCGCCGTGCACCACCGCGTGCTCGCCGAAGAGGATCACCTTCCCCGGCGCCGACGCCTCCCAGGACGTGCCGGCGGCGGCGGCGGCGGCGGCGGCGGCGGCGCCGGACGGCATGGCCGAGGCTGGCCAGGCAGGAACTTCGAACTTCCCCCCTTCCCTACTTTCATATCAGCAGCCGCTTTCTTCCTACTTTGTTGTTCTTTTGCAGCCAGAAAGCTTGTAAGGAATGCTGTGGATCGCCAAGCCCGGGCTGCCGGCAGCGCAAGGAAAAGCGGGGAGGCATTGGGATGGGACCGCAACGGTAAAATTGAGCAACGGTCACTGCAGGGGCAAGGGGGGTCCAGGGGTCCGAGGTTGGGTGGAGAACTCACCCCCTCTCCCATCTCGGGTACCCTCTGTATAGCCCGACGGACTGCGAGCCCCTGCCATACGGGCCCGGGTGGGACATTTGGCACCCAGTCCCTCGTTGAGGACCCGTCCCACGACCTGTCGACGGCTGTCAACGGGCTGCCACCGACAATGTACCCATCCATCGGCAACCACCGCCATACTGACGGTCCCCCGTCACGAGCAGCTGACGGTCACTACCCCCAGGCTATCGTCGGCCGTCTATCGTTCCCGTCATCATTAACGGCTAACAACGCCGTCAAGGCAGTCTACAGCGCTGCCACCTCCCGTCGCCGTTCCAGCGCCAGCACCATGCTGTCTCGCGTGTCACGGTTCCGGGTTGCGCCGCTCTCAGCTCTATAGTAAAGCCACACTGCCCAGCCTGGTGAAATTGTCCGTCTCCAGGCATCTGTCAAGCCTTTGCTGCGGCACTGACAGTCAATTTATTCATCAGCCGGATGAGGTGTCTAGTCTCCAGGAATCTGTCAATACGTTACTGCATTGACATTCCAGCCATGTAAAATCGTTACACAGCACCACCCTCAGAGGCGTAGCGTCCTCGCACGCCACATTTTCCTTAGGCCTCCTCAGGCCAGACCTCATTACACTGCCCTGTCTCGTCATGGAACCGGATGCATCGGGAAGTGCAAGGAAGATTGGTGTTGGGATGAGAGTCAAGAGCCACCCTGTAGCCCCCATCTTGGCTTCGTCCTCAGTGCCTTGTCCAAGGGCCCTTGCACCACGAAGTTGCTCAACATTCTCCACACACCAATGCCATCATGGCTTCCCCATTCAAGACTCATTCCTTCGTCTCTGGGAGGGTACTCCATTCATCTTCACCAGAAGCTCCAGTCCACACGGAAAGCTGTCCACTGGTTGTCGCCAGTAGGCACGTCGCTTTTTGGGCCAGCCACATGGGCTTCTAACCCCGGCAGTTTGTCAAAGGTGGACCTGATCCTTCAACACAAACATCAAGGGAGGTCGGATTCCAGCAGCAGCAGCAGCCATAGTGCAGCAGCAGCAGCAGCAGCAGCAGCCAAAATAGCAGTAGCAGCTACTGTAGCAGCAGCAGCATAAGCACCTGGACCAGCAACAGCAGGAATACAGCCAGGCGAGATAGCATCACCGTCATCCTCTGACTCTTCAGGATCGTTCCCATGTCGAGGAGCTCCCTTATGCTATCCGTTGACATGTTCGCCGACGCTCGCCGTGTTCGCCATATTCGCCGACGCCGAAGCTCGCCCAGCTTTCTGGCAAAGCATCAGCCTGGGCACGCTGAGTGGCTAGCTCAGCACCCTCTGCACGGAAGCCGCACTCACACTGGCGCATCCCAATCAGGCAGTTAGGTGGGAGGCCGAGGAAGAGGTGAAGCGACGTCCGAAAGGCCTCGGAGCTGACGCTGAAGGCGTTGGCGACGGCGTGTGAGGTTATCCAGTCGGTGGCACCAGGTGTGGCTAGAGAAGTCTTGCCAGGCTCCTTGGATTGTTCTGAATCCCTGGCAGCCTCCTCAACCTTCTGCGGCGCTCGTCTTCCACTGCCGTAACCAGTTTAGATTGTGCCCCCTATCAGAAGCCTGGGCGAGGGCGGAGAATGGCATGAGTAGGGGTTGGAGAGAGGGAAAAGAGCCGATGGCTGAGTCGCGGATGCTCCTCAGATCCGCTTGGAAGGGGAAGGAGCCTTCCTCCACGTCGCGTACAGGGTCATGGAGGCAAGGGAAGCGCATGGGGAGCAGAGAGGCGATCTGGTGCCAGCAGCCCAGGCTGCTTGCGCCGTCTGCTCCAACGACCGGCAGCCAAGGCCGCCATGCGAGTGGGAAGGGAAGCCTGGAGGGAAGATGAAGCGGAGGGGAAAGATGAAGAATGTAGAAGGGATGCCGGGGACTGCAGAAGTAAGAAATGCGGCTGCTGATACTAAGGAATCGGCTGTAATCTGCAGAAGGGAGTTGTCGAATTCCTTGTAAAGCTAGCCAATCATGCCCATTGGGGCGACTGTGCGTTGCAGGTAGCGTGCCCGTTGGCCGATGCAGCGGGTGAGAATGGCCAACGCCAGCTGTGTCTCCAAGGAGGGGAAGGGAGGGGAGCGAGGTGTTGTTGGAGGCGTTCCCGCAAGTCCACCGCCACGTGAGCTGGTGTGCCGAGGGGGACCTTGAGGATGGCCAGCCCATTGGCAGGGGTCTGGCAGCCATGGGGGAGTTGGAGGTTGGCGAGGAGACCGCGTGGGAACCATGCCACGCTCTTGGACGGGCAAACCCGCAGGCCCATCAGGTCCAGTTCACGAACGAGCAAGGGGTAAGCCGCCGTGACTTCAGCTGGAGGTCCAATGATGTGTATCATCCGCGTAGGAGGGGAAGAGGAGCTCTGGGTGCGTCGTATAGCCCGGCAATGTGCCAAGGCCAACAGGATTTGCTTAAGGGGATCTCCCTGGCGTGTGCCAGTAGATGACCACAGCGTCTTCCACGACCCTCCGGCTTGCCACAGCAGCCGCCCTGGGCGGCCATAGGCCATGAGGAAAAAGGATATAAGGGAAGGGAAGTGGTCGCGCAGCTCCTCCATGATGACGCTGCGCTCCACTGTGTTGACAAGCCCATGGCCTCTTGCTTTCTAGCTTGCCTTCCCCCACAAACTAATGACCTCCCTTGAAGGGAGAGCACCAGCTCCTCTTCTCTCACAAGTCATATCCAGACTTGTACTGACAAAAACTAAGAGAAAGGACGAGGTGTCCAGGAGTAGCTCCCATGATGTGGCGCTTCTTAGAACTACATACAGAGGGCCTCCCATCTGCTCCTACTGTCAAAAAACCTAGGCATATTGAGCAGACATGCTGGAAGAACCACCCAAAAAGAAGAATGTTGTGCTCGCCCATTGAGGATAGGGGCTGGAAAAGCCAGCCCAAAAAAAGATCAACAAATTACGAGAAGGGGGCCACGGGAAGCGCCAAGAAAAACAAGCACACAAAGAAACAAAGCAGCCACACAAATCACTCAGTAACCCCTGCTAAGGAGCCGCAGATCAGAGATGCTAGGCTCCTGGAAGTGGGTCCCCTGGCCAGAGCCAGAGGCAGCGGTGAGGGCTCTGCCGGCACGAAAGTGCAGCGCGCGGGCCATAGACCTCTGCAGCGAGACGGCCAGACGCATACGGTACACTTGCGCCAGCGACCCGGCTGCAGGAAAGTCTACCAGCTCCCCATGGCGACGGGCGATGGTGTGGCGGGCGAGCTGTGGTGAGCAGCTCAAGCCACCGAGCGCCCAGCGCCCCATGGGTGTCAATCGCCAACGGGAAGAATTCGTCTTCCCGCGGATGGTCGGCGTACTAGAGCTCTTTAGCCCGAGCGGCGCAGGCGACCGCATCCCCAGCCTTGGTGGCATATTGGGCTGGGTGTGAGCGGTCGTATGCGTCGGTGGTCACCACGTCCAGGAGAAGACGTGGCCCGCCGGCCTGTGGGGTGGCCACCAAGTAAGTCTACACGACGGTCCTGGAGACCGTCGGCCCCTTCCTGGAGCGGCATGACGCCGGAGTGCTCCGCTGCAACCGAGAAGCCAGCCTCCACCAGGATGCCATGCATCATATCGCGGAGGCGGTCGTGGGCCGCTGTCCGCTCGCCGCCGGGGGCGCAGCGCAGAGCATCAGCGGCCAGCTCCCCAGACTCGCTCGCTGCATACACACTGACGCACACCCTGGAGACATGGAGGCGGCAGTCCCAGGAGCCGGTGGACGGCAGTGCGAAAGCTCGCAAGCATTGGCACTTCATCAACGTGCAGGGCGCGCTTTAAGTCAGGCCTCCGGCTTTCGTGGCGGCGCTCCAGCTTCCCAAGTTAGCTTGTCGGATTTGTTTGTGTTCACCCGTGGATACTGATGTCACCTTAGGCACCTTGCTTTAGGTTTCCGTATTATGTAGCCCTGTTTAGTTTGCCGTAGACTCTGCCTGAACAATGTGTCGGCTTGAATTGGCCTCCATCTCAATTCATGCGCCCCGCGCGCCTTCCCCCTTTGGGAGAGCCACTTTCTTCTCTTTCGCCCCCCTTGCGAAGAGAGAAGGCGCGCGATGCGCATAAAACTGAAAGGGAGGCCAATTCTAGCCTTACGAATGTCCTGTTACGGGTTATGAGCTAGCTAAGGGGGACACTATTATCCCCGAGTGAGCACATGCATATCTGACAACCTAAGCTGAGGAGCCAAACCACCACCACGGAAGCCATTTGCCTGTCTTAATGCACGCACAGCAAGGAGAGCTATTTCTCCAGCTATTTCTCACAGCCACTGCCCACCACGCCCAGTTGCGGCTCCCTAGGTCCAGTTGGTCCCAGCTGCCTTCGGGCTGGGGCTAGTCGCAGGGGTCAGGGTTTAAGCACCGGTTGCCCACACTCCCATTACCCCCTCAGCGTCGGCCGCTCTGGAAGCTGCTTTAGGCACGCGACGGCGATGGCGGCGGCCGCCGCAGAGCCGCGGCCCAAGCGGACGCGCGGGCGTGCCACAGGCGTGCCGGAGCCACCCGAGGAGCAGCTGGCCCGAGATGCCGCCGAGGCGCAGCGCCTGGAGACGGAGCTCTTCGGCAGCGGCGGCCTCTTTGCCTTCACGCCGGCCCGGGAGGCCGGGCTCGACAGGGACGGCAACGGCGCCGGCGACGCTACGGAAGACGGCGACAGCGCCCAGCCCGGTGCCAGGCGACCGGCATGGGAGGACCCGGCAGACGCGGGCTTGGCCGTCGGCGTCGCCCACATTGCCCGCTTGCGCAAGCTGCGCCGCACGGAGGCCGAGGCCAGCTTCAGCGGCGCCGAGTACGCGCAGCGCCTACGCGCGCAGCACGAGCGCCTGAACACCGGAGCGGCTGCCTGGGCGGCCCTGCCGCCGCACCCTCGCCCGGGGCCGCCGCCGTCGTCGCTGCGCGCTGGAGATGAGGGCAGTGGCGGTGACGATGGCGCCAGCGACAGCGACGAAGGGATGGAGGAGAGGGCCTTGCTGGCGCAGCGAGGACGGGGTCGACTGCCGCAAGGCCTGCTGGAGACCACGCGCCTGGCCAACGCCAACCGCCAAGACCCCTCCAAGGCCGTTGTCCAGGTTGGCTCTGGTGCTTGGGCTTTCTGAGGCCAATCTCCTATGCAACGGGCGGCTTTCATCTGTTTCGGTCGCTCTCCTAACCTGGCGCTGTTCTTTCAGACGGTCAAGTTCCACCACAACGCACAGCTGCTCATGACCGCCGGCCTGGACAAGACACTCCGATTTTTCCAGGTCCCCTTCAATTGAACTCCTCAGTCAAGGCTTCAGGATTGTCATGAGCGCAGAGCTGAGAGCCTGGCGCTCCATCAGGAATACTGGAGCTGGTAGTGAGGTGTCAGAGATTTACTTTTCTAGCCCTAGTGTTGGGCTGGTGGACACCTTCCTTAGTCGAGCGTGCTTCTCATCAGGCGGTCTCTCTGGCCTTGCACCAGCCAGGTGGATGGAAAGAAGAACCCAAAGGTGCAGAGCGTGTTCTTGGAGGACATGCCCGTGCACAAGGCCGCGTTCACGGGACCAGGATCCCTGCAGGTGAATGCAGGACTGCTGAATCTGCAAAGCACTGCAGGAGGTTCCTCTGCCAAGCTTGTGCTCCCGCCTGGGCTTAGGGGTGCAAATAGTAGCCTCTAACTGCAAGCTACCGCTATATATACAGGTCCTCGCTGCCGGGAGGCGGCAGTGGTTCTATGTCTATGACGTTGCAGCAGGCAAGGTCGAGCGCCTCGGGCCTCTCCACGGGAGGGAAGAGAAGAGCCTGGAGTCGTTTGTGGCATCGCCGAGCGTAGGGCAGAGCGGCGTTGTCGCTTTCCTTGGCAATGATGGATACATCGTCCTAGTGTCACAGAAAAGCTGGCAGTGGATTGGCAACCTCAAGATGAACGGCACTGCACGGACAGGTGACGGCACACTAGCTGCTCACCCCCATATCTGCCAAGCTTTATACTGATTGATTTTGAGGAGGAAAGGCTTTGGCTGAGCAGTATGCTAGCTAGCCTTGGCTCGTGTTTCATCAGCTAGAGGTACTTGATGATAGACCTGTCTTCCATCCTCTTCCTTACATATCGGCTTTCTGTGGTGAACAGCTGCCTTTGCGGGCAGCGGGAACGAGCTGGTCACTGGTGGCGGCGATGGGGACATGTATCTGTGGGACCTGCGAATGCAACGCTGCATTCATAAGAGGCGAGATGAAGGCTCTGTTGGGATCACGTCCCTCGCCCTGTGCTCGCAGGGGGGCCGCCGGTCCTTGGCCTGCGGCTCTGCACAGGGAGTGGTAAATATGTACGATGCTGAGATCTTCCTCCAAGCAGGGAGTTCTGAACCAACCAAGGTAATGCTTGCTACCTCTCTTTGTAGGCCACCTACAGGAGGATTTCATTGTGCGTCATTAACTCATTAGAATTTCTAAGTCCATCCATTGCCTTTCTGATGGTCGATCTTTCTGGCTGCAGGTGCTGATGAATCTTACCACCAGCGTTGACACACTCCAATACAACGGCGACGGAGACATCCTGGCCATGGCATCGCACATGCGCAAGGACGCGCTACGGCTGGTGCATGTTCCCTCTGGCACAGTGTTCTCCAACTGGCCGACGTCAAGGTCGCCGCTCCAATTTGTGCACTCGCTGGACTTCAGCCCAGGTGGCGCATACCTTGCCATTGGCAACGCCCGAGGGCAAGCGCTCCTGTATCAGTTGCACCACTATGCCGAGGCCTAGAATCTTAACTGCAGGTACCTCCTCCCTGTACCTGCAAGTGACCAAGGTTCTCCTTAGGGTCTTCCAACGGCCGCTGAGAGCCATGCTAGTTGAAATGCTAATCAGTGCAGTAAGTTACGGCTTGTCTTGTTGGCCCACTAAAACCAGGCCGTGCCTTGCTTTGCTGCCTCAAAATGTCAGCTGGGCGACCTGTCCCTGCTCCTAGACACTCCAGTTTGCGACTGTTGACTAGGGGTTACTCAGTAACTATTAGCAACAGCCAATTGTCTTGGTTGGCTTTACCGTGGTGAGGCTTTCCCTTCACCTTGTTCACTCAAGGGCTGGCTATTCACAGCCACTGCCTCCTTCTAGGCAAAGCGACTTTCTCCAGTATGCACCTGACCGCTCTTTTTCGCCCAAGTCAGGCCTGTGACCCCCCCACCTTGCCTTGCCACCTAGCTGCTCCGCCCAGTGTAGACTCCACATCTCCATCTTCATGCCTTCTGCTGCGGGCCCCTCAGTTGCCCTCGACTATCTCGGCCGTTCTCTTCTTGCCTACTACAAGGACTTGAGGTTCTTGCAGTGCATCTGCGTGTGCTTGGTGTGCTTTTGTTGCCGCCTCTGACTAATAGCCGGGCGAGTCCCTTGGGGCTGCTAGTCAATCCAACTTGCGGCTGCTGAATCTTGAGCAGCCATGCATGAAAGCTGCGTGGTGAAGCTCATGCACTCCGGCCCTCCTATACCTTGTCCCTTCCTCATGGGCTGGCATCTCACAGCCGTCGCTCCCTTGTGCTTTGGCCACTTTGGCCTTCCATTATTCCAATACATGGAGACTACCTTGTGGAGAGCTAATGTCTCTCAGACCTGGTCTACTACACGTTTTGCCTGGCCTCACAGATTGCTAGGCTTCACCTCGTCTGCCACCACGACCACGTCCGCCACCACGTCGCCGTAGCGAGCGGGCGTGGCCGAGCTGCGGCGTCGCGGCCTGCGCCGCCAGCCCCTGGCCCCCTGCGGCGGCGCCGGCCCGCCGGGCTTCGGACTGCCGCAGGGCGCGCCATGGCGGCGGGCGAGGACGAGGGCAGCAGCCTGCTGGAGGCGCCAGCGCCGCAGGCGATGGTGCCCGAGGACGCGGCGCAGGTGGCCCGGGAGCTGCGCATGCTCGAGCCCGACGTCATCCACCGTGAGAGCCCGACGCGCCGCCCTCCTCCCTCACACTGAACAGCTCCCGAGGCACGGACGACGTCCTGCCGGGCTTGTGGATGCAAAGGGGGCTCGACGCTGGCCGAGCAGCCGCTCTGGCTCTGGGCCACCATTTAGCTGCACACCCGACGCGACCATTACGTCGAGAGCGACCCCTCTGTGTTGCTTACTTCCCCGTTGGTCACTGAGCGATGGTGCACTCCGGCTCCGCTGTTAGCTGCTGCAACTCCAGCTTCACAGCCTCTGGCGTGCTCGGTGCAAACTCAAGGTCTCAGGCGAGCGTGAAGGCGGCCTCACGCCGTGCGGCCCGCCTCTCTGCCGCCATGTGCAGACTGGAGCACAGAGCACGTTGTGCAGGAGTTTCTGAATCGGCTGGACCTGTCCTACCTCGCCGACACGTTCCAAAAGCACCGCGTCACGGGCCGCGTGCTGATGCAGCTCACTGAGGAGCACCTCCGGGAGATGGGCATCTCCTGCCTTGGGGACCGCCTCACCATCATGGAGAACCTGGTTGCCATCAAGGTTGATACTCCAAGATCTTCTGACAGTGTCAATCATTATCTTATTAATTTCTCTTAGAAAGCATGCGCGGTAGAAGCAACTGCTGAAGCTCTTCTGCATGCAGCATACTGCCCGTTTGCTCCACACCTCAATAAACAAGTCAAAATGTGTCGTTCTTCATGTGCTGCCCTTATCTCGAGCACCTCGTGAAAAGAACTTGGCCAGCTTCGATTTCTGAAGCTCTGCACTGTACACACAGCATAAGAAGATTGAGGCTCAAAGGAATGCTCCGCTTTGGGTGGGCAGGACACCTGCCAGAGGATGTGCATACAATCATGGGTAATTATTCATCTGCACCTTCGCTGAATTTCTAGCCATGTCAAGCTCTACAATAGGATATAGCCCCAGCTTCCTGATGGTTGTCATATTGTACGGCTGATTCATACATTGCTCCTGGACAACAATACGACTGTTGCGATCGGGCTGCATGACTTGCAAGATACACCTAATCTGTTGTACATGCAATGCACAACCCCTAAGTGCACGTGCACACTGAGTATGTTGTCATCTCCTTCATATTTCAATTATACAGCAAATAAGCGTGCTCTTGACCAGGATCTTAGGTTGGCTGCGGCGTGAGCTCTGCCCCTGCTGGATTGCTTTCACGTCTTGGCGCATTACCCAGCAGGGCATCCGCTGGACAACAATTCCGGCTCCCATCGTTGCCTGTTGTGATGATGGTAAGAGATCGAGTATGAGGGTGACTTGCTGGTTGCTCGTGCTTGCATATTCATGCAAAGCATGCAGCAGGTGTTGTTGCTCTGAAGTGACCAGTTGCAACGGCACCCTGTCTTGCCAACCTTCAGATAATTGACGTACTGCCTTCATCAGTGGACGTGGTACTGCTGAAGGTGCTATTGAAGCGCAGAGTTGTTTACCTGGGTAAATGCTTTGTGCAGTTGATACATCATTCATAGACTTCCGGTTCCTGAAAGACATCGAGCTGGACGAGCGGAATCCGCAGTTCCTCTGCTGCTGTCAGGCTCACCAGGCAAGCTACTGGGCTTGAAAGCTGAACAGTATTTGTTTCTCTTGTGCTCAGTTCAGATCTGACATGTTTTCCTCACTGTGGCATAGCAGTGTCTTAATACCACCCTCGATGACAGATAACTGATGATGCTGGTGATAAGACGCAAGCTGCAGGACCTGTTGTCAAACGCATAACCCCGTTTGATTGTCACTAGCTCATCTTTGTTGTGTTGTATAGGTGGTCATAAGGCGCCATGTTCTTTGTTGACTTGTCGTCGTCGCTTGTTGTCGTCTCAATCAATCACTGATGATACCATTGTCCACTAACAGGTGCGGCTGTATGCAAGCCAGCATGATGAGCGAAATGCAACAGAAGCAACAATCTCCATTCTCCATCCAGAAGCTAGTGAAGTAGAGCGCGTCATAAGAACCGCTTGGGCAGATGCTCGCCTTGTTGCTGACTAGGTGCAATCTGAGGTTTCAAGCTTCAGCACTGCAAGTCTGGGGAGTGATTATACTGGCAGTGCCTTAGAGAGCTAGCTGTAAACGAAGGTATATGTACAATATGTAAATCTAGTCATGCCAATAACATTTGAAAAGATTTGTGGAATACCGCATCTTAGTCATCCTGACCATTCAATGGGAAGTCAGTACATGACTGAGCCAAAAATGCTCATCTGCCCAAAGGAACGCAAGCAGTATTGGCATAAGCATCCTAATGTGCCGTTCACTTGCTTATGGGCCCGTGTTAAATCAATCGGCTTGTCTCGTATGCAGAGTACTAGATTGACCAGCACGATGCACAACACTCTGCTGCACTGTATTGCTCTTCCGCCACAAAATGCTGTGGCAGGCAGAGGCAGCAGAAACTACAATGATCCAAAGAAGTGGTAATCCAACAAGGCAACCACTTGGAGCAAGATTCAAGAGCGTCTGCAAAATTGGTAGCAAACCTGCACCAGTCAGTACTTATATGCAAGTGCCTGAACGATTCACAACTATTGACGTTCAGGAAGTACAAACTGTCTACGCGATACGCTTCATCTTCCCACAGTCAGTCGCTTTAAAGCGATGCTTGAGTTTGTTGCATATGATGTTCACTCACAGTAGATGCTGCTGCAAAGTGAAAAATGGGAGCATAATATTGGTGACTGCTGTTTTCCACATAACCGTCAAAAGCCATGATCATAGTAATTGCATGTATAATGAAGAAGGCAGAAGATGCGATTGCTGCATGCAGCACAATATAGGATGTCATCAGATTGCTTCAACCAAAGCATGTAGGGCTGCATAGGAATACTGACGACACTGTGTACATATAACAACTTGCAATGAAAATTGTCAACAGCACACTACTCAAGACATCGACTTTAACCAGTGGTAGTCAAGACTGTGCTTGGGCTTCACTAGACGTTGGTCTGACGGATTACCCATGGCCAGGAAAATAGGCATCTGGGGGCAAGCAGAGACATAGTATGTTGCTGGTCCCATTGCAGGGGTCATGAGGCTCAGGAAGAACAGCAACGAGTGGGCCAGGCCATGACCGAACCCTGCAGCTGCACTTGGCAGGGGTGTCATCAAGCAACCACACCAGTAGAGCAACTCAGAGCTTGCTCCGAGGAAGATGCATGTGGTAATCACCAAGGGAAGACATGGCTTCTGAGCCCATCGACTGATGGAGCTAAGAATTCAATGACATTGTCCAAGTACCCTCTCAATCTACACCAATAACTTCCTGTACCACCAGAAGAGCAAAGCCAGACGCAGGACCTCCTAAAGGGCAGGTTCTAGCTTGCCAGCAAGGGGTTGCCTCCCTGACTTCATGCACAATCGAGTGCTCATGGGATGCAGACACCACCAGGAACCAAACTACACGGGTATACATTAAAGCAGATCGTTCTTTGTGAGAGTCTGGGCATGCTAGTGCAAGTTCTTTACCTAAATAAATCTGCACCTTGTCACTGAAGGAAAGAGGCGCCTTTGATTGACGGCGAGCAATAAGTTGGAGAGCACGAAGTAGATGTCTGTATGCATGCAAGTAAAGATAGTGAGCATCAAGCAACTTGATGAGCTGGGGCTGTTGAAGTGGAGCTTACAAGCACGGCAGAGACCTACCAACTGACAGTGCAACTCTAAATCTGTGTGTGACTACGATTGTTGCTGCGCCGGAGAGGTTTCCACAGGTCTCTGGTGAAGGTATCAAGACGGCACAGCAAGACACACATGCTTAGAGCAGCATAAGAAGAGGAACAACACTCGGATTGTGATTTGGCGCTGCACTGCAGGAGGGTCAACTCGCCTGGCAATTCGCCAGAGCCCAATGCGAGCCAACTCCTGACAGGCGACGGCCACGAGCAGGAGCAAGGCCAGGAACCATGTGGGGGGCGCAGAGGGCAGGAGCAGGCGAGTGAGGCCAGCAGTCGCGATGATGGTGATGAGCCAGTAGAAGGTGCTGTGCAGGGGCAGGCAGGGGAAGGAGCGGGGGGGGGAAGTGAGCTGGTGGCCTCCCGGGCTCGACAACAAGCTGGCGGGCTTTAGTTTCTCGAGGGGATCGGGCCTTCTTAGGCTCTGCCCAAGCGCTGAGCCCCAAAGTTCGCCTCAGCGCGAGCCTCTGAGGCGAGATGTGGAGGAAAGGCGTCGCCGGGCCTCTGCCGGAGACGCCCTGCAATTGCGACTGTCGCGCTCGCCGTGGCACAAGCCCTCGGCCGCCCAGCAAGCCGACACGACGCAGTGGGGGCTGCGGGGGAGTGCTTGCTACTACCTGCAGAGCGCAGCGAGAGTGAGCACGGGCTTGGGCAGCAGCACGAGCGCTGCCAGCGCCAGCGCGGGGCCCAGGCCCACCAGCGAGCACCCCACGAACGCCGCCACCGTCATGGCTCCCCGCGCCCNGCGGCCGCCGCCTCCGCCGCCGCGGCGCGGGCGTCCGAGGCGAGGTCGCGGCGGGGGGCTGCTGCGCCCGAGTAGTGAGTGCTGTTTCCGCGTTCCTTGTTTCTTCTTATTTCTGCCGCTCTTCCCATGCCAGCAGCCACGTTCAGTCTCGCTCTCCACTCGTCTTTCCGACGGTCGGCGAGCCGCTTCTGGCCGTCCCGCTCCCCGGCCCGCTCCACCGTCGGCAACTGGCGGCCGCCTGGTGGCAGCAGTCGCGCCGTGCGCCGCCGGCCGTGTGGCTGTGCCTTCGCCCCAAAGCCCCCACCACCATCAGCCCCACATCAAACCCTGCGGCGGCGGCGGCTCCGCCTGCGGTCAGGTGTCGAGCTCGGCCGCCTGCAAGGGCTGGCCACCACGAGGCTCGTTGCGCCGACGCCGGCAAGCTCGAGGTGCTGGCTTAGATCAGATCGCCGGCTGCAGTGCGGATCCTCGTTGGGGCTTTCGACCTTTAAGGTGTCCTGCTACCGTATGCGACTGTCTATGTCCCTGCAGCGCTCCCAAGCGCTTGCTTTGCACCGCCGCGCTGGTCGCGCCCTTGCAGCAGCCTCTGGCTTGCGCAGCGGGGTTGCTCTTCCTCCCCTCAGCTCATCTGACTTCCTACTGCTGACACGGGGGTATTGAGGGCGCCCTGTCTGCCTAGCCTTTGGCTCCGTCAGGAACACCTGTATGCATCTGGCTGGCATTTCACAGCCGATTCTTTCATATCAGCAGCCGCTTTCTTCTTTTTTTTAAGGCGTCTGCGTCTCCAAGTCGGCAGCGGCGGTGGCTTGCTTGGAGTAAGTTTAGTCATCCCGTTGCGCTGGGCGGCCCGGCGGCAGTGCTCTATGGGGAAGAAGAGCGAGGTGCTGCGCGTGAACCCGCGCACACTCGGCGGCCGCAAGGTGCTGTCCTGCTTCACCGAGATGATGGCCTTCATGTCCTGCCTCAAGTACGCCAGCTTCAACTCCGACAACTGCGGCGCTGAGAAGCGTGCTCTCAACGCCTGCATGGAGCTGCAGGCAAGCCCTTGCTGCCCCTTTAGCATGTCACCTGCTGCTAGCTCTCTGGGCAGCGTCTAACTTTCACGCACGCAACGTGCAAGTCTGCTTATTGCCTGGTGAGTGCTGATGGTCATGCAAGTCCGACAACCGCTAGGATATCAGGATGTAGGTATTTGGCACAGTGAAGTTGGTGGAGAAGGGATGGAGACCACGTCAACCTGCTGCCTTTAACTGCTCGCATAGAGGAGCCAGCCTGTGAATGTACACGCGCACTGTGTGCAAGAATCTCTTGCTGCTGCATGGGCACACCAGTGCAATCATGCAAACTGCCGTTGGCAAAGAAAGGACCGTCTAATTGCTGGCTGGCAGCGGACAGGCAATGATCAGAAAGCTTCGCTTGTTTTGCAGGCGAAAAGGAACAAACAGGTTCCGCCCATAAACTATCACTTGCAGAGACTCTCGAAGACCATGCGAAGATGATGGAGTACGAACATATCCTACTTTCAGCTACTACAAGGCTTCCAGACGACCAACCGAGTACAGATTTAGCTCTGTTTGAAGGTCGGGTTGCTACATCTCCAAGAGTAGCAGAATCTCTTGCGTAGTGGTGGTATTCTTTTGTGGCACCTTGCTTACCTTGGATGCGGTGTCTTTACACAGCATACCTCCTTGCTGGTAAGCCCATTGTTGATTGCTATCTCAGTGGCAGCTTATGACCACATCTTAGCTAAAGTTCTGTGAAGCGTATGGGGAGCCTTAAGTCGTGATGTGCACCTAAATTATACGAATGACGTACTAGCTGGCAAATGCGTGTTGCAACACAGACTTCAGCACCTGTATCGCTGTAAATGACTAATGAGAAACTTGAAATTATCTGCTTGTAGAGATGCACTTATACCACCGCCTCCTTCAGAAGTGAAACAGGCAGTACAGCAACCACTGGCATTTCAAGTGTCCGGAGCCCTGCTGGGAATGAGGCCCAGACTATGGTAACCATATTGTTATTTGGTCAAAATTTACAGGAGAGCTTATGTTGCGGGGTTTGCGGAGTTCATAGGGCGCTCTACCACTCGAATGCCCGCATTCTTGTCCCAAGCTTCTGCTGACAACGTGTCAGCCATCGCTTCTTGCCCTCTCCAAAGGACCTAACAGGCAATCGCAGAAAAACAAGGCTTGATCAGTCTGCACTCCGTGAACGAGGCAGCAATGAACAAGCACATACGGATGACAAGGTTGTATATGACCCTGCCCACCTTGTCTGCAACACCAAAAGCAATGGCCTTCTGAGGATTCATATAGTAGGGCCTCTCCATGACTTTTGATACTTTCTCCACGGGCTGATTGCCACAGAGAAATCTAGTGTCAGTGTGCGCACGGAAGTTGACAGCTCATTACATCTGACAAATAGGAACATAAAGTGCACAAGCCCATGCACAAAGTTTTGCTTCTGAAAGCAGCCCATGGTTCCTCTCTGGAGGCCCAACAATGCCTTACATTGCCTGTGTGACGTGCCAAGAGCTTCACAAGGCAATCCCGATTGTTGATAACCTAGCAAGATAAAGAATTGCAACTTCAGTGTGAGGCCAGAAGTGCGTCCAGAAGACGCCTGGCAAGTACTGCAAGGATGTAGAATCGATCACGTGCCACAGCAATGCCATCAAAAATTTAGGGTACGTGTTGTACCTCTTTTGCTCGGATGTGAACATCAATGGCACTCATCTGGCCAGTTGAGGGCAAGCGTGGCTGCTGAATCATGGCTGGAATTTGAATGGCAACTAGTCAATGCTGGCAGTATGCCTAAAGACTCATAGTTGCAGCTTTTCACACATAGTTGCAGCTTTGCATATATGTATCAAGTAACCTATCTTCCAATTATGTCACAGACAACAAAGAAGTCCTCCAAAGAGGAGGCGTTCTCAACGACCTGTGGCATGAGGGAGCATGAATCTTCGGCCTTTTCCACCAGCTGCAAGAAGAAGGCAGGCCTGACCAATCGCAGCTCCTACGCCCACAGTTTGGATCTGAATGCCAGCCAGCGGCAGTCAGCCACCTAAGGAGCAGTAATAATTCTCCTCTGACTGTGCATCCGAAATACAGGATTCCTACAATGAGATGGTAAAGACTCAGCTACTCAATCCAAGTCTACACCATGAGATCAGACTACGCTCCAAAACTTGTAGCTTGTATGCTCCCTAGCTCTTGAACTAGGAGAAAGCTGTGCCAAATCGTCAAGTACCGAGTTTTTGACTTGTCTCATGGTGTCATAGATGGCAAAGCCTTCTGTCTCCATGCCAACCTGAAAAAGAATCAGCCAAGTAGAAGTCAGTGCCCATATACACTGAAACATCTACACAGGCAAATGAAATATCAACATGCCGCTGAGATACATGATTTCAGATTTCTAAGATCATGTATAATCTGCCGAGCTATGTATGTTTCTTGGAGACATACTGTTTCACCATCAGCACGTGATGTCCCAGTGGAGTTGATGTAGATGTAGGTTGGCTGTCTTGGGTCTAGCCACTGGAGATAGAGAATCTCAGCAATGACCAACTCTGTGACAGCTGGCACAAGCTGCAGTCGACATACCAGTAACCTTGTGAACCATAATCAGTACCATACACAAAGACACAGAGCCTTCGCTAGATACGACATCACAAATCATTAATAATAACACTTTATGATCGCAGACGACCACACAGCCTTAACATCGGTGCATACAGTCAGTTCACGGTTGTTCTAAAAGGAGGGTTGCTTGTTAGGCCAAAACACCATCTGAGCACCTCTAGGGAAGCCCTGACAACCTTCAGCAGGATAATACAATCCTTATAAAACAAAGAAAACCTAGTATTTCGTATCAGGCTATGATTCCACCCGTGATGCAACTGATCCCTACAGGCAGTCCACACGCTTACTGGCATGCCGATGTACACAATCCTGCTGTTGAGGAGAAGAGAAGGCAGGTCAGGCGGAGGCCGCCGCGGCCGGTGCTCGCCGTAGTTGCTGCCCCTCTCCACCTGTGCAGGCGCCGTCATCTGCCGCTGCACCATCTTGGCTGCCGCGATGTCCAGGAGCGGCGGGCCGTCGTATTTGCCTTTGGCTGCGTCGCTCAGCTGGTCTCGGCCCTCCTCCGAGGCGGCCGCCATCTCCAGCCAGGGGAGGAACGCATCCTGGAAGGGCGGTAGCACGGCGCTGGAACGGCGGGAGACCAATGACATGGTCCACCTCGAGCGGCCAGCGTGCGCGCCCGCGAGCCGCCCGGCTCCTGGCCGCCGCAGCGACGAGGCACCCGGGCCGCGGCTGTCCCAGCTGCCACAGGGCCGCCCGGCTGCCCAGGCGTCCGCCGCCTGGACACCGCACCGGGCGACAGAGGCTGCCGCCATGGCGCGCAGCCCGCGAAGATGAAGGCGACGACCGCTTGGCCGGGGCAGCGCCGGCGGGGGCCGCCCGTCAAGGCCGCGCGCGAGGCCGGCCTGCGACAGCTCTTGGCAGGAGGACGTGGGGTGCGGAGGGTTTTGAGGTGAGCAGGTCAGTCACTCACTGTCGACCTTCGCTGAACCCTAAATCTTAACCCTAAATCTTAACCTTCTGCCAACCCCACCACCCCGGCGTCTGCTCTGTGGACAATGTATTGGCTTGAATTGGCCACCCATTTCCAATCATGCGCACCGCGCGCGCCTTCTCTTCCTGCCCGACCGCTAGGCCCTCAAGCCTCGAAGCGGATCGTCTCCGCCTCTGGGTCTCAGCGGAGTGCCTCGTTCCCTGCAGCAAGCTATTCCGGCCTGATGTTGCTCACTCGCGGATACTGAGCCTTCCTTTGCATCGTCGTGTGATCTGCGCCATGGTTTGTATAGTGTAGTCCCTTCTCGGCACCACTTCCGTCAGGGCGATGTCTTTCCGCCGGCTAGCTACTCAGACTTGCATCTCCTGACTAGAGTGTACTGAGCGTTCCCTGGCTGATGTCTTAGTCCTAGTCCTTCGCACTCCGGCTCCATCAGACCTTGTCCATTCCTTTGGGTTGGCCTTTCCCAGCCACCAGTTAATCTGGCCGCGCTTCTTTCTTTGGCTTTGGACATTGTTCAAAGCCAAAGCCAGCCCTTTTTGGTATTCATGCATCGAGTAGTGACCTTTATGTTTTGACCCGTGGTTATTGAGCGGGTCAATCTGCTGTAGGTTATGTAGATTTTTAGATGTGCTTGCCTTTGTACCTGGCCATTTGGCCTACATTTCTTTCTAATACACGATCTCTCCTTTTTGGGCTGGCTTTGCCAAGCCCTCTTCTCTATGGGCAAGCACTTTCTTCTAATCGTCTCCGGTTTCCCTTTGTTTCGCAAGGTTCCCCTGCTGCTGGGCTGTGGCGGCCCGTCTATAGAGCCATCGGGGTTGATTTCCATTGCCGGTCATTCTCACTTCGGCGCCCCAGCGCCACAGCCCTCCGCCAGGGCTGGCTGTTCTCAAAGTTCCCCTTGGCACACCATCCCACATTGCGGAGGACTTGCGTGAACGCCTGCAGCAACACCTTGCCCCCCTTCCCTCCCTTCCCCTCCTCGGAGATCCGCAGCTGGCGCTGGCCATCCTTACTCGCTGCATCGGTCAACGAGCTGGCTACCTGCAGCGGACAGTCGCCCCAACGGACATGGTGGGCGAGCTGTACAAGGAGTTCGACACCTCCCTCCGGCAAACCCTGGCTTCCCTGATTCAACACCCATCCTTCCCCTCACCTTCATCCTCCCTGCAGGCATCCCTTCCCACACGAATGGGCGGCCTGGGCTGCCGGTCACTTGAACAGACGGCGCAGGCAGCCTTTCTCGGTTGCTGGCACCAGGTTGCCTCCCTTCTTCCCTTGCGCTTCCCTTGCCTGGCCGGCCCTGCAGCCGAGGTGGAGGAAGGCTCCTTGGCATTCCAAGTACAACTGAGGAGCATCCGGGAGTCAGCACTCGGCTCCTTCCCGTCCCTACAACCCCTCCTCACCCCCTTCTCAGCGCTTGCTCAAGCACCAGACAAAGCGGCACAGGCCAGACTCGTTGCGGCAGTTGAGGACGAGCGTCGCAAGGCGTTGAGGACGATGCCGGATATCAAGACCAATCCAAGGAGTCTGGCACGTCTCACATCGCTCGCAACGCCTGGGGCAACGGATTGGCTCACCACACACGCAATCCACAACGCTTTCAAAATCAGCCCTGAAGCATTCCGGACGCTTCTCCAGCTGTTCCTGGGCCTGCCCCCGACCTGCCTGATTGGAGTAACTCAGTGTGAGTGTGGCTTCCGTACGGAGGGCGGAGACCTAGCCACCCACATGCTGCGGTGTCCCACAGGCCCTGAGGTGGTGGGCGTCCACAATCTCCTACGGGACGCCCTGGCGGGCTTGATGCGCGACGCCGGCTACCGCGCCATCGTTGAAGTGAGCAATGTAATGCCCATCACCACGGATTCCCAGGGAGGCCATCACCGTCGCACCCTGGACATTGTGGGTGTACAACCTGGCGGAGGCCCACGAGCTTTGGTTGATGTGGTGGTGACTGAGGCATACAAGAGTTCCGCTTCCACACACATTGCTGGCCACGCAGTGGGAGGTGCTGAGCAGAAAAAGCTCCGACACTACTCAGACTACCCCCGCAGTGACCACCTCCTCCCGGCCGCAATCGACACTTTCGGCTGCTTGGGTCCTCGCTTCCATACCCTACTCGAGAACATAGCGAGTCTGGGATATGCACGACGCGAGGATATGCTCCCAGCCCAGATGGGTATGCCGGCAGCCTATCTGTCATTTCTGCGACGTCGAGTGTCAACCTGTCTGCAACGAGCTCAGGCGTATGCTCTGCATCAGAAAGCTGGTCGAGCCTTAGCTGCTGGCACAAGAGCTAGTCAATTGCCGTCCGGTATTCGAGCGTCAGCTAGCGACCTCTATGTGCTGACTCGTGGTTACTGAGCGGGTCAGCTTAGCAGCAGGTGACGTACATTTGTCCAATGTGCTTGCCTTTGTACTTGGCCACACATGGCCTCCCCATCTCTTAATATACACGCATTTTCCGCCAGCGCCGCGCCTGCGCCTCTCCCGCGCCGCGGGCCGTGGCCGGCGCCGGAGAAGGCGGCCGGCCTTCCTGCGCCGGCGCCCTTGCTCTTCCAGCCCGGAGAACACCCGCTGCACCCTGCGGGGCATGTTGCGGGAGCAGCTCGCCAAGTTCAACAAGCAGCAGGAGCGCCTCGCCAAGGATGCAGCCGAGCGGCTCACTAAAGATGCGGCAACGCGGAAGCCCGCCGGGGCACCCCCGCCCGTGGCGACGGTATCGATTGTCACGACCACGAAAGTTGTCACCAGCAAGCCCGCCGTCCAGCAGGTTTCGGCATATGGCGCCCAGCACCAGCAGCAGATGGCCAAGTACAAGTTCCTACAGGAGAGCGACAAGTACGTCCAGATGGAGAACGTACGCCGGTTACCTGTTGGAGCACAGATGAAGAAAGTCATCGATCTTCTGCTGCTAGTGAGTGTTGCTGTCGCTGGTCTTCTTTAGTGGGCATGATACAATCTTCTGTGGAAATACTACAGACTGGTGACAAGGTTTTTGCTATTACTTCTTGTCGTATACGCCTGACAACGGTGTCAACCAGGGCGACGTCGTGCGGAGAAGCGACTTGTAAAGATGATGCACAGGGAAGCAAGCAGCAGCAAGAATTGCTGCATATGCCAACCAGCTCACGCAGTCATGACACATCTGGATGTGTCAGGAGAGAAAGGCATTCACAACGCAGGAGATATATAGTACCCTCTATGTCGATATTGATAAGAATGAGGAACTTCAGGACAATCTGAAGTCCAATGTCAAGGTCGCCTTTGATGGGACCCGATACTCTTACAAGGCAAGCAGTTGGCCCCAAAAGATTCTGGCCCCTCTTGTTTGCCCCCTGAGAAGGAGCAGCAACTTTCAATGCAAGTGCACGGTCTTCTTTTCTGTTTTACATCGTCTTGCTTGTCTGCCATCATGTCATTCCCTCGCACTTATGGTTGTTCAGCTGACATCCATTGTCATGACCAGGCCAAGCATGAACTGGAAAACAAGGAGCAGCTTTTAAAACTCATACGACAAATCTTGGATGGAACCCCTATTGCTGACATCAAGGACGCGTATCCAGGGGTTCTGAATGATGTGCAGGTCAGTCAACGCCTGGGCTTATTTCCATAGTGGTCACCAGCTAGTATTGCCTGTGACTGCTGTGGTCTAGTTGTGCAAGTGCCACTATCATGGTTGTTTGCATTTTGATGAAAGGTCATTGCCTTGCCTTTGCTGCTACAGGAACTTAAAGCAGCTGGCCAGATTTGGGCAATAACAAACACAGACAACAATGAGGAGGTAGTGTATCCCAATGATCCCAAACTCATGGGTTTCAAAGTGGAAGACGACCTGAAGCAACTGCTCAGGAGCATTGAGCATCCTCGGGAGTTTGTAGATGTTGAGCGAGAGTTGATTAAGGCTGGCATTAAGCCAGTGTCTGATCCAGCCCGTCGCCAAATGATGGCTGCTGTTAGGAAGCAACAGCCTAAGCCCAAGCAGAAACAGCGGAAATGACCGCAAGGATGAAGGTCACCAACGCTCACATGCCAGAGTTATTCAACGATGTACATTTCCAGAATGCAATGTGATTGACAGCGGGTTGACCCCTTGAATTAGAGGGTCCAGCTCTACAAGAGAGACAACTGTACGATACAATGCCTACATGGCCTTCAATTGCACCTGCAGATCTGTATCACGTATTTTTTCTGGTGAAACTTCCGCTTCCAGAGTGCTGGGTACAGCTCGCTGGAGATAACGCATTGAGGTTCGATCATTGCATTGCCTCAAGCATCGGCACTTAGCTTAGGAACAGTGGCATCTTACACTGCGAGGGGGCCAAGCATGGCAGTGCGAAGATGGTGCCTTCTGTCGAAAATCCTCAGTCCACAATGCATGATAGTATCCTGGGATGGAGTACTCCAGCTCGTGTCGGAGCCCACACGTCGACTATGTTGGACATGACCGACGCTGGGTTGACGCCTTTGCTGACATATCGTTTTTACTAGTAGTATGTAATATGCAACTGCTACTTACGGGCACCTGTCAAAGCCAGCCGAGTGCGGAGGAGATTGTGTAGTGAGTGTCTGAGGTGATGCAGTGTACAAAGAAGGTGTACAAAGCCGATGTGATGGCCCTGCACCGGATGTGGCAGCCGGTGACGGGCAGGCCAGAAGGGCCAGGGCTTGAGCCGAGGCTGGTGAGAGTGCCAGCGGCCCCCAGGCCCCCACCCCCCCCCCCCTCCCCCTTTTTTTGGTTCTTTTTTATTATTTTCTAACTTTTCTTCTCTCCTATCATGGGGACTATCGGTGATAGCCGCTTTGTTTTGCTGAGTGCTGGGGCGTCTTGGGGCTCACCCCTTGACCTTATCAGGTTCTCTTGAGCTGGCATTCCACATCCATCGCCTCCTTATGAGTGCGTATGAACGAAAGGGGAGGCCACATGAAGCCCATGCACTGTTCATGCAGAAGGCAAAGGCAGTGCAAAGAATGGGGCTGCACAAAGCAAGACCCCAAGACCCATATTACTGAGTGCTGAGCGCTGCCGTGTTGGGGCTCACCCACAAGGTCTAAAAGGGCAACTACGACTGGAGGAGAACGGAGTGTGTATGGAGTGATAGAGGGGCTACTACCCACGAGTGAGCACAGACAAGTTGGACAGCCTAACTTGGGGAGCCGGAAGAATGAGCTCGCCCATTGAGGATAGGGGCACCGCCCGGGGTAGCTAGTGGTGGCCGTTGCGGAAGCGGGAAAGTGCGCATTCAAAAGCCGCACTTCCGAAGGGAAAGCTCCACCACCATCCGACCCGCCGAGCTTTGCAACTTCCTCGCCGCCGCTGCCGCCGCCGTCGCTACCCGCCGCCTCGCTCGCGGCCTGGCGGCTGCCCGCGCGATGGACACCGTGCTGCGGCTGCAGCGCCAGCTGCAGCGACTTGGATATAGCGGGCTGCTGGAGCCGCCGGAGGCGCTTCTGTACCCGGGCGAGGCGCATTACCAGCTGTTGGCCTGGCTCTTCGGCAGGTCCAAGACTCCATGCGCAGCTCACGCTTGGACGGCCATGATCTCATCGCTATGGCGATGCGGATGAAAGCTGGAGTGTTGGTTCTTCGTACTCTTGACGACCCAACAACATCATGACTCTAACATGAGTGCATAGTATTGCAACAACAGCTTGCTCGGAGAAGCTGCTGACAAGGACGGGTGGGCAGACGAAGTAGACATGCCTGGTAAAGAGATGAGTGGATTTCAATGCATGGCTTTACTCACCTGTCAGCAGTCTCTTGCGGCAATCCTCGATGTTGATCTTCATGATACTTCTGACTTATCTCACCACTTTGTATGCCGCCCACAGGCTTAGTCGAGTCAGCTCGCAACCTTGGCTTCTCCAACTTCGAGGAGATAGAGAGCTTGCAGGTCAAAGAAGGCCAAATGCATCAACCTCTCAATTCTTTACTGCAACATTGACTATCTTGATTGATAAATTGTGTTGGTGCTGCTCTGGACCATTGCAATGACCCAATCAGACTGGTATGCACAAGCTTCTTGAGTACGACAACCAGACTACACGATGAGAGCTTTCGGTGAGGACCTCAAAGATTTCTTATGCAAGGGAGAGTAACCTTCATCCAGTTCGTTTGCAGGGCTCAGACTCATACCAAAGAAAAGCGGACTTCCTCTTCTTAGTGGCAGACCTCTTGACGGCCTGCAAGTATGCTGACCAGGATGACTGGAGGTAAGGGAGCATTAGTTGTAGCTTACCTTCTAGATCGAGCTCTGGATGCTGTTCACTTTGCCATGAGGTATGTCTGAAGGCGATTGGCAGAGAGCAATTTTGTGATTCACTGATGCGTCACAAACATTGCGTGTTTTGCACGTGTTAGATCTAAATGCTCCAGCTCACTTGATAGGACTGACTGGTGGTGAATCACTACTTACACAAAATGCCTCCTGTATGATTGGTGCCAGTGTTGACGACCAGACACAGAATGACATTAAGCTGATAGATCTCTTTGGACAGGAACTTGCCTGGGTTCCTACACCCAAGCTTGATCTGTTTCCCCCAGATGTCAGCCAGCACCGCCTGCCTCTGTGAGGTCACTGCCACTGTTTCCTCGCTGTTTCCTGGCTTATTGCTGATTCACCCGTCTACTGTTAGAAATTATGGACCATAGTAATCATCAACATCTTCCCATGACTTGTGAAATGCCTGAGTTGATTGCTAATGAAAGTAACATACAGGATACAGAGGCTTGTTTCCTTATTAGTCTGTGATCAGCTGTTAGCAATTGACCACTAGTACATCTTTCTATTACAGAATGTCCGGCCTTGGTCATCCAGATCTGGGAAGGCAATTTGCAGAGCTCAAGAGGTGTGAGGAAACTCTCAAGGAGAGGGAGGATGACCTTGTCGAGCTCAAGTCACAGGTACAATCCTTTTCCATGTTACGCAGCTTTGCTTTTATGGGGCGGAGAGGGCTGGCGCCCCTTCAGTGAAGTTGATGTGATATATTCAAGATAAAGAGCGATTTACAGATGACAAGTTTATAAGAATCGCTCACATCTTCCGTTCCTGGCAAGTTGTTGGGAAGGGACCAGAGCTTGTGAGCCATGATAACACTGCGGCAAATGCGGAAGTGGAAGCGCAGCTGCAGGAATTTTTATCAGCTGTAAATCATTGCAATCAATCATTCCCACAGGCAAGCACTACCCCTTCGGTGCAGTCTTCTTGTGCCAATTTAGCCAATTTACAGCAATTATCCAGCTGCCAGAGTCTCTAATGCATAGCGCTGGTCTGGCAGGAAAGAGTTTCTTCTCTGGCTACGTCCAAGCTGCTTCATGGTATAGGACCTGCAGCAAAGCATGTACATGGGTCCTATGACATGTTTACACAGGTACCTTTTGCTGTCCAAGGGACCTTCAAGATGCATGATAGGTCGTTTCCGATTGCTTGCACTCTCAATAGATGTTTTCTGAGCTTACGCCTTGTGACTATTCCGTCTGCTCTGTTCCTTGGCATGGCGTGAATTGCAGCTCCTGCTAGGCCTGGATACTCTTAGGAGTGCCAAAGGCAAACTGCCTGCCCCACCAGAAAACAAGGCATGTGCAGGCAACATGTCACTGGAGAGACTCACTGTCTGTAGCAATTCTGAGATAGTCAACCTAGACAAGGATATAAAGACATTGAGTGCCTCTAGGCACTTGTAGGGTCTAGGGTAAGTGGCTGAAGAGAGCGACATCAAAGCCCTTGACTTGCGCTCTGAAGCAGATAAGTCTGTGGTGTAACACGCCAAGAGACGTCATTGGATCACCACATTGCCTAGTCAAGATTGAGGACTAGTTCAAACGAACAAAAGGGGTGGCACGCCCCGCTTGCAAAGAATGTGAAGATGCTGCACCGAGTCTACTCAAGAAAGAAACTGCTGTAGGTATATAGTGCATAGTACAGCTCGAGTAGACAACAGAAGCCAGTGTTGGTGGCACTGGAGCTCAGCTTGGCAGTCAAGATACTGATCGTTGTAGGTATCCTCCACCATGTATGTCTTAGTGTAGTGTTGGAAGTGCCGCTACTTTATGGCAGCTGGTTTTTGCTGCTGACGGTGGTGCACATGATTGTAACACAGTCAAGCAGGAATATTGTGTCAGGATGTCCTCAATACATAGAAGGCCAGCTAGTCATGCATATGAGCGCTCAGCAAAGGTGCACATGCCACACTTTGGGTGCCGATTTCTTGGGTGTTGGCTGCTTGGATCCCGCCTTGCCTTCCGCCTTCTTGAGCACTGGCATCAAAGTGGAGCGTTTATCAGGCCATACAAACCAGGGCCCGGGCAGTTACTCAGCTACTTGCGTGCGCTAATGTGGTGGCTGACTGAACATGCAACAACACAATGCAACGACAATCGCCATGCCTTGGAGCTAAGAAGCTGGCTTCTTATTGATCCGTGAATCTTGGAGGACTGTAACAGTGAATGTAACACCCATTCCAGGTTTCTCACATCTTGCAAGCTACATTGCAAGTACAATCTTTCCATAGAGCCGGATGATCAGACAATGTACGCCTGACCCCAGCAAATTGCCAAGCGGCTAGAATCACAGCACGAGCTGGCGCGTGAAGGGCAGCGAGGACGTTTGACCCGGGTCTCTCTCGCCGCCGATGGCGCTCTCGCGCGTGAACGCGCCGTCCAGCCAGTCGAGCAGGCCGCCGCGCGGGAAGAAGCCCTTCTTCTCGGCCGCGAACAATGCGGCCGCCGCGGCGCCGCCGCCGCCGGCCGCCAGCGCCCAGGACGCCATCGCAGTGCGCGCCGCACTTGGCCGTTAGCAGCGGATCCGCGGTGACGGCTGAAACAAAGACCAGAATGCGGCTGCTGATGCAAAACGAGCGCTTATGGAAGCCAGCCAGGTGAACGCTGAACTCCTTTTTTTTTTTTTGGGCCACAGGCCGGCAGCGCTGGCACCCGGGCGCCGTCGGATGTGGGTACCGGCCACGGCGCGCCTTATCTGCATCGGACGGCGCAGCAGCCCCCTTCTCGGGGCACCCCGCCTCGTCAGCGCAGCCCCGGGCGGCTTCGCCACGTGCACAGTAGTGACGCCGCGTGGCGTGGCCAGCTCGCGGCGCCTGGCCTGGGGACAAAAAGGCGAAGGACTGGCCCAGCACAGCCTCTCCGCGCCTGTCGGCCCACTTGGACAACGAGCTCATCCGGAACTCTGCCAAAAGGGGAGCTGTGACCTAAGGCTGCTTAGCAGGGGTTTCTGAGTGATCCATAGCTGCTTTCTTTTATGTGCTTGTCTTTCTTAGCGTTTCCCCTGGCCCCCTTCTCGTCCTTTGCATTCTCTTTGGGCTGGCTTTTCCAGCCCCTATTCTCAATGGGCGAGCACTTTCTTATGAGAAGCCAGCCCGAGGCGAATTGACAAGGGCCAACGCGGCCGAAAAGCGCAGCCAGAGGGGCTGTGAAATGCCGAGGCCACCCCCGACCGCCGCCCTGTGTTTGGAACGACTTTGGCTGACAACTCCACCCTCTTGCCACCTTGGCTGTTCTGTTATGAATATCTCGCGCTCAAGCGGGCCTACCTGCCTGATAGGAGCCGCGTGCTCGAAGCTGTGCGGGCCACTGGGAGTCGTCCAGCTTGGGGAAAAGTCCGCCCAGCTCCCGATGCAGCAGCTGACCAAGGGCGCCTGAATAGATCTCGACTGGTCAACCTTGGAGCGGGCCAGAGCACCAGTCGCGCCAGCTTGCAAACTTTCTCCATGCATTCTACTGGCGCTTCTCCTGCTGGAGTGTGAGGGAGGTGCAAGATGACCAGTTGTGGTTGCTCTTGCTGCGCGATCGTTGAATCGAGAGCAAGCAGTCACAGCCTGCAGCAAAATTGCAAGGCATGCACTCCGTCACAGAATATTCTAGTAACTGCATTCTCATGCAGCACTCATGACGTGCTCATTGTGGGAGTCTGCACATGTTGGGTGCCCAAGTCAAGTCCTCATGACCGAGAAAATGCAGGCGTGGTCTAAGTCCTCAGCAACTATGGTCATGTAGCTGAAACCTACCACAGTGCACAATTAGAATGCTTAGGTAGGAACCCTGTTGGGCTCATTTCAGGAGCAATGGTCCAAAGCTCGACCAGGACAATGATGTTGGCTTGAGATCAAAGGCAGGCAAGCCTGATAATTCAGTCCTGCCGGCTAGAAGTGACCATGTCTCAGACACTGGGGTTCATGACCAGTCACGCTGGCCTCCTAAGGACTAGACAGTGCTGTACCAGCATAAGCTGTCTGTTTGCGTGATAATCTGCATTCCTGCACAAACTGGAGGACCTGATCCTGCGCCGTTGAGCAGACGGCCACGCTACCTGAGCCTCAAGGATGAATATAGCCTGGGCCGGGTCCATCAGCAGCAGTTTGTGCTTGATGCAGGCGGACAACTACACAGGTGATGTTGTCTGCGCTCCCTCTGCGAAAAGCTTCGTCTGTAAGGCACTTGGCAGCTTCCTGTGCATCGGGAATGGACTGAATCATTGAAACAGCATCCTGCAAACAAAGCAGGATAAGTGTCAGCTATCAAGCACTAGTACAGCACTCTAGTCCTCCCAAAGCAGTAGCAGTAGCCCCTTGCTGGCCCACGACATCATTCTTTGCTGTCCTGCTTGTGTCAGGAATGCGCTGCACATTATCAGATGTCAGCACTACATGGTGCTAAAGGTATCTGCATAATGTATATCTGAAGGTGCTCTACAAGTTAGTAGTCTTCCAGAGCAAATACGAAATGGCCATTGTGCACAGTCATACAGCACCTGCATATATCCATAACTACTAAAACCCATACTTAAAATAACTACATGCCGAAGCACACCGCAATAGCAAACATAGGAACAGCCCACCTGGTTTGAGACTACATCCCACAGGCCATCGCTTGCAAGAACAAGAAATTCATCTTCAGGGGTGAGCATTTCCTCCTGCACCGAGCAGATCATGGAGGGTAAGAACCCCAACACACACTCACATGGCACAGGAGCGGTGCACCTTCCATTTAACGTCCTCTGAAAAACTTATGGTCAGATAGAGCTGTCTATCAAGTCCAATCAGAGACAAAGCGCTGCCGCAATTTTCACATGCAAAAGCAGAACACTTTTGACTCTCACCTGTATCTCTGGCTCTGCTACAACATAACGCTTCAACAGCCTATCCCCAAATGCACGAGAAACTGCTAGCACCCCACCAACTCGCCATGTGCCTGCATTGCCAACCTGTGTATCCTCAGCAGGTATGTATGTGAAGGCCTCATGGTCCTTGCAGTATTGTGCAGGGCACAAGTATTGCATTTCTCAAGCAAACCTTCTGTAACATGGTTGACAAGACGTGGTGCTAGTCCAGCCAGCTCAAGGACTCCTGACGCATTCACATACCTGCCCACATGACAACACCTCCAGCTTCCTCTATGCGTTGCCGTTCATCGTCTCTGTTGGGCTTGTGGTCGGATGACAGAGGGGCAGCTGAATGGCAATCAGCAACATTGATCATGTGAGCTCAATGCACTACCAGCAAATGGCAGGCCTTCACAGCCTGTTTAGCTTCTGCTACTTGCGCTTCTAGACCTTGTAGACCGGGACAGACAGAGCTAATATGCTTCATCAAAGGACATCTGTACAGCTCAGGTTGCCAAAATCTGGCATGAGAGTCTTGAGCCTCTGTGCCAGAGCGTAGAAGCCTGTCATGGGCTGGCATAGACGGCCAAAGGGGTATGTAAACACAAACAGTAACTTGAGACACTAACGATCAGCCATCTCTCAAGCAAGACTTGGCCCACTCTGGAGCAGCCTGCTGAGAAGGCAGTCAGGAACTCTTGCTCACAGCCTGCTGAATGACAACTTAAGTGGCTACACAGGACTTGCTCTACAAGTAACACCATAAGGACCCTTAGCACTAAACATTAGGTCCAGTGACGCATGAGGAGCTCCAGAGGAAGGATGTCACAGTCACTCACCCTTACCACCCCGGCACATGACTGCTCGTGAATCTCCAACATTCGCCACAAGAAGCTTCTTCCCTACCAACACCGCTGTAGATGCAGTGGAACCAGCGTCCCGATTTTGTCCATTCTCAGACATCAGGTAGTCCTGATCTGTCTGCTTGTAAGTCTCAGCTGCAGCATTAGGTCAACAACACTATGTTAGGTTGCTAATGAGACCCCTCCATACTGCGCCTTCTTAAGACCACCCTGACGAAAGGCAGTGTGGGTTCGCAAAACTTAAAAGGTTAGTGTGAACATGACCAGCCTCTCAATGACGGATCATATCAAGTCCTTGGCATGCACCAATGCAAGCAAGGGCCAATCGTGAAAAACATGACATGTCAACTCTGAGACTCAGCCAACCAACCTATGGCAGCCTTAGGGTCTGTTGAAAAGTTTGGATGGTTCACAAGGTTGTCAAACAGGTGCTTCTGCACATACTCTGCCGCTCTGGAGCCACCGTGACCTGGCAACCGGGCAATGACATGGTGTCATGGCCAGACCAGTGGCACGACATGGCTGCAGAGTCAAAGTCGTTCTCCAAAGGGTACATAGCAGTAACATAACGGGGCATCCTCTTTCACGAGGTTAGTGCAAAAGCCGGTTTAATGGAGGCCACTGATGCTGCAGGAGTGCTGGGAGAAGCGTAAGCTGACCGTCGAAGACGCCGAAGAGGCCAACCAGTTGGCCCCCTATCGGCCGAATTTGAGCATCGTGAAAGTCCTCCATGGATGCCCGCTTGCCGCGCAGCCTCGAGTAGCCATAGCTGAAGGTCCCATCCTCGCTGGAGACCGAGAGCAGCCCGCAGTCGCGCCGGGCAGTCAAGGAGTGCCATACAAGGGTGGCCGGCAGCGGCGCAGCACCTCTCGGCAAGTGTTTGAGCGGTGCAGGGGCACCGCACGCACCTGGTGCCGCCGCCGACCGAGGGCGTGGTGCCGCCGCCGGAGCTCGCGTCCTTGGACGACGCGAAGACGTTGTTGAGCAAATTCATGGCGGATAGGCTGCTGCACGACGCCGCCTGCTTCGCATCCCCGCGCACAGCGCGCCCGGCGCGGGGGGCGGGCGCAGCGGCGGAGGCGGCGGCCGCGNGCGGTTCGAGGCCGAGCCCGGCCGGCCGGGGGGGGGTGCCGCCGCCTTCGCCCGCGCCCGCGGGCCGCTGGAGAGCCCCGCCCTGGGCCCCGTCTCCCCACGGGCGCCAGAAAGCGGCTGATGACGTTTGAACGAGCCGGGGGGGCAACGAAGCCCTCGCTTGCGGCGCCGGCGCTCTGCGACTCGTAGGTACAGTACCAGAGGACCCCGTAGGCATCTCACTGCCCAGTTACCAGGACTTTGAAAGGCTCGCATTATTGGCCTTCCCTTTCATTTCATGCGCACCGCCTTTCTTCTGCGACGGCACGAGACGGGTGCCCGCTTGGACGGCTCGCAGCAGGCCCGGCGGCGACTCCACCCCAACGCCGTTGGCGCCTCCCCCTCACCCCGCCCAAGGTCGGTGGGCCCCCCCGCCCCAACATGGCCCTATCGTGCGCCCTCGCCCTCAACAGTGGGTCATGTACGTCATAAGATGTGCTTGCCGTTGGCCATTCCTCGTCTTCGTTTGGTACAAAAATAATTCCTCAACCCTCACGTCCGGCCGCCCCCCGGCGCCGTTGCAGGGGTTTGGCCCTTCATTGACCCTAGGCCCCTCAATCGACACTTTCAGCTGCATCGGCCCTCGCTTCCACACCTTACTGGAGTATATTGCAAGTTTGGGATATGCTCGACGTGAGGATATGCTTCCAGCTCAGATGGGCATGCCGGCAGCCTACTTGTCGTTCTTGCGTCGTCGAGTGTCAGCTTGTCTGCAGTGAGCTCAGGCTCATGCGTTGCATCAGAAAGCTGGTCGAGCCTTTGCTGGTAGCCCAAGAGCTTGTCGACTGCCGTCCAGTATTCGAGCATCAGGTAGCGACCTCTATGTGCTGACTCGTGGTTACTGAGCGGGTCAGCTTAGCTGCAGGTGACGCACATTTGTCAGTGTGCTTGCCTTCGTACTTGGCCACTCACGGCCCCCCTATCTCTTCATAGACACGCATCTAGTCATCGTACTGGGCGCTCCCTTCTATTTTCCTCACCCAGGCCACCGGCTTCCTTGGCTGTGCTCCGCTCTCTAGGTTAGCCTGTCCAACTTCAGTGTCCGCCTCCTTCATCAATTCTTTTCGGGCTGGCTTTCACAGCTGTTGCCCCCGTTGGGAGTGTCACTTCTCCTGAGGCACTAAGATGCCCCTCCAACCCTGGCTCAGCGGTGCGGTCCTTCTCCAGAGAAAACTTTCTGTAGTGGCATTTCAAGCCATCGTCTCTTCGAAACGAGTCCCTCTTAGCATAGGGCTTCGCTTTGTGCAGGCCCGCACTTCCATTGCCTTTTGTATTTGCTCTGTATTGACATTGACCTTGCTCGGCTTGGCCTCCCTTTCAATGCATGTGCACCCCCCGCCTTCTCTCTCTGGTTGCTGCCTCCAGGAGGGCGAAACCGAGTGGTCCCCTGCACTTTGCACCACACGCTGTGCGAGCTGATGCGCGCCCCGAGCAGCCACGCATAGTCTCCACAGAACCAGTCTCTTGGGTCACCCAAGACACCCCTGCCTACAATACACACTGCTAAGAGCTGGGCTAATCTACTTTAGCGCCAGAGTACAGTAGCGGGTCGCGGATCAGCGGCATGTATAACAAGGCATACACCTGCACACAGGGCAAGCGTGCGAACCTTCGACTTAAGTGTCTGACATGGACACAACAAGTAGGCACAGGCAGAGCAGTAGTCAGATCAAGCTAAGCAAAGCATCTTGCTAGGCTTCGGTCAAGAGTTGCTGCGAAATTACCCCAAGGAGAGCAGCCACAAAGAGAATCAGCCCAGTGAGGATGGCTATGGTCTTGTTTACAAATCTCCTCGACCTAACCGAGCTCAAGCTGGAGTCCTGCAGCTTCCGGGCTACTCTGACAAGCTGGGCGCTGTTCTTGAGCAAGGAAGCTTCCTCATCTTCAATGTTGCCAAGCAGCACAAGGGCACCAACAAGTTGTCCTGCAGCATGAATAAACTTACCACGTCCTCAGCACATTGCACCCTTGACATCCTGTAGCCATAAGCACAACTACAAAACCACATATAAAACGACCAGAAACAGTCGCATGCAAAAGACAGCAAGCTTCACCGAAGTAAGGAATGAGTGGCTCTACAAATAAGAACTTGCTGGTCCATGGCTGAAAAACAGACCCTCATATGCAGTCCTGAGGCTCCGTAATGAGTGGACCAACACGTCAATCACCAGTTTTGCTGCCCCCTGGTACTTGCTTGACTTTGTGCCATGCTTTGTGCGAAGGGCCTGGTATTCATGCTTGGTATCTATGTCAGATCAGTATGTGCCCGTTGTATAATGTTTGCGACCAGCTTATCCATCCACAGACCACAGAACTGTCACATAATGACCTCCATCAGTTGCTGTACCTGAAGTGTGGTGATAAGTCCGGAAATAAGCACAGGCTGTGGCGTCGTGAGGCTCGTGTTGCTTGTTGTTGCTCGAAGTACCTCATCCTCAGCACTCTTGTAGAAGCAGGAGAGCTCTGACACATATTCCTGATCTGTCTCCTGTTGACAGACAAGCAACCATCAACATTGGCTCTCATTTGCTGCTACAAACAGTCAGTATTCAGGTCACTCATAAATCAAGCAGGGACTTGAGGTCATTCACAGATGCCAATTTCATTGTGACTCCCTTTGTTATTATGCAGGAGAAACATGCACGTTTCTGTGGTTCCTGCCACTTTGCTGCACATGCACCTTCATCAAGTCTAACTCGGTGTCCACAACCTATTTGCGTGGCTGCACATAAGTATCAGTGAGTGACATACAAGTGTTCATTTAAGATTAGGCCCACTACAAAGCCTAGACCAGCTACTCAAGCTACACCAGCTTAGAATACATACTTGCATCAGATCTATGAGGTCAGGACCCCCCACTTGAGAACTTTGTGCGTCATCAGCACCGCGCTGACTCTCTTCCTGAAGAATGGAAGCAGCACAGAATTTAGTAGCTGCATGTCCAATGGATGCTGACGACCCAGACTTATTGCTATTGGTTGAGCACAGCGCCTTTGATTCGATTAGCAGGAGATGATGCTTCACAAATCAGCCTGCTAAGTCCTCACCCATTCTTCCACAAAGGCTTGAAGGCAGTCGCCTTGGCATCTTTGCTGGCTGGTGCAACTTAGAGATCTCCGGCGTGCATTTGAGCCAGCCAGGTCAGGAAGATCAGCAAGAGCTTTAATAAGGCCTTCTGAATTTATTGCACTGCTATTGGACTGAAATGTTGACTCTGCCCTGCTAATAGACAAGTGCCTCCAGATACCATGTAGCGAACTTTTTCCCTCAGGAGCCAAAATGGCCTCAAAAGCTTCTGCATTTATCAATGGACGACATGTGAGGTCCACATAGTCGCTTCAAGGAGCAGCATCGCCCTAGTAACGCCCTGAGATCTAGGTAGTGGACAAACATGTGCTCGGCAATCTAGCCACCAGTGGAACGACTTAGACTACACATAATAGATTTCGGGCAGGCTTAGCCTGTCAATCGCTGGCCTTTGTCAATTAAATCCAGGGGTGGGGGTTAGTGCAAGCTCAGGACTACCATCGAACAGAAATGGCAGTACAGAAATATAGATAGATCAAAGTAGAAAAAGGAGGATCAGGCTTTCACCTTGGTCCATGCCAGCAACCACAGCAACAATGACTGCCTCAGGCCTCTTAAAAATGTCAGGGGCAAGCAACGCATCGACCTGCACATGAATGACAGATGAGTTATCTGCAGCTCTGCGAAGACTATGCATCTGTGGAGTTTCAGACGAACCCAGTGGTTGAAGCATTGGTCGAAGCCAATGTAAGATAGGCCCTCTAAGTACCACAACTCAGACCTCCAGAAGTTAGTCCCTGCAGTAAATCAACCTCATGTGCCATCCGCCCTTCTCATGTGTGACTACCAATGATGCAGCTCTTTCATCCCGGCAGCTTCTGATGTAACCAGGAACAAACCTGCAATGCAGTGGTGGAATTAGAGAACGGGATATGACTAGCTAGGAGAGCGGCAATTGCAGCTGCGAAGGCCTGTGGAGTCAAGTCTGCCATCTGCAAAGCACATCAGTCCTGGTCAGAGCGTCTGCAAGCGATTGTAGGCGCTGGTCGAAAATCTCAAAGCTACAACGCAAGGGGGGCACGTACAGGTTGTAAATCTGACTAGGATACAAGCCAAGCTCCTCCGGTGGCTGATCATTGCGGTTCTCAACAACAACCGAGTGAGAAGGCTGTAAGGGCATCGCATGCCTGCTCAGAGCTCTTGTCATCGGCTCTCAGGAACACCCCGTCTCCGTTGTTCCCGTCGTCCAGAAAGAGCACAGCAGGAGCATGCTGGACCTGCAAAGATGTCGCGACACGCCTTTACACCAGCTCTAAATGCAGCTGGGCGGCTGGACCATTGTCAACGCTCCAACAACGCATGAGGGTGATACCAGGCGAAGCGCAAAGCGAAGTGAAGTTTACCTCACTATCGGCAAGGGCGGCAACCGCCGCCAGGAGCAGCAGGGATGCAACGGCGAGGACGGGGCGACTGGAGGTCATTGCACCGCGCGGCTGTTGTGGACCCTGCTCGGACCGAGCCCCACGCTGCTGCGCTTTGATGGAGCCGTCGTCTGCGAGAGGTGGAGGCGCACCGCCCCTCGTCGGCGCTGGCGGCGGCGGCGGCTGCGGCGGCGGCGGCGGCTGCGGCGGCGGCGGCGACGGCGGCGGCGCAAATCACGGCTCACGGGGATCCAGCCGATTTTTAGTAGTCGTTATTGCCGTCGGCGTGGAAAAGTATAAGCTCTTCCATGTGAAGCAACGGCTGTGAGATCAAGCCCACAAGGAATGATGAAGACGAAGAATGGAGAACTCTTCCAGTAGAAAATTTCGTGAATTTGAAACAAACGAAGGCCAAATAGCTAAGTACGAAAGCAAGCACATCTAAAGGCCTACATAACCTACAGTAGATTGACCCGCTTAGTAACCACGGGTCAAAACGTAAAGGGCGATAGCTGTGATTGGCCATCTCAGGGGAAACGAATGAACAGGCTCCAAGGCCTAGAAGAAGTGGCACTCCCATTGGCACTCCCCCAGTCCAAACACGCCGACCACCCCGCTTCATATGAGTTCGTCCCCTTGGTTTTCCGTTTCTGGCATCTAGTATTCATGCATCGATTAGTGACCTTTGTGTTGTGACCCGTGGTTATTGAGTGGGTCAATCTGCTGTAGGTTATATATATCTTTTGATGTGCTTGCCTTGTACTTGGCCATTATACACGGAGTTCCCTTGGCTGTGGACGTGCACGGGAACTCTCGGGTCCCAGTGGCTCGACCTGCTGGCCAGGCTCGCGCTGCACGCTGTGTCCCACAGGCGAGGTGAGCCGGCCGATTTTAACGCCGCTGGCTCGAGGGCCCAAGTCATCGTATGATATTGTCGGTCTCACTTCAGCGGTCCATGGCCCAAGCCGTGCATCTGCGTGCTGGCCGTGCTCTCGCTGCGGCCTCCGGCTTTTGTCAGGGGGATAGTTTTCCGGCAGCTAGTCTGTCGGATTTGAGGCTCCTCATTCGTAACTACTGAGTGAGTTGTCCATCCTCCCCCCGTACTGCCATAGCTTCTTCAGGCCCCTTCTTCTTGCCCCTTCGTAGCTGCTAAGCGTTTTTGGGCCCCTTCGAACGTCTGTCAGTTCTTTTCGGGCTGGGTTTTCACAGCCCTTGCACCCATTGGGAGAAGTGGACAAAGGTTCGAAGGTGCCAAATGACTGAGGGGCCTAAAGAAGGAGTGGCTCTCCCAATGGGGGCAAGCGCTGTGAAAAGCCAGCCCGAAAAGAATTGACAAAGGCTCGAAGGGGCCAAATGACGGAGGGGCCTAAAACGCTATGCAGCTACGAAGGGGCCTGAAGATGCTATGTCAGAACGGGGGAGGATGGACCACTCGGTAATTACGAGTGAGGAGCCTCAAATCCGACAGACTAGCTGCCGGAAAACAATCCCCCTGACGAAAGTCGGAGGTCGCAGTGAGAGCACGGCCAGCACGCAGATGCAAGGCGTGGGCCATGGATCGCTGAAGGGAGACCGACAATTGCATACGATATACCTGAGCCCACAAGCCAGCGGCGTTGATGTCAGCCTGTTCACCACGCCTGCGGGACATAGCGCGCCGGGCGAGCGTGGCCAGCAGGTCGAGCCACTGGGACCCAAGAGCCCCGTGCACGTCCACAGCCAGGACTACACTACAAAGTGCAAGACGGTGCAGAGGGAGATGCAGATGGCTGCTCAGTATCCAGGGGCACGAACTAGTCTCCAGCCGGGTGGTCAGAGTGTTTGGGAGCCTTGCTGCGAGCGGCCTTCGCCGCAGCGTGGCCAGCCCGCGAGGCAGAGCGCCCCGGGTTCGAGAGGCAGAGCGCCCCGGGTTCGAGCGGTCGACCACATCCGTGGTGACCAAATCAGCAATGATGCGCGCCGCCGCCCGGCGTGGACGACACCAGGTCGACGCGGCGCGTGTGGAGTCCGTCGGCCCTCTGGCCTGAAGCACTCAGCAGCTACGAAGGGGCCTGAAGAAGGTGCTGGGCCGGAGCAAGAGTGGCTCGCCCATAGATAGAAGGCGCGCTGAGCGCTTGAAATGGAAGGGAGGCCAATTCTAGCCACTACATTGTTCAGGCAGAGTCTAGTGCAAACTAAAGAAGGCAACATAATGTGGAGCCCTACGCTAAGGTGCCTAAGGTAACAGGGTCACACTACTACCAACGGGTGAGAACAAACAAATGCGACAACCTAACTTGGGGAGCTGGAGCGCCGCCACAAAAGCCGGAGGCCTGACTTGATGGGGTGTTACCAGCAGTGGCCACATGCGCCGCACTCCTGCTTCCGGGAAGCCAGTCTCTCTGACCTAAGGCTGCTTAGCAGGGGTTACTGAGTGATTTGTAGCTGCTTACTTACTGTTCATTCTCTTTTGGGCTGGCTTTTCTAGCCCCTATCCTCCATGGGCGAGCAATTTCTTACTTTCTTCTTAGGCTTGTTTTCTTAGTGCTTCCCCTGTCCTCTGTTCATTCCTTTTTGGGCTGGCTTTTTCCAGCCCCTATCCTCAATGGGCGAGCGCTTCTTCTAGAGGTTACTGAGCGTTCCCTGGCTGATGTCTTAGTCCTGGTCCTTCGTACTCCTCTCACTCCGGCTCCTTCAGACCTTGTCCATTCCTTTGGGCTGGCCTTTCCCACATACCAGTCAATCTGGCCGCGCTTCCTCCGCCACCACCTCCGCCGGCCTGAGGCCGCCGCGACGCGCGCCCGCCGCCGCCGGGAGCCCGCCGCGCGCCCACGCCGTTTCGGCAGCGCAAGCCGTCGTTGATCTGCTTCGATATTCTCGCTCGTGAGGCAACGTTGCCATTGACCACCTGCCTGGACTGTCGGCACATGGCGGTGCCACTTGGGAGCCTGGATGCCACTGTCCAGGGCACCAACGACGACGCAACCATCAGCAAGCTGTGAGCCCTCTCCCAGCTCCCTTCCCTGACGCAGACAAGTCAGGTGCATTGTGTTCTATCATTGTGCTGCTATCAGGCTTGAATTGGCACGGGATGGCAGGTTGTGCTGAGTCTGGCCAACTCAGTGGCATGCTCCGGCCAGGCAGTCGAAAGTAGGCAGTAGAAGGGCGCCCTGCAGAGCTTATCATGCTGCATCCTGAAATGATGCAGGATGAGTGTCCATGTCTTGCCTTTGATTTGGAGGTGAGCTCATTTGAGAGAGGCAAGTTGATTGGTCTAATTGAGAAGCGCTGACGAACAATTGAGCGTGGTGCCAGGTCGTGTGTCAAGAAGGGATACTTCAAAGACGACTTTGTCCATCATTTCGTAAGGAGACCCGCCCGAAGGGCTCCAGTGATCAATCGAGGTCTGAAGAGACATAACGACACTTGCCCGCCAGTGCTGCACGTGTGCTGCTTCCTCATGGCTTATCATCTGATGAGAGATTTATATGCAAAACCCATCTGCTATACGGGTTTTTGGACTATCTTCTTAGCATTCATCAATATAAGCATAAGCAGAGATTTAAATTTTCTGTTATTTAAACTCATGCCGTGTAGCTTGGAAAGGCCCCCTTGCCAGTCCGTGGTGGCTGATCACCATTTGCTGCAGGAAGGCAGGGTACTACGCACGGTGGGCAGCCATCCGTAACCTTGTAGAGCACTTTTTGGAAGCACCAGCAGAGGCAGAGCACTTTCTCCAAAAACAAGTCATCTCGTTAGGAGCTGGTTTCGATACCACATTCTTCCAGTTGAAGGTAGAAACCAACTTGCCAGCCCTGATCGCCATCTTGCCTTTGAAAGGAGAGCAGCATACAAGCAGGCAGATTTGCTTAAGGACAATGTCATCATGTAGTTAGAGTGTTTGTGCTTTTTTGTGGTGACAATAGTTCGGCAGGTGAGGTTGTGCTTGTGACACCTACATCATTATACAACCACCAGCTATATGCAGCTGCTTAGTTGCAGGTACTTATATATGCTTGCATTGCACTGACAACTACGGCAGAAAGAAGGACGAGCTCCATACAAGTACGTGGAGGTGGACTTCCAGGAGGTCTGCAACATGGGGCCCATAAAGCAAGGAGTCGTCTAGACCCGTAAAGGGGTCCTTCGGCTCTAAGCAGATGGCTGTTAGCAGCTATGCATATCTAGCTGACACACTTCTCTTAGCCTCGTCATGTGTTGTACAGCTTGCGACTCCCTTATCCCAGCCACATTTTGTCCGCATTCACCTCTATATAGGTGACAAGCAGGAAGGCCTTCACAATCTCCAGCCATGCTGACCTACTCCAAGGTCTTGGGAAAGATCCGGTCATACATGCAGGTATTACGACCTCAAAGCTATTCGTCAATATTTGCCCAATGCTATCCATAGGAACTAGATGTAGGTACAGCTTCCGAACACATCGAGTCCTGCATGTGTAAGATACTAGGCCTCGTCTGGCTCTGCATCATTTTTGCACACTTGGCTCCACCATGGCCTGCCAAATTGGCTTTACTAACGGGTACTTTTCCAATTTATGTCTGCAGACAAGGGTGAGCTCCATAGCTCTTCATATCATCTCATACCAGTGGATCTACGCGACCTGCAATCTTTAGACTCTGCTCTTGCCAGAGCTGCTGTTGATGTCAGGTAAGTCAGCAAGCTGTAGCATGCTTCCCTCATGGAGCAGGCTTTTGTAGCTTGACGGTTGCTTGGAAACACACGCACATCTCCACATATGCTCACATTAATCTAGCAGCTTGTCGTGAAGTACTTCACATGTATGACCACTTTTCTCTATACCAGCCTTCCCAGCTTGATCCTGGCGGAGTGTGTAATGATATACTTGGAACCTCAAAGCAGCCAAAACATCTGCAAGTGGGCAGGGGAGCGTTTCACAACTGCCGCTTTTGTCATATATGAGCAGGTAAACATCCAGCTCATGTTCTTGTCCAAGTCAGAGAGTGCTACATCACTGTCTGTCCGTGGGAGGCCACAGTTCTATACCGCAGGCCTCCAATCAGATGCCATGACAATCGCAGTTATCGTTCTTTTGTGCATGTTGGCAAGTCAATGTAGACCTCTATGCTTTTGGTGGTCAGCTAGGTAGAAGGTTTGCAGCAAAGAGGTGAGGTCACTTGATTTGCTTCTCTAGTTCTCATGCCCGTACAGTTGTAGTGTTTAACAATGAGGTCAAGTTTGACTCCAGATCCGACCCCATGATCCATTTGGACAGCAAATGCTCCTGAACCTGGAGGTAATTCCTGGTCTCTGCCGCTCTTGAGGAAGCAATTTAAGGTGATCAACAGATATTGCTAGATGTGGCCAATACGATCATGTGGACGAGGTTTTTGATTATGACAAAGGTGGGACAAGCCTTGAGACAAGCCAACTTTTCTGTGCTGATCAAGAGCTCATTCCCACCTGTTCGTGCGGTGTTTCAGAGCAGAGGCTGCCCTTTGCTCGGCATAAAAGATACTCCTGATCTTGAATCCAAGAAGAGGCGCTTTACAACCTGTGGCTGGAAGGTGAGTCTTTTGAGCACGTGACAGGAGGCGTGTGTAATTGTAGGCTTGAATGTGCTGACTCCATATGATGTACTTTGTGTTGTGAAATTGTGAGTGAGAATTTGTGTTATGAGGGGAAGCAAGTGCCACCTTGCAGGGTCAAGCTCAAGTATTCGCATTGTAATGTGCAGGTAGCACAGGCTCATGATATGGATGAGATCTACTCCACCTTAGACGATACGGATCTCAAGAGGTATTGATGCTTATCTCCAATCGATGGCGACATTCTTTAACAAGTATACAACCTGCCGGTTTTGTCAGTCCAGGCTAGGGTTTCACTTGTTCTGCAGTACTACGAAGTTACACAAATTGGAGCAGCACAGCAGCAGTTTCTTGCACTTGAGCGTGTGCTCTTGGTTGTGGCTAAGAAGCTGAGATGCTGCCCGTGCAGGATAGAGAGGCTAGAACTGTTTGACGAATTCGAGGAGTGGCACATTATGCAGGTACTTTTCACTTTGCTCGATTGACAAGGGGCTTACTGTACAATTTAGAAGCAGATCAGGACAGTCTGTATGTTGCGACAACTTCAAGGGGGGTCTACAAGGTGCTTGCAGATTGTTGATAAGTGAATATTGTGGTGCATTTGCAGGAGCACTACTGCATTGCTTACGGTATCAATGACGCACTTGTGAGTAGACGTTCTGGTTGCCTCTGGATGACTAGCAATTGTTGTGTCCTACACTGCCTTTCCTTGACATGATGCTCATTTTCTTTGACGAAGTTCAGCAGATGTAATAATACTCTACAAGCTGATACAAAGTTTTGATTGCTGCAGGGTGTCTTTCAGGACTTCGGTTTCAAGCACAAAAAGGCGACATGCAATTAGAGCAAAAAGAAGTAGAAGTTCAGGTAGTCACAACCAACCCAAATTCATCACAATTGATGATGTGGCCTAGACTCACTTCCTTGTTATGCAAGCTTCTCCAAGTAATGTTGATGTGATGATTTGAAAGGTCATTTATACAGAAAAGTAATTATAATCTTGGCAGATCCTGTCTACAGGCTTGCATGGAATGCACTCAGTACCTCCAGCTCAAATCCTGTGCAAGCTGTTTGATACACTCTTAACAATCTCTGACAAAGCATGTCCACAAATGATCACTAGCAGCAGCTACCACTTGCAGCGACATGTGGTCTGCCAAACCCACGCATGGGTACACTTTTCTCGAGGCCATGTCAACCAGCACAGGCACCCTAACCGGCAAATATAGTCACGCTCAACTTGCCCAGCACAAACGTTCTGCCATGGGGTGTTGAGAGAACACCACTAGGAGAGGCTTCTTAAACAATGTCCTTGAAATCAAATCTCTTGAGATTGAGAGCTCTTCTTGCCAGGGACACCAGTTTTCTTCGGCAGGAGCACACTGTGGATGTTGGGCAGCACACCACCACTTGCAATTGTGACAAGGCCCAGCAACTTGCTGAGCTCCTCGTCGTTCCTGACCGCCAGCTGAATGTGGCGTGGTACGATTCTGGTCTTCTTGTTGTCGCGAGCAGCATTGCCTGCCAGCTCGAGCACCTCGGCGGCCAAGTACTCCAGCACGGCTGCCAAGTACACCGGAGCTCCTGCTCCTACACGGGTGGCGTATCTGCAGACGTTTGTAAAGTCAGGAACCCAGTCAGCTCATCCACCACTTCCTGGGGAGCAGGCTGCCTGCCATATGCTCCCTCCAACGACAGTTCGAGTTGAGAAGCTATACTGACCACAGGAGAGCATGAGCCTGTTCCTGTGGAGCTATTGTGCAGCAAGACGTAAGCGAGCAGCCACTTACTTGCCAGCCTTGAGGTACCGAGCGATGCGGCCAACGGGGAACTGGAGGCCAGCCTTGGCAGAGCGCGACACGGCCTTCTTGCCAGATGTTTTGCCACGGCCCGACATGGCGGCGGCAGCAGCGGGACTACGACTGGCAAGGGGTTGCTGGGAGGTGCGGCGAAGGGCGCAGCCTGCGGCGGGGAGGCGCGGCGGGAGGCGCGGCGGGCGGCGGCGCGGAGGTTTGACCCGAGATGGGCGAAGGGGCGCGAGGGTGTGTAGCGGTAGGTGTCTATCATTATATATGACGGACAGCCTGGCTGTGGTGCGCCAGCCAATGCGCGCTCTTGCCCAGGATCAAGTCTCCAACGGCGCCGATCGATAGCATCTGACGGCAGAGCAGGCGCGCCGCCCCGCTGCCCTCCCCTCCGCTCCGCTAGCTGTCGGAGTAAGGGGGCTTTCGCCGCTGGGCGGTGCCGCCGTTTGCGCCGCCGTTTGCCCGGGCAGCTGTGCCCGGTCGGCCCGCCCGGGGCGCGGCCAGCTCGCCCCCGCAGAAGAAAGGGCTCGCCCATTGAGGATAGGGGCTGGACAAGCCAGCCCAAAAAAGAATGAACAAAGAACGAGAAGGGGGCCAGAGGAAGCCAGAGGAAGCGCTAAGAAACCAAAGCACACAAAGAAAGAAAGCAGCTACAAATTACTCAGTAACCCCTGCTAAGCAGCCGCAAATCAGAGAGGCTAGGGTCCTGGAAGTGGGTCCCCTGGACAGAGCCAGAGGCAAAGCCGGCTAAGCCCAAATGCCGCCCGCCGCTAGAGCCGCCTTTCCCCACTGTTGCTTTCCGGCTGCCGGGCTGTCCGCAACGGCGGGGCGCGCCAACTCCATGTGCTGTCAGTGGGCCAGCACCGCCTAGCCTCCCGCGGGCCTACCCAGCCGACCGTGGCGGAGCAAGCTGGCGCCCCTCTCGCTTACGGCCCACTGAGCGAGGCCACGCCGGCTCGTTCGCTTTGCCCATCAGATGGCCTCGCGGCTCCTCCCGGCTCCTCCTCACCGTCCCGGCGCACTGGGCTTGGTGGCCTTCCCGACGGGCCGACGCCATCAATCACCAGCCGCTCCTGGCCACCCTTCCCCGTCTGCCTAGACCTTGGTACCTGCCCCTCCGCCGCCCCCCCCCCAGCAGGCCTCTCCCCTTGCCCCTCTGCCACCCGCGCACCCCTCCCGCGGCCCCGCCGTCGTCACCGCTGCCGCCGCCGTCTCGGCACGTTGCTCGCGTCTGGTGCTCCTGCGACGGCGTCTCCCTCGGCAGCCCTCATGAGCTGCCCCACGCCCCTCGAGCGTCACCGGGCGCCTCACTGGCACCAGGCACAAGAGTGACTCTCAGGCGGAGGACACGGCAAGGATGGCAGACATGCCACCTTGGGAGGCCGCTGAGAGCCGTCTGTGACGAGATCTGTCCGCGCTCTAGGCCGGCTCGCCAGGATGTTTCGCTTCAAAGGTGTGGCGTCTGCCGGCTTCTATGGTGAGCACTGCTGTCCTCTGCCACCAGATCTGTGTTACAGTCAACTGGCAAGGGATGCCAACTGCTCGCTAGATGCGAAACCAAGCCGACATTCTGGTGTCCAGTGCGTATAATGAGGCCAAACCCCCCTTGCAGGCGGCATGTCAGTAGCTAGCGTCTTTATCAACAAGGCCATTTTCCACGTCTACAAATTCAACTATCCGTACACGCTAGTACTCGGCCAGACCATCTTCACGCTCCTCCTCATCTTCGTGATGAGGAAGCTCGGCGTTATCCGGATAGGCAGGTTCCAATTGCACATTTTCCGCCGAGTGAGGCCCTTTACCTCAGGTCTCGTATTGTGTCTTTGTCTAGCTAGATCTCAACAAGGAGGTCCATCTAGTCGGCTTATGCATCCAAACGACAAGAGTTGCGCATTGACAGGATGCAGATTGAAGGGAATAAGTTTATCATATTCTTTGGCCTTGACATGCTGTTGTGCACTGCTGCTCACTCTCCTTTGGACCATCTGCTATCAGGTATTCTTACTATCCTTTGCTTTCCTCCTCAAGCTCCTACTGGACATGTCAGCTCTGAATAGAGTCAACATCCCAATGTACGGCGTACTGAAGAGCTCCACGACGCCATTTGTCTTGGCCCTTGACTACATTATGCGAGATAAGAAGGCCTCCACCAGGGTGCAGCTCGCTGTCTACTTGACGACGTTCGGGGGTCTCCTTGCCGGCTTTGGAGACTTGACTTTTGATCTGGCGGGATACATCCTGGCTTTGTCCTCCGCTATGGCCACAGCGGCTTACGTGGTGATTGTGGGGAAGCTGGGGGAGGAGCTGCAAATTGACTCCTTCACTCTCTTGTTGTATAATAACTTCTGGTCTCTTCCATTCTCTTTCCTTCTTGTCTTTGTCAACGGGGAAAGCAAGGCCCTCAGAAGCTTCACTCACTTCAGGGAGGTGCCTTTCCTGGCATATTTTGCACTATCGTGCACCTCAGCCTTCATCCTCAACCTAGCCACATACTTGTGCACAATGGTGAACGACTCGTTAACGACCAGCATTGTCGGTAAGCTATCTTCTACTAACTATACAGCCTGATGTGGTATGAGCCATGCTGAACTCTGGTGGACTTCTTCTTGAGCGCCATTGTCGAGTTCGGTGCTGAGGGGCTCATTATCATGTACATGGAAGAGGGACATGACCGACTTATAGCACACCAGCACTGCAGATACATTGCTCTGCTGCTGATGGTATACATTCAATGTGCTAACAGGGCGGACCAAGAGTATCTTGCAAGGATTTGCAGGCTTATTTGCATTTGGCGATGTTGTGGTAAGCACTGAGAAAGACTACTACACAGCACATGTTGCTCATCAGCAGGCTGATGAATTGATAGTATCGTTGTTATTACTTCTGCAACTGTTTACTTCAGTAACCTAGGAGGGCAGGCAAGCACGGACAACAATACTCATAACGTTGCTGACCTAATGCTGAAGAGGGGCCAAAACTTTATGCTCAGAGGTGGACTCGTGTCAGCAGCCTGGATGGCCGGCTTGCAACATGTCAAAATACCCTTGTACTGCTAGCCAACCTCTTGATACTGGAATGGATGGGCTTCATTGCTGCAGATGAACCCTGTGAACCTGGCAGGCTTGGTTGTGAACTCCTGTGGGATTGGCTGGTATGCATATGAGAAGTACTTGGAAGCAAAGACTAGGATGCTCCAAGCAGGGGCTCACAAAGCAGGGTCTGCAGGAGAACCGCACACCCACGTCTTACACAGGGAAGGGTCACAGGTGCACACAGTGGACTCAGTGCTTTACCTTTCTATGTCTGGCAAGCAAGCGTTGCCTGTTCTCCTAAGCTGACTCCTCCCAAAGTCTCGGTGACACGGCCTGTACTTGTGAAGTGAAGGTTGAAGAACACCACATAGAGCTACATCACATCTTGTGAACAAAGCATGAACTTGGAGTTGTCAAAGAGTGGAGGTGTGCTCAGGAATGTTCTTGCCTGCCAAATACTGCTTGCAATGGTGTCATTGGCCCGTTAAGTTGTAAGCTGTAAAAGTTGTGTCTTGTGCCATGGCACTTTGCCAGAGCCACAACAAGCTACGACTGACTTCTGTTGTGTGTTGAGCTGCTTGTGACCAGCTGCAATTGGTGTTAACACCGGGCCTCGTCACCCACAAGTCTAAGGATCTACCCAATGGCACATCTTAGTGCTTGTCCAAGCCAGGATGTCTGCTACGCAAGGGGCGGGATCGCCTCATCAATTGGTGTAGTGCAGCGGAACAAGTCATCTCTGAAGCTAAAAGAGAACATGCTTCCACTACAAGCTTGGCCAGCTCCTGCTTGTCTGAGGATGTCTGAACGTCGCAAACAGCGCTGCTAGTTTCTCACCTCTGTTCTTGCTTCTTATGAAGCCAGGCATGAGCAGATTGCTTGGGAGCAGAGTCTGCATAGGAAGGTGCTCTCAGTACCTCAATGCCCAGATATGTTGTAGGAGTGCAAATATGCACACCTCCCTCTATTGACCCTATGAGATACCCATTCTTTTATCCTCGACATCAATCCATGCACTAGCTGCTTCCAACCAGAAGATGAGAGCATGTCCATAGAGTACAGGGCCCTTTACATACAAGTGGCTGCTGTAGATTGCCACTCAGCAAGAGCTCGCTCGCCAATGCAAGGCAATGGCTGTGACAGACCAGCCCTAATAAATGAACAGATGGGAAGGTTAGCAATGTAATGGCATGGATAGCAATACCGTGCTGGTTGAGCTCTGCAACTGCCTCTGTGGTCCCTCCCTTGCTCTGCACCAATTCGACCCAACCCACCAAGCAGTCACCAGCTATTTTCGGCCTGATTAGGAGCTATAGGGTGTTTCATAAGCGGCTCCTGGTCTATGGTACCTACAAGACTGATCTGAGTTCATTTAAACTCATCATGCCACATTGCTGCCTTACGTAAGCAAATTGCAGCTTTATCTCAACCTCAAGTATCACCATTGTTGAGACAATACTTAATAAAAGAACAAAAGCAGGTGTTGTCATTCTTGAAAGAAAGCAACGCCGCAAATTGAGGATATTGTACGGGATGGCAAATTCATCAAGACAGTGAAAGAGACAGAGAGAGAGGCTACAAGAACGTAGTGAATATTGCCGAACAAGGGGGCCACAGTGCAGACAGGAAGGACTCTAAAAGTTGAGCGCTTCTGCGACCCCTTAAAGGAAAAGTGAGCTCTTCCAAACGAGAAAAACAGCTCTTCCAAATTGACAGCAATGGCTGTGAGGCCAGCCCAAAGAAGTGGACTGAAAAGAAGAAGTGGTGCACGCCGATAGAGAAGAGGGGCTGGCAAAGAACTGAAAGGTGCCGGATGGCGTAAAAAGCAGGATAATAGTCTCCAAGACGTCAGCAAGGGGGCTCTCAATAATCTCTAGTCAGTAATCGCAAGGGGGCGAGGGCTGTGAATAGCCAGCCCGGAAAGAAAATGGATAAGGTCCAAAGGGCCAATTGGCGCTACAATCACACAGCTTTGCAAGAGACTGCAGGGAGAGGAACATTCGTTTCCACGAGTCAGAAGCCACAAGTCGGAGTAACCTGCGGCTGGAAAAGAGACATCCCAACGTAGCCCAGAAGTGGCAGCCAAAGCGCGGCCTGCCCGCTGGTGAAGTGCATGAGCCTGGAAACATTGAAAGAGTCTTCCTCTGTTCATTCTTTTGTCTGGGGCTGGCCAATCACAGCCATCGCCCTCTACTGAAAGTCTCTTCTCTTTCTTCCAAAGGGGGCGGGGGCTGTGGAGAGCTGTGAACAGTCATTGAGTGGTTCATCCTGCCCAAGTTCTGAGCTAGCGCTTATGGCCCCTTCGCAGTTTGGCCCCTTTGAACCTTTATCTCTTCTCGGGCTAGCTTATCACAGCCCTTGCCCTATTGGGAGAGCCACTTCCTTTCGAAGAGCCACCCAGAGAGAAACAGCCATTCCCATCTACGGCAATGGCTGTGAGAGGCCAGCCCAAAGGAATTGTACAAGCCCAGAAAGAATAAACTCAAAGGAAAGGAAGATGAAGAGTCTGCATGCAGATACACCTGGGCAAGCGACCCGGCGGCGTTGATGCCGGGCAGCTCACCTTGCTGTCACAACAGCTCTTCCAGTATAAGGCAGGGGCTGTCCACCTTTGGGAAAGAGAGAGAAGGCGCGCGGGGCGCATGAAATGAAATGGAGGCCAGTTCAAGCCAATCATTGTTCTGGCAGAGTCTAGGGCACACTAAACAGGGCTACATAATACGGAGACCTAAACTAAGGTGGCCTAAGGTGACATCAGTACCCACGGGTCAGCACAAACAAGTCCGACAAGCTAACTTGGGGAGCCGGAGCGCCGCCACAAAAGCAGGAGGCCTGACTTAGAGCGCGCCCTGCACGTTTGAAGAGCCAATGCTTGCGAGCGCTGCGAACTAAGTGAGAGCCGCATACTATGCTATGCAACTAAGGCCTGCGGAATGCTGGAGTGGCCCAAGCTGCCCCCCCGACTTCGACGACGCGCATCAACCAGCCGGGCCAGATGCTGGATCAGGGAGGATCATTGTACGCCGTAGCCTCCGTAGATATCCATGGCACACGGATAAAGATGGTCCCCTCGGGGATGGTCCTGGTAGCGCCGCTCCTTCTTGCGCTCCGCGCTGGATGTGGCCCAGCCAGACACGGTTGACGTGGGTGCGCCATCCTTGTATGCGTCGATCAGTACCACGACCAGGAGCAGACGAGGCCCGCCGCCCCGGGGGGTGGCGACCACGTCCAGACGCCGCACGTATGGCTTGCCGTGCCTTGAGGAGATTGGCATGATGCCGGACACCTCCATCGCCGGATGATACCCCGCCACTCGCGCACAAATTCAAACATCGTGTCCCTGAGTAAGTCGTGGGAGGCAATGCGCTCACCCCCCTCAACACATCTCAGCATATGAGCAGCTAGATCGAGCTTGTCATCGGCAATGTGGCCACACTTGCACTCGCGGATGCCAGCCAAGCATGGGGTGGGGAGGCCGAGGTGGTGGTGGAGCGCTGTGCAAACTAGGCTGTCGGTAAGTCGAAGGGACTCGTATATCGGCAGAGCGTTTAGCCACTCAGACGCGCCTGGGGAGCTGATGGAAAGGAGCCGGGTGAGGCCACGTCCATTGTCCTTGAGCAGTCCCTTCAATTCAGAGGTGGCCTGCAGGTTCGCAGCGTGAGCGTAGTGCGCCTGCGCTTTCCTGTCAGAAGAGCGTGCCCATGCCGCAAAATCTGCATGACCCTCTGCAAGTGTTGGTAAAGAGCGCGAGAGGTCATGCAGTGTTGCGGTCAGGGAAAGCTGGAAGGGCAGGTTCCTGTTGCAACACCCGCTGTAGCGGGTGCTAAAACAGCCTGGCCCCTCAGGATGAAGCGACTGGAGATGGTGGAGGCCACTTGGGCCCAGCAACCCAGGTGAGCTGCTTGGGACAGGCGAGCCAGCGGACGGCACCCAAGGCCGCCTTTGCTGGTAGGAAGGGTACACTGTAGGATGGTAGCCGGCGTGCCAGATAAATTGGGATGGTCCACCAGGCCGTGAAGAGCATGTTGGAGTCTGGAACCCACGGTAGAGTAGATGGCGCTTAGTGCAGAGGTGGGGGGTACAGTCCGCAACAGGTAAGTGGGACGCTGAGCCGCACAGCGGGTGAGGATGGCCACCGCAAGCTGCGCGTCCTGTAAGGAGGGGCGGGCCGGGAGGGTCTGGAGATGGTTCTCAAGGGTGGACTCCACAACTTGCTCCACATGCGCAGCAGCCCCCAACGGGGCTCCAAGCACCACCATGCCGAGTGGTGGGGTCTGTCACCCAGCCGGCAGCTTGATGGAGGGAGGGATGCCGGCTGGAGACCAGGCTGAACACTTATCGGGCCGGATGTTGAGGCCGAGGCTGTGAAGCTCGCGCTCCAACGTGCTGTAAGCGCTGGTGACTTCAGTTGGGGGTCCCACCATGGTGGTGTCGTCGGCGTAGCTTGGGATCAGCACAGCAGGGTGGGCCTCCGCCGTATTACGCAGCGCCCGTAAGTGTGCCCAGTGCAAAGAGAGACCCACCCAAAGGGTCTCCCTGCCGGGTGCCTGTGCTGGATTGCAAGACCACCTGTGACGTGCCCGCTCCCCAGAGCAGGCGGGAGGGTGCCCATAGAGAGAAGAGGGGCTGGCAAAGCCAGCTCAAAAAGAATGGACAATGTCCAAAGCCAAAGAAAGAGGTGCCGAAGAGGGACTACACCACAAACCACGGCAAAAAAACACACGACGATGCAGAGGGAAGCTCAGTACCCGCGAGTGAGCAATATCAGCTTTGAATAGCTGGCTGCAGGGAAGGAGGCACTCCGCCGAGACCCAGAGGCGGCGGCCATAGCACGGCCTGCTCGCGTGTAGAGCCTAGTCGGACCAGTCCGAGGCCGTCAATCGTCGGCAGGGACAGCAGGGACTGTGGCTCTCACTGTCATCAGAGAAGAAAGACGCTCACGGGCATCGCCCTCTACTGGAAGAGTCTTTCTGTCTTTCGCTCTGCCGATATACGAGTCCCTTCGGCTCACAGACAACCTGTTTCGCACAGCGCTACACCACCACCTCGGCCTCCCCCCCCCTTGCTTGGCTGGCATCCGCCAGTGCGAGTGTGGCCACATTGCCGATGACAAGCTCGATCTAGCTGCTCATATGCTGAGATGTGTTGAGGAGGGTGAGCGCATTGCCTCCCACGACTTACTCAGGGACATCATGTTTGTATTTGTGCGCGAGTGGCGGGGTATCATCCGGCGATGGAGGTGTCCGGCATCATGCCAATCTCCTCAAGGCGCGGCAAGCCATACGTGCAGCGTCTGGACGTGGTCGCCACCCCCCGGGGCGGCGGGCCTCGTCTGCTCCTGGTCGTGGTACTGATCGACGCATACAAGGATGGCGCACCCACGTCAACCGTGTCTGGCTGGGCCACGTCCAGCGCGGAGCGCAAGAAGGAGCGGCGCTACCAGGACCATCCCCGAGGGGACCATCTTTATCCGTGTGCCATGGATATCTACGGAGGCTACGGCGTACAATGGTCCTCCCTGATCCAGCATCTGGCCCGGCTGGTTGATGCGCGTCGTCGAAGTCGGGGGGGCAGCTTGGGCCACTCCAGCATTCCGCAGGCCTTAGT
>WELB01000141.1:236052-254846 GCA_009602725.1 Spirogloea muscicola
AAAAAAAAAAAAAAAAAAAAAAAAAAAAAAAAAAAAAAAAAAAAAAAAAAAAAAAAAAAAAAAAAAAAAAAAAAAAAAAAAAAAAAAAAAAAAAAAAAAAAAAAAAAAAAAAAAAAAAAAAATCCGCCACCGCCGCATGCGGCACGGCCGCCGGCGGAGGCGGCAGCGGCGGAGGCGGCGCCCCCGCGCCGCATGCTCGGCCGCGACGCGAGTAACACCGGGAAGCACCTCCTGGCGGGCGTCCTCTCGGCGCTCGTCTCCAGGTCCGGGCCCTCCCTCGCTGCGGCCGCTGGACCCACCGTCACACAGCCGGCTGCTGCTACTAACTGAGCGCCTCTTCTGGCAGCTCTGGTGGGGGCCAACGTAACGGTAACGGCAGCCGCCGTCTCCTCCACTGTGCAGGACCACTCTGGCGCCGCTGGAGCGGCTGAAGCTGGAGTACGTCGTGCGCGGCGCCAAGGGCGGCGTCGGCCTGACGGTCGGGGCCATCCTGCGCGCCGAGGGCGTCGGTGGCTTCTGGCGCGGCAACGTCGTCAACCTGCTGCGCACCGCGCCCTTCAAGTCCGTCAACTTCTACGCCTTCGACGTGTACCGCCGGCAGCTCCGGCGCTGGAGCGACCGGGCGGACGTCAACAACGTGGAGCGGCTGGTCGCCGGCGCCGCCTCCGGCATCACCGCCACGCTCATCTGCTTCCCCATGGACACGGTGACAGCCGCTTGCCAGCTGCGACCTTAAGCATTGTCCTTGCACCACTCATCACTGCCCATCTAACAGGAGGCACTTAACGCATGCACCATGCCACCATCTTGCCGCAATCACGCACGAGGTCAAGATGTTGCTAGCTCCCTTCTTGACCATGCTGTGCCACGGCATGCGGCCAGGTGCGCACGAGGATGGTGGCGCACACTGGCGCGGCGTCCCTCGGCCTTGTCCAGTGCGTGCGCCAGATCGTCGGCCGCGAGGGTTTCCTCGCTCTCTATAAGGGCATCGTGCCGGCGCTCGTCAGCATGGCCCCTGGCGGCGCCGTCGTCTATGGCACTTACGACCTCCTCAAGTCACGGCACCTGCTCTCGGATGAGGGCCGCGCCATCTCCCGGCGGCGCAAAGATTCTGCTCAGCGGGCTCGGCCTGACGGTTCCACCGATGGCGACGGAAGCACTGATACCCAGCTCCGTAGTGCCTCCTCGTGCAGGTCATTCTGCCCGCCCTGCATGTGCCCTTACTGTTGACCTTGGCATATTCTGTATCTCTGAAGCAATGAGAAGCAGACGACGCAGTTGCTGAGCAGGGTCGTTGCCAGAGTGCAGGCAGATAGAATTGGATCCGATGCGAACTCTCCTATACGGTGCCATCGCGGGTGCCTGTGCCGAGACGGCAACGTATCCGCTGGAGGTTGTGCAACGACAACTGCAATTGCAGGTACTCCATTAGCTTGGTTGTACAGCAGATAGACAGCATGCTAATGGCTGTGCGGAGGCTGGAGCGTGTGTGAGTAGAGTGCTTGCTGCTACCTGCTAAGGTCATCCAACCCTATAAAGTCGAGTTTGGCTTCCTTCACATGCTTCGTCCACCGCAACTTGTCCATGCAGGCTGGTCCACAGCGACTGAGCATGCTGGCTGCCTTTCAGTCAGTAATTCAAAGCGATGGCCCTGCTGCACTGTATGCAGGCCTGTTTCTGAGCACAGTTCAGGTGTGCTTCTCTTGTGCACTGACAGCATCATATCCAAGACCCACAAGGAGCAGTGCATGTACACCCGCTGTCAAGCACAGAACCTACTTAAGTTAGCATAGGCAATGTGACGCGTCTGACTGGCTCGCGTGCTTGCTTGTGGGGTCCAGGTGCTGCCCTCGGCAGCCTTAAGTTACTTCGTGTATGAACTTGCTAAGGCCAACTTAAATGTGCAATGATGAGCACTTCGATGAAGAGCATAAGACCGTGGAAGATAGCTCCTGTGACCGCACCCTCCTCTTCCTCGGGACGAAAAGTCATCTAGAAGCTCTTCACTCTCAATTCCGGAGGCCTTGTGTGGCTAAGCAAGTAAACCAACAGACATTTTGGAAAAGCCAATTAGGGCTCATTGCACTGCATGCAATGCAGTATTGCCAAATGCTCACCGTTTAGACATTCTCCGGACCTTCTCTGTAAACAAAATTCACCTGGTTCATGTGTTTTTTAAAAACTTCTCGTCGTATAACTGGCACTGTTGCCCAAGCAATCCTAATTTGATGAAATCCGAGAGAAATCATACTCTTCATCAGCCAAAACCCTAGATGAAATTCCTATCTAGGGTTTCGGGTAGGTTCTGCACTGCAGCATCTGCTGATTCTTCTGCAGCGATGCCAATATCAGTCAGACCTCCAGGAGGACTAGCGCAGCGGCTGAAGGTATTGGGCTTGCAGCTACTTGAGGCTGGCCACCTCGTCTGTTGGCAAGGTTGCCAGGCCTAGAAGGTGAAGTCGGGCTCCAGCATGTCGTCAGGAATGCCGAGGTCCGAGGTGCCCTTGGGCTTGCCGGCTTCCGACGCGGAAGGAGGCTCAGAGGGTGGCAGCGATGAGGGGCTGCCGGCGGCAGCGGCGGCACTGCCATTGCCCGCCGGGACGGCGGCGGCGTCGTCGTCGTCCAGCGGCATGGCTTCGTCGGCGTCGAAGGCCGCGAAGGCGGGGTGCTCGAAGATGCCCTCGAGCAGGCGCGTGCCGCGCAGCGCGTTGGTGAGCGGCAGGTGGCCGACCGGCGCGGCCGCATCCCACGTGAACTCGGCGGGGAACTTCTTGTACGTGTCGTTGGGGCCGTGCGTCCAGCCGACGGCGGCGAAGAAGTCCCGCCAGCGCCGCCGCGACGGGCCGCGCCACAACCGCCGCTGCACGGCGTAGCCGAAGCGGCCGGCCGACGCGGCGCGCCACAGCCGGTCCAGCGTCAGCAGGTCCGCCGCCGGTATGACCGGCACCTCGGAGAAGTAGACCCACTGGCGGCGCGCCGCGGCGTCGCCCGCCAGCTCGCACAGCAGCCGCCGCGTCTCAGCGTCCGCCACCTCCCACCGCCCCGCCGCCAGGTGGCCCGCCAGCTCCGCATACGACACGCCCGCCTCCGACTCGATCGCCACCGCCGCCACCGCCGCCGCCGCCCCCTCCGCCGCCGCCGCCGCCTTGCCGCCGCATTGCCATCGCTGCAGAGCGTCGAGTGAAGCGGGAAACACAGAGGGAGAGGCAGAAGCAGAGCTCGTCGAAGCTAAGCGTCGTAGCTGGTGGTCTTAAGGCGGCGGCGCCAGTTTCCTCCATTTGAGCCGAAGAACANCACGCAGTGCGGCGGCCATGGCGGCGGCGGCGGCGGCGGCGGCGGCGGCGTCAGGGGGCCGCGGCAACGGCGGCGTGGATAAGAGCACCTGGAGCACTACACCCTGCGGTCCCCCCCCCCCGATGATGAAGATCCGTCGTCAAATGGTTGTGGCTTTAAATGATGTCCCGGTGCGGACTTCCTCGGCCACTGGCAGCAGGAGGGGCGGCTGCTGGAGTCCTCACTCCGACGTGGCCCCGTGCGCGGCGCGCATTGGTGGCCGCGGAGATCTGAGTCCGCCTACGTGTATGTACACGTGGCAGCAAGTTAATCTGCCCTGACGGCCTGCGAGCATGACGTTGTGGGCTTACCAGCGGCGTTCTTTGTGACGGCGGCACGGGCCAGACCGGCCAAGGGCGCCAGGTGGCAAGGTCCGGAGCGCCAGATGGCATGTCGCGTGCGCCAGCTGGGCAGAGGGGCGACTGGGGCCTGGTCCATGATCGAGCACATTCCCTGGTCGCGGTGCAACAGTTCGGGAGCCAGATGCTGCGCAGCGGTCCCACGGTGCCTCCGCTGTCCGGCTTGTCTCTCTTTGGACCTTCCTTTTCAGAACCTTGTACATTGTAATGCTTCTCCAGCTACCAGGAGACTAGCTTCTCCGACCTGAGGTTGCTAATTAGTAGAAAGTACTGAATTGTAAGTAGCTGCTTGTTTCCGTGTGTGCTTTAGCGCTTTCCCTGGTCCTTTTGGACTTTGTTTCTTTTTTGTTCTGGGCTGGCCTCTCCCAGCCACCGCCCTCGCCTGGAAGCGTCTTCTGTTCTCATACAAACCCACTCAGTGAGGGCGGAGCCTGTGCTGTCTGTGCCTGTGTAGCTGGTGTCTGCTCGGGGGCGGAGCCTGTGCTGTCTGTGTCATTGAGTGCCTGATCTCTGTGTGCCAAACCATGAGCGAATCTGCTTTTGGACCCCGAGAAGAGGTCTGCTGATCGTCCGGAGAAGGGTAGACGCCCAGTTGAGGACTCTGGATGGAGGTTAGAGAAGCCGAGGCAGTCTAAGAGAGTCTACAGGAGCAACATCAGGAGCAGCCAGATCTAGAACTTTTACACAGTACACACTGCCTTCCCCTGCGCTCAGTACCTTGCAGGCAAGCCAGCGCCACTGCTGTTGCTATTTGGCTGTGCCCACTCGTGCCGCTGCTGCCACCGCCAGCTAACACGCGGTTGGGCACTCGGGCGTGACACCAATGCAATTACTTACCTCCTTGCTAAAGTATGGGCCTGGGCATGCATATGCAACACGACTCCACAGAAGACATACTCTGCAACCATCAAGTGCCCACGCCACTCCAAAATCAACGATCTTCTGCTGATATAGCAGATTGTGAGCCGAACAAAACCAAGGTGGCCACCTCTAGAAGCCACCGTGACTAGTCTAGCAGAGCCGCACTTCATGGCGTCGCCGCAACCACAAAGGGGGCTTCGAAACTGCTCAAGGAAGGGGGAAGAGAGCGACAGGACGAGTCTACTCAGGTCAAAGACATGCATCAAAGAGAGAGATGCACTTGGACAGCCCAGCAGCCACCAAAAGCAGGGTCTGAGCAAGCACTCAAAGGCATGAGATCTGCCAGGTCGAAGGAGCTGATGAAATTGATGAACTCAGAGCAAAGTGGCTGCTCGACTATACTCGAGCTTACTGGCTGCCCGAGCTACGTGCTTGGCTCAACCCCACCGAGATGGCCGGCGGTGCTCCTCCTCTTCATCAGAATCAGCATCACCATACCGCCAAATAGCAAGCCTCGCTTTCTTTGCCGTGTCTTGGGACTCCTTAAGGCTGTCCAGGGCCTCGGCCCTTTCCTTGCTATCAAGCTTGCTCCTCTTCTCCAGCTTGGCTAGGCCCGCCTGTCATTGTGCAACTTGTCATGCAAGTGAGCATAGCAGCCATTGCCGTGCTAACTGGTACCGTCCTTGGATTGGATCCTCTACAAGCACATGCTGAAGGCTTACCTCAAGCAGGGACGCATTCGCTGTTGTGCTCGTCTCCGGATCCACAAGAGTTACAATAAGCCTAGGCCCAGTACCCTGGCCTTTCACCTTGCCCCCAGTCAAATCGCGCTCCTCAACTTTGGCTACCATCTTCTTATTCATCGCGAAATGAGCCAGCGCTTCCGCTGCTTCGACCCCAAAATCATCCTCCAACTCGGGCACCTGCGCTTGCACAGCACAACAGAAAGTTGGTAAAGCACCGAGCATGCGCTTTAAGCTTCACAGCAAGCTGCAAGCCAAATCACAGTGCTCAAAGTCTTCAAAGAGTAGGAGCATATTCACGAAATCATACAACTGACCAGATAAGGAGAACAATGGACAAGACTTCTCCATGTCCTTTCCTCACTATCTGTGGTGCTATGAGGCATACTTTCTTCGAATGCAAACACGCGGATGCCTTTTCCGCCTGATAGCAACCTGCTGCACAAAATTGAGGCACCACCTAGATGTTGCATGATAAGAAGGGCCACACATAGGCCAGCTTACAGAGGTTTGAGGAGACTGGGCACCTTAAGAAAGGCAAGGCTAGCTAGCAGGGCCAAGCTCGGCTCCTGCAGGGCAAAGCCCTCTGCCGGCCTCAAACGAGACAAGGTCACAGTCTCAGCATTTCCAAAGTCGATGTAGAAGACCTCGTACTCGGCACTGCCACTCGTCGGGGCAGCCTTTGGTGCATTGGTCACCTGCACAGCAGCGTACAATTCAATATAGCGCTCCTAAAAGGTGTTGCTTGAGGACAGGCAGTGTCAAGGTTCGCGCACCATAGCCCTGGCCCAGCTGTTGTCAGCTGAGAACTGGCTGATGACAATGTCGCCTTTCTTGGGTTGAAAGGCTCCTGGAGCTATGGGCCTCTCTTTGATCCGCAGCTCTTCAAGCTGAGACTCAATGCTCCGCAGCTTGGCCAAGTCCCCCAAGAGCAGCTGAAGGTAGAACTTGCCACCGCCTAAGATTTCCGTCACCTTCACCTGCTATCACGTAATGTGGAATAAGTGATGGTGTACACCCTTCACGTTGAACTTCCTTGAATGCAAAGATTGAATGACAAATGCACAAGCAATTCTCACAGTGCTTTGGACATGTCTAATGTATATATCCAACCCAATTACACAACTGATTATCCTGTAATTGGTGATTAACATCTGTGGTGGAGACTGCAGGGAAAAGTAATCAATCTGCTTTCCAGATACCAAAAGAATTACCTGCAGCACCTCCTGCTTGCCACGGGGGGCTTCTGAAGCGAGGGCTGGCGCGTCTGCACCCTCTACATAGTTCTCCCATACCTGTTCACAAGACATCAACAGAATTAGGTCACCTTCAAGGTGCTTCACAGTGGTAGGGCAGCAAGCGACTGCTACCTTACTATCCATACCCTCAAAATCATACTGGCAAATTGGAAGACATCTGTGGTAAGATGAGTGCAGTGTAAAGGCAACCGAATGCTTTGGTGAGGTTAAGGACCTTCAGGCGGGCAGCTTTGGCCTTCTGCTCGGCCTGCAGCAGTTGCTGTCCTTCGGGGGTGCGATCAGCAGAGAACGTTGCATGGAGCTTCGACAAGCCCGCATCAAGTAGCATAGCACCCGCATTCTGGTTCTTTCCACTCCACAGAGTTCCTATGAACGTACCTGTCTTGTCCACAGTTTCTACCTCAATCTGCAGCATAACAACAATGTGCCAACATCCTTGATGAGGAATATTTGCTGAACCATAGTAGAGGGCTTGACAATCAGTACACTATTCCTTCATTAATCCCCATCACAAATAACACTGCTGTGATGCACACCTTGCAGACAAGCAACAGCCAGACTAAGTCCCGCTCTCAGGTACCTCAACATCATGCTGCATGATTCTCCGTCGCATGAACGCAATGGCTTCCTCTGAGTATGGCTCCTCTCTACTTGGAGCTCTGACTCCAGATAAGGAAAAGGCAATGGCGCACGTCTCCTTGGGTATGATCAACTTGAAGCGATGACCAGAAAGAACATAGTCCACAATAGCAGGAAGTCGACGTGCCCGCTGAAGGAATGGCAGAAATTGCCTCGCCTTGGCAGTCGCAGCCTGGACGAGGAGTATAGGGGAGCAGTTAAGGGCACATACATGGTTGTCAATAATGACACTGGTGTCACATGTCCTTGCGCTTGCTCATGATGTTGACTGAAAATTGCTCATTAAGAATCAATTCCACCTAGACACATGCTGCACGCTTTGGCTTCTCACCCGATCAGATAGGTCGTTGATGTGAGCGACCGGGGGCTCCCTCGCAGAATGAATGCCCTTTTTACCCTTCATGGCCCTCTGCTCGGCAGCGAGTAGAGCGTCATAGTGAAGGCTTCGCTCCTCAAAGTCCCGGTGCCTGACCACAGTGGCAAAGCCTCTAGCCACGGTCATCTCTGCGACGTTGATAGAACCCTGTGGGGTAGCCTCACTTGATGTGGCGCTCACACCTGTCTCTGCAAGGTCGGCCTTGACAGCTGATAGAAGCATGACAGTCCCAAACTCCATGCTGCGGCTACCAGCTGGTGCAGGTGTACCAGGCAGTAGGTCAGAGGGGACTATCTTGCGGATATATTCCATAGCCACGCTGACCTGCACAATGAACAGCACTGTACTTCTTCAGCAAGTCTCCACCTATTATGACAAACTATCAACAGCGAGGCATCCCTCTGCTTATCAAGGTCAACTCCGTGTCACACAGAAGCCATTTACCACTCAGTGATCCTATTCTCATAGTAATCCTATGTCCACATGAGCTTCAGCACCAGTTATCACAACAAATCGCGAAGGAAATTGCAGGTCAGAGGTGGTCAGGGGTTTGTCTTTCTGTTGACCTGTTGGCCAATCAACCGCGTCCGGAGGAACTCTTTGGCTTCTCTAGCATACGGCTCAGGCTTCTCATCCCTTCGTGGATTCCCCATTCGCTTGGCCCTGATTGATGAAAGATTCACCCTCCTCTCTGCAAGCGGGCTGGTAGGTGGGACGCCACTATCAAGCACAACGAGGCAATCCCCGCTCACCACCTCAATGACCTGCACATGTTGCCGTGAACTCATCTAGCCAATGTGCATATAGCTATATGGTCCAAGTTTCACTTTCACCTACTTTTGTTGCTGTCTGTCAAAGGAGAGGCAAGCTACCAACACGCAGAGTGTCAAACTTTAATCAGCAGCACATATGGTCAGGCAACCTTGCTTTGCGCTGTCTCTCATCAAGGTCACAATTTTCAATGCCCTCAAAGTGTGTTCACTTAGGACTGAAGAGGTGCACCTGCCCAGTGTAATTATCGTCGCGGATGGCAGTAGAGTGTGATGGTGGAGGAACAAAGTTGGTCCATATCCTTAACTTCTCCTGCTTAGCTGCCAACTCTGCTTTTTTTAATGCCTGCTTTGCCTCTGGCTCCAGCATATTGGCACTCCACTCGACCACTTTCGCCAAACCCTGATCCACACAGGGAGTAGATACCTATCAGCCTCTTTGTGCATGCAGAAGGCTGACACTGGCATTACGTTTTTAGATATTCCTCAGTAGGCATTTGACTTCGAAGTTGCAAAAGCAGCAGAATTTCGACGTTGGGTACCTGAGCTATGAGGAGTGGTCCAAGGTTGGTGGCTGTGTCTCCGTCAGGAAAGTAGACTGAGCCAATGAGGTTGTTGAATTTTCCATCCACCCCCTCCAAAACCACTCTGATCTGATTCAACAACATGTGCCCCTCAGCATCAGAGTACACGCACAACAGTAACAACTCGACCCAGTAGATTGAAAAATAAACGCTAACAAGAGGTACTACTGTCTGGTACTAGGTAGTGGTGCAAGAGCAACACGAACTGTTCACACACCACAAAGACAATATTTGCACTTCAAGCACGTACATCACGATGAAGGCAGCGGACTTCTGTGAAATGCTTAGCCTCCCTTGCAAATGGCTCGGGATTCTCTTCTGTCTTTTCCTGCATTGTGTTTGCTGCAGCCAGCCGTTGGGCAGATGTCATCGGTCCCCCTGGAGTGGTCTCTGCAGTGCCGTTTACTACAGGAGGTTCTGCTGACCCGTATTCTGTAGCGGCCTCAGCACCTGATGGCCTCCTCCCCATTGAGGGCGACTGTTGCGCGCAAAATATTACTGGCTGGTAAGACTCGTGACTGCTGCTCGAAGGGCTCTCGACTGCACTATGTTAAGATTTCTACAATGAAAAATGGTGGCCAACTAAAATTCTCATAGCAGCCATTAAGGTACAGTATACAAGATCTCATTATGCCAGTCTGGAAGGCTGACCTGGATACCCGCGATGTAAACTTGGACGTACTGGAAGCTGGGAAGTAGGAGCACTCGCACTGTGCTGCCATCACGGACTTGCTCAACAATTGCTGGGAGTGGCTTGCCCTTGCTGGATTCCAAGAGTCCCTGAACATCAAAGCTGTTGTCCTGGCCAACTCCAGAAGGAGGAATCTTTCTGATGGACGCATCGCCAGCTCCAGGGGTCTGCAGGACAGAATAGGAGGAGACAAGCCTAGCGTCAAGACGATGCAGGAATCGATGCTCAGACAAGAGATGTCCTAGGACCTGAACAATTCATACACATATCTGTGAGATACTAGGAGATCTAGTCAGCTAGCCAAGTACAAGGACAGACTAGGAGCTTGCAGACGCTTCTTGATGCACGTCCTCCTTTGTATATCAGGATAATAAACAACATTGGTAGCAACCTTGCTCCACATTCCAAGACCTTGTGTGCGCGCCTGCTCCTCTGCATTCTGCAGCTCTACAAGGTAAGGAGAAGCTTCACCAGCTCCTACTTGAGATTTGACCTGTGCATTGCAGCCCCAGCCTACCCTCAGAAAAAAGGAGAGGCGGCTGTTTAGAACTGCTCAGTCCGTACCCCTGCTTAGAACTTCCCCTTTAGGCACGTGATGTGTCTGCATGGGCTTTAGGAAACCCATAATTGTGGTGCATTGAGGCAATTCGCAAGACTGATTTTTCTGATAAGTTCCATGCAATGACCAGCTTGGCACATCACAGACCTTGGCCCAGCCCTCTGCCACAACTACAAGTGCCAAATTGGTGTCGCCCATGAAGACGGATCCAAATTCGCGCTTGATAGAAGGGACAGCGTAGTCCACTTTGAATATCACATCCTGGTACCCAGCAACAAACTTGTCAAGCATAGGACTTAGACACTTGCAGCATTCTCCACTGGTTGCAACATCCTCTGATGTGCCCACTACTTGAAGACTTGCTCATCAGGTTGACAAATTTGTCTGCTCTGTAGATCATTCACAGCTCCATCCGAAATGCATGCATGAGCACGTTACGTGTGCATGAGCATTGTCAAGCTTATGGTAGTCCAAGTTTCCCATATGGATGCTCCATATCACTGTGACAGCAGATGACTTGCTGAACTTGAGAATGCTGACTTGAAGAGTCAAAACGCTGCTCAGTGCACAGCCTGGTCTTGTACAGAAATAGGAAACTTATCTTGTGCAATGTAACGCACCTTTCCTATGCACTTCTTCCGCAGGCTCTCCCGACTGGCCCAGGCGTATGGCTCATCCAGCGTGTCCTTTCTCGCCTGCAGGAAAACTCAGATGGTGAGATATAGTACATCACTTGCTTGTGAAGGAGAGTACAGCAGGATCTTGAAGGACGTACCGAGAGTACAACAGATCACAATGGCCCCCTTGCAGGAGCAGGGGTCAGAAGAGAGCTAGCTCATCCAGGATATCCTCACCGCCGCAAGGCACATGAGAGTTTGCAGGCCGCCGAGCTCGTCGGGGCTGCGGCGTGCGCGGGGCACCTCACCAACTTGGGGGCCATGAGCGAGGAGAGGGTGATGATCTTCTCTGGCGGCGGCCCGCTCTTCACGGCGCCCATGATGACCAGCGAGTCGCCGGACGGCACCGCCTTCACGGTGCCGCGCAGCCACCCCGTCGCCATGCTGCCCGCGCCGCGTCCTCGAGGCCGCCGAGGCTGGTGGCGACGATGGCGGCGGCGGCGGCGGCGGCGGCGGCGAGATGGAAGCTGGCGGCGGGCCGCCGGAGTGAGGCACAGGGGCTGGCCGGCCGGCTGGGGGGGTTGGGAAGGAGGTGGCAGGTATGGGGGTCACCACAATAGATCTCACTTAGACTATGGATCTCACTTACTAAGACTATGGCTCTCACTTAGACTTGAGGCAGTTCCACTGTGGCCCCTTGCACCAAGGCGAGACGGTGCGCGACCGTGGCAGCGGGCCGCCAAGCCAGGCGTGCGAGGCCACGTTCAATTGAGATATGGTCTATTTGGCAGGTCCGTTGACTTCAGATACTCCTGAGTCGCAGCTGACAGCCGCTTGCTTAACCCTCCCGGGTCACTACTTCAAAACCAGCGCCGTTAAGAAGCAGCTCTTCCAGGAGGAAAGCGAGGGCTGCTGCTATAGCAAGCCCACAAAAGAACGACCGAGTCCAATCTGAAAGCTTTTCCCATAAGGGGCGAAAGGGCAGCCCAGGAAAAGCTGGACAATCTGAAGGGGCTGGGAAGGAGTAGTAGCATGTACCACGCGTGAGGAATCCCCGCTGCGCAAGGCAGAGGCTGCTGCAAGGGAGCAACCGGCAGGGAGGTGCGAGGTGCTCAGAGCAGGTACCTAAGTGAAGTGTGGTAAATGGCCAGGATGGCAATGGCCAGGATGTTGGCAGGTGCAATTCTGCAATGAGCTGACAAGGGGACTTCATGCAAACCCTTTACATGACGTGGAGCATCTTCAATTTGTGCTTTACTGCCTTCAGGATTCAGTAGCTCTGTGCTTTAATGGGTCACGAGAGCATGAGAAATTCAATTCGCGCGAATTCGCGCGAATTCGCGCGTCTTGCAGCGCCTCACTATTATTGCCTGACCTTAGAAAGAATATTGAGTAAGACCTAGATCAACCACGGAAAGCGTTTGATGATTGTAGCCGCCAATTTCATGACGAACTGTGCGAACACAAGTCAGCTCAGTCAAAAACAGCAGTACGCGGGCAGACATGTGGTGTGATACGGATCACCCATGGTAATTAGTTTGTCTTTCATGCCAGCAGCGAAGACGAGCACTGAGCAGCAGTGTGCTAGCGAATAGAGCAGAAGCTCTTACCACTGTCGCTGCTCCTGGCTTGATGGAGTGCTCCGGAATGTCCCGCCCGTAGCTGGAGCCCATAGACCCAACAATGTGAAATTAAAGTGCTGCTAACTGATTCAAGCCACTACCAGTTGCAGCACAGCAAAGCTGTCATAGAGCCCACTTTGCGAAGCCATACATGTTTGATATTTTATTTATTTATTTGATACTTTATTCATTTATTTCTTTGATAATTTATTATACATGCACTGCATCACAGCTGCCATGCAGCCTGGCTTGCCTTGAGTCAAAAGATGCTGTTCAAAATGTCTTACACGATCCTGAGTTCCTTGTCCCGTGGCTCGCAGCGGTAAAAGCTACAGCCATTGCTGAAAGGCAAGACCTTGCCATCAATGTCTGCATTGACGAACACATATGGGCATCAACAGACTTCAAGACTGCACTTGTTCTTGACAATCTAGCACATGTGTCAGATGGATTCAGTGAACAATTCAAGCAGTACTTCCAGTAGACAGAGAAGCTCTGCTCTGCTCTACAATCACTCATCACAAGGAGGAGCAATGCCTCGTTGCAAGCCTGCACATTGGGAATAATACCTGCATGCCAAGTCATTCCAACGGCAGTTTTGTCGTTCCTGCTGATGTTGTCCACTGCAAAATTGATACCGAGTGGAAGTGCAGCTAGAACGCTCTCAAAATGGGCCCGCACGGCCTGCATTTACACATCAAAAGCTGAGCAGTTGAAGCAGAGTTGACCGGACCGATGCTCAGCTTCACATGCTTGACGACCTAGGACGTGTACATGTCACAAGCCTCAGCTTGTGGAAGGGCTCATTGTCTCGTTGTGCGTATTAGGTGGTGCTACCGAGTGACACAAACATGGGCAGCTCTTATAGCGCAAATGCTGACACGGACGCAGCAGAGCAAGCGATGCGCTGGTAGGCCGTCTCTGTACGGCGATGGACCAACTAGACTGCACTCACCGGTTGCGTTCTCTTTCTTGACTGAAGCAGCATAATAACAAGCAGCAGCTGAGCGCATGCACACACATGAGCGTGGCGACTGACGGCCTCCCAGCGCCGCGGGAGGGAGACCTTGGCGAACCTGCATACCAACAAAGGGCCGCGGGTAGATCATGTCTTCAGAGATGCAGTCCTCGGCAATGAGGGCGACTGCGGCGTCGACGTCCCGCCGGTTGATGGCGCCGTAGAAGCGCAGGACCACCTCCGCCGCATCGCCCCGGCCGTCGAGAAGCGCGGCGTCGGAGCCGGCCCCGTCCAGCGGCACGACGGGGAACACCGAGCTGGCCGCAGCCGCCGTCCTCCAGAGTAGGCGGTGCCGGCGGCGGCATGGTTCCAGGTAGAGCCGCTCGGTGCGAGCGCCTGCCGCCATGGTGACAAGCCTTGACGGGCCCGGGCCATTGCGGGCCTGCCCGAGCGCGGCGGTTGCGGCGGCGCCGGCGGCGCGGCCGGCGGCGAGCTCCATATTGTCAATGTGCTTCCCTTGGTACTCACACATGGCCTCCCCATCTCTCAATACACACGTTTTCATACTGGCCAGCAAGCTGCCCCAATGGGGCAATTCATTTCTTTTTGGGCTGGCTTTTCGCAGCCCTTGCCCCCATTGGGAGTGCCACTTCTTCCAATTTCTGCTCACCCGTGGGTACTGATGTCACCTTAGGCACCTTGGTTTCGGTTTCCGTGTTATGTAGCCCTGTTTAGTTTGCCCTAAACTCTGCCTGAACAATGTGTCGGCTTGAAGTGGCCTCCATTTCATTTCATGCGCCCCGCGCGCCTTCTCTCTTCCAATGGCATTCGCCGCCTCCCACAAGAAGCAGCTCCGTACCTCTGTTTCGCGAGTGCTCAAACGGCCTAGGCCTTAATTGTGCTGTCATGTATGGACACAAAGACCACTGACTGTGACGGATTGCACACCTCATTCCGAAGCTTGGCCCAGCTGGAGGCCCTGCAACATCGTCCTGTTTGGTTTTGGGGCAATTTGGGGACCCCCCCGGAGGGAGGTTGGTGGGTGGGGTGTGCCCTCCCCGGAAGTAGTGCAATACCGGGGCGACGCTGGCGGGCCCGAGCAGCAAGCTGCCCCTGTGGGTCCCGCCCCCCCGAAAAATTAGATTAATATCATGTGACCCGATGGGTCACGTATCAGATATTAAACTGATAAGAACAGATACTACACTTGATCTTAGCCAAAAGGCCGAGAAAGGTATGCTAATGCACTGGCGGCCTGGGGTATATGTAAGGCTCGGTGCAGCGACCGGGCGGCCCGCAAGCGCTTATGGGATATACGACCATGTGGGACGGGCCACAGGGGAGCCGTCCCGCCTGTCATGGGATTAGCGGTAGGCCGCTGCCGGGAGCTAGGCGGCACAGTGCGAGGACGGCTTGTGTGTTAGCCCCACTACGACTGGTAGCGTCGTTCGGAAACGAGCGGCTGTCGCTTTGGGAGGAACGGCCGAAGCCCATCATACCCGACGTTAGCCGGGCTGCTCACCCGCAGGGGTGGCGCTGCCCGCGGCGCGGAATTTATTGCAATAAATGGCACCGCGCCGAACGGCAAGCAACCCCACGATCTGACGCCGCGGGCTTTCGGCAGCCTGCCCGTTTCTGCCGGGCAGAAGAAACTCCTCCCCGCCCCCCCCGAGCCGCCGCCGCCGCCGCCATTGGCGCCGGATACTGCGGCGCCAGACCCTCGACCTAATCGGCGCTCCCGCGCTCGCCTCCGCCGTCGCCGCCGCCGCCGCCGCCGCCGCCGCCGCCGCGGACGCCCNGCCGAGAAGGCCGCCACCGCAGCGCCGGCGCCATGGACCGGGACTTCGGGAGCAAAACGGGCGGCGGCGGCGTGGCGTCGGCGCAGAACGAGGCCATCGACCGGCGCGAGCGGCTGCGGCGGCTGGCGCTGGAGACCATCGACCTGGCCAAGGACCCCTACTTCATGCGCAACCACCTCGGCAGGTAGGAGCTCGCGTCAAGCCGCTGGCCGTGGCCTCGACGGGGCCGTCGCTATCAGCTGCGCTGCCGTGCTCCATGGAGCTACACTCGCAGGCTCGCCAGCTAGCGCAGGCGGGGGGCAGGCTCCACCCCACGGCCTCGGCAGGACACGGAGGCTGAGGTCGTAGCCTTGCTTCGACAAGCAGTGCCCGCTCGGCAGCTGTATAGCCGGCCATCGTCGCCAGCCGATTGCTGGGGTGCAGGGCTACCTGTGCAGGCTCTGTCGTCCAGGCACTTCGTAACTAGGTCAAGGTTGGGATTCAATAAGGGGTTAGGGTTCAGGGTCAATCACCAATCTGTGGTTTGGGTTACGCTTGTGACAATGGAGAGCCTGGGAGTCAGGGGTTAGCGTTGTCTCGTCCAGGAACTTGGCGTGTTGCTGCCTGGCACTCTGGCTCTGAGGTTGACCGGAGGTGGCCTTCCTATTCGCACGCGGCTTCCGGATTTAGAGCTTATTGTTTCACTAGGAGAGTCTATCATTATAGATTGACCGTAACGTAATCTCAAGTTGGCGCTGTCACCTCCTGCAGCTACGAGTGCAAGCTCTGCCTGACGCTGCACAACAACGAGGGCAACTACCTGGCGCACACCCAAGGCAAGCGCCACCAGACCAACCTGGCCAAGCGCGCCGCGCGGGAGGCCAAGGACGCGCCGGCTCAGCCCCAGCCTAACCGCCGGAAGGTCAACCCTCGAAAGACAGGTGAGCCGGGGACTTGAACACCTGACTCTTAAGTCGAGGATTGTGTGAGATGTCTTGTTGGAGATGTAGCTCTCAGGTATCAAGCGTCCATATTGTCTCATGTATAATGTGGGTCATCTTGGATGAGCTTGAGATACTGCCAGTATCATTGAGCTAATGGAGATTTGCATCCGAGCACCTGCAGTGAAGATTGGGAGGCCCGGTTACAGGGTCACCAAGCAATTTGATCGGGAAGCTCGCCAACGGTCACTCCTCTTCCAGGTCTGCTGCCTGCCACAGCATGCACTGTCCATGCTATGCGCCTGAGACTAGTGTGCGGTCCAGCTTTTGTCCTGCGGGTGGGACCATGCTACGTCTCTGCTTGCGTGCCTGCATTCTTGTGTGCTATTCAGGTGGAGTACCCCGAGATCGAGGAGGGTGGCAAGCCCCGACACCGTTTCATGTCCTCGTACGAGCAGGTTAGTTCTGCTTCGGCTCGCAGTCCTCGCTCTCAGTCTCTTTGCGGGTCGTGCGTGCCGCTTCTCGGCTTCGGTGCAAGCATTGCTATGGTTGTTGTTTCAATACTCTTTAGGCCGGTTGTCTGCGTTTCCTTGCGTGAGGATTAAAGATCTACATCGTCGTTGCCATGCCAGAGGTCACCAGGGGATGCAACCCGGTCAAGATGGGCGAAGCCTGCGAGCCGGCATTTTTCCTTAGACTGACAGTGCATTTGCTCCTCTGTCAGAAAGTGGAGCCGTGGAACAAGGCATATCAGTACCTCCTCTTTGCCGCCGAGCCATATGAGAACGTGGCATTCAAGGTGCAGCACTGACTCCTGCAGCACCATGCAACTCTCATGTGCATTTGCAACTGGTGGGGTTTAAATCATTTTCAAGTCAGTTACCGAGAGATTGAGGGCCTGGTGACTCACCGCTGACTCATGTGTCAGCAACACCTTGCCCCAAGGAACGGTCACAAGCCTGAGCATTATGCACAAGGTTGTCCAAAGACTCTATAAAGGCCAAAGTGAGTAGTCACGTCACGAGCTCCGTTGGATTGGCTGACTGCTGGGGCCAGGTGCCCAGCACGGAGATCGACAAGGCGCCTGCCAAGTTCTTCACTCACTGGGACCCTGACAGCCGCATGTTTACGGTAAGCGCTGGCTGTGAGTCAGCATTCACCCCACATGGGGCTTGTTGCCGTGACATCACGGACTGGACATGATAGTCTACCCCCCAATGACTGGCTGCTGTCTATGAAGTCATATGAAAGAGACACTCTAAGCAGCTTGATACATTGTAGGCCTGCACCTTGAGGACCAGGGTCCTCAAGGGCAGCTACAAGTGCTTTGCTTAGGGTTTTTGCATGGAGCGCGTGGCGCTGCCAATGTATGAGCTCCGTAATGGCAGATGTGGTCACAATGGCCGAGTACATATGTGGCAATGATCTAATTACCCGCCTCTGCATTCAGCTTTACAAGTGTCGTACGTATGCTTCGTTTTCTTTCTCACACTTTGCTTTGTTTTGTTAATCCTTGTTTCCAGCTCCAGCTTTACTTCAAGCCAAAGGACCAGCCGCAAACGCCACGCGGCGGCCCACCCATGCCGCCTGGGATGGGTCCGCCACCTCGGCCATTTGGTGGTGGCAATTTTGCCAACGGGCCACCGCCAGCGTCCTTCATGCCGCCGCCGCCTCCACCGCCGCCGCCGTACCAGGGGGGCATGAACGGGCTGCGCCCCCCGTTCCCACCACCACCGCCGCCGCCGCCCCCAGCAACGTCTCAGTCAGGCTTCGGCATGCGGGGACCCCCTCCCCCTCCACCGCCCCAACCCTCCTGACCGCAGAGGCTTCTTGCCGTGTCCAGCCAGCCAGGCCACTCTTCTCCCAACCCCATCCCTTGGCCATAGCTTTAGACTAAGATGAGATCGGACAAACATGAAAAATTACTACAGATCTCTTATTGCAGATACCTCTACTCATGGTACTGCACTGCTCTGCTGATAGCTCAGTACCAGTGCATGAGTGTTGTCCTTGTCATTGCTTTGATGTGCGCATGGTCACAGGGGCCTGCTCGTCTCTTGCCAGGCTGTGCGTTAGAAAGTGCTGGCAGTGGGTTTGCCCGGCCTGTGAACATGTGCATGAGCGCCAAGTTGTGCGCCATGCTCTTGCCCTGCCTGGTCCTTCGGCATGCCAGTTGCCGCAGCCAGCACTGAGCATGGGGGCGAGATGTAGATTCAAGCTCTAAAGACGACACTCGAAGCTACGGCCAGTCTTGTGGGACCAAGTCACAAGATCAGCCACTACTTGCACCATACAAGATCCCTTGCTTGTGCTCTTGTACCAGGCAGAGCAGCTGCTTGCGGCACATCTGGGGCGGCGCACTCAAAGCCTCCCGTCTCTGCTCTGGAGGTAGGTTTTGCTGCAAGGCTTTTGAAGTGCGGCTGAGGGGTTTAGAGAACACGCTTCCAGTAGAGGGCGATGGCTGTGAGAGGCCAGCCCAGTAAAACGGAAAGGGGGTTTAATGAGACTGACTCTTCCTCTAGAGGACAATGGCCGTGGTTGGCCAGCCCAGGGGTTTAGGTGCTCTAGGTTTGTTGAGCAACTGAAGGAGCTTAAGCCTCATTCGAGCCCGGCAACTCTGAGGGCTGTCAGGGAGGCGGCAGTCGCGGCGGCGGCGGCGTGCATGGCGCCGGCGCCGGCGGCGGCAAAGGCGGCGGCCGCCGCG
>WELB01000141.1:254911-266159 GCA_009602725.1 Spirogloea muscicola
GAAAAAAAAAAAAAAAAAAAAAAAAAAAAAAAAAAAAATAAAAAAAAAAAAAAAAAAAAAAAAAAAAAGANCACTTGAATGAGACCACAATCATCTGTCCTTGATCCGAACCTTCTCTCATTCCTGAGCCCATCATTTAGCGATTGACAAGTACGGAATCTAGTTGTGACTTCCGAATGCTCACATGCAGATCCTTACCCTAACCCTGACTGAGTTCTGCTTCCTGAGTACCCATCTTGCTGCAGGCGCTCGGGCTGCGGCGGCGCGAGAGCGTGGTGGTGCATAACAACACGCCCACTATCCGCGGCATGATCAACAAGGTATGGCGGCGTGCCGATGGGTGGCTCGCTGCTAGCGCTGCAATCTATGATTGCCTGTCAACCATCTCTGGGGCTGGTTGCCTTGCACAGCTTAGACGTCCGTTTGTCAGACCAGCGGCCAGGGCCAATTGCCCTGCCAATGAGTTCGAAGAAAGAGTATGGCTGACGTCCATGCGGCCGCTATGCTGGGGCTCAGGTCAAGCGGTTGTTGGACGTGGAGACCAAGGAGATGCAGGAAGCTCGGCTGGAGGCCGAGCGGCAGCACCGTGCGCTGCGGCCGCCCATCTTCGTCCAGCACGGCACATCGCCCCATGCATCCGGCACCAACTAGGTGGCCACAAGACAGCAGGTTGAGGCCTGCTGCGACTATCGCTTTCCCTGGCCAAGGCGGCACAAGTGGGCCACCAGAGCTCTTGACAAAGTAGATGCAGGCTGGCTGCAGCATGTTGCCTCCTCCACTGCAGGCTGCAGCCTGCTGCACGGTGCTTGCAGCTTGGACTTGGAGATGTCACCTGTCCAGAGCCTGCTGATGTCAACTTGCCACCTCTTTGCATATCACAAATGACCGCCAACATTCTTACAGTGCCACGTACACAAGAGACTCTCCCAAGCGGCACAATCGGTCAACAGATGCAGTGGCCTTCTCTGCTGGCTTCTAGGCCTGTTATCAAGCAACAGGGTCACAATGTTGACCTGTAACTAGCCATTTGGGATGCTGGAGCATTGGTGGTGACTGTTGCGCTGCCACAATAATGAATATTGCAGCGCTGCCACAAAACTTCTGACAGTAAAGACCAGTTTCCAGTTGACTTGACTCTGGAACCACAAGATGTGAAATGACTTACAGAGGAATTTCTTCAATTTATACTTGGCAAGCTGCAGTTCTGGGTTGCAGTGGAGCTACTGGTACTCGACGCAATATACGAGCTTAAGAGCAAGGTGCTCATTGGATACTTAGAGTACCCCTACTAATACAATGTGAATGAATGATATATATGAGCACAATTAGTAAGTGCGGCAGGCACCCACAGATCTGCACTCGTAGGTGGAGTGCATCCTGAAGCCAAGGATGGCATGGCTGGGGAACAGCGCAGAGGAGGGGTAATAGAGAAGGGCAGGGGGTTTGGGAGGGGGGGGAAGGGGGGGGATGGGCGCATGCAGCAGCTAACGCTTGGTCCTAAAGCAGGCACGCGACATGAGGGGCTCACGGTCAACCAGCACATCAACGTGGCCACTGAGGCGCTGCAAGGTCCACCATAAGAATGGGGAGCAAAGGAACGCGCTGGCGCCCACGGCGGCCATACGGTGCAGGCCGTGCTTGTAAAAGGGAGAGGCCATGATGGCAAGCACGCACACTCCAAGCATCCAAGGCGTCAAGACTGGCAGGGTTGGGAGCTGAAATAGATTGAGGAGGACAACGAGCAAGCTCAGCGTGCCCAATAAGTACAGGCCCCAGCCAGCAACAGGGTGAACTGTGGTCGGAATAAGTGGAAAGGGAATCATGAAGCACGCCAACCACAGGCCTGCACCAATACAAATGTCACCACAATCAATATTTTAAGATGTATGACTCCAGCAAATGAGTTAGCGAGTCAGTTGCCGGCAGCTCATAGCACAGTCATCCTGAGGCCCAAATTACACAGCTGTTCTGATATTCAGCACAGTCAATCATCATTCCACTGATTGAAGATTCCTATATTACTCTACGATCCTACATAAGTAACACACATGTTTTGGACAATACAAGTAACAACAACATGCCACTGCATGGGAACCCACCTATGGTCAGGACCTTGACAAGCCATGGGCAGAGCAAGATGCCCAGCCATCCGTCACTGATGCATGTACATCGCGGTACCAAGGCCCTCAGGGGCAACTTCTCCCCAAGCGGGCACTTCTGCCCAGCTACTAGGCTGACGAGCATGATCACCATGTACATGACAGCTTGGCTCAAAACTGCTGGCATCTCTTGACGATACCTGCAATGATTACTTCAAAAGGGTCACACAAATCTTCCAGATTGCACACTTGAGTAACTTTTTCACTGCATATGCACTAGCTGCCATTGATCTGGAATGCAGGTGTCTAACTACATACCCCATGCTTGATTGGAGGCGCTCAATGTGCCAGTCAATGCCAAGCGGCAAAATTGGCCATGACCACCAGAACCAAGGTTTCATGGAGGATGCACTGGGAAACGTGACCACCGCGTTTGGTCCACAGGGGACCTGCCACTTCATTCGGAAGTCTGGCAGTGACACCACAGAATCCCAAATTTAGTTAGCAGCAGGGATTGAAAAAGAAGAAAGCCTGATACTACTGTATCCTGCCCTTTGACAGGATCACCAGGACCTTGCTGACGACTAGACTGCTGCAACCTCCATCACATGTCAATAAGGAGCTAGTTGCAGGTGAAAGGCCTCACAGTAGTAGGACGCATCCATCTGATAGCCAAAGGGCAGCCTGAACTGGCCAGTCTGGACAGTCTTTGTTATGTCTGGCCGGAAAAACGGTTTCTCTATCAGGTCACGGAAGTATGAGCCAAGGAACCCCTGGTCTGCACCATCAGCACTGTAGAGCTGCCCTAGATCGTGTAACATCTTGTGAAATGTCTGGTTGGAGGGCTGCGCAAAACAAGGATAGACATCTGAGCAATTTGTCTTTTTCTTCATGGCCTTTGTATAATATCATCATCAAAGATGTCAAACGGCAAAAAACTTTCACTGGCACTGTACCATAGTATAGCGCTTCTGTTGACCTACGTAGTGATGCATCAATACCGTCGCGGCTAGCTTGCTTAGGGCTGCGCAACCCAGACATAGGAAGTAGAGTGCCTGCTGCAGTATCACAGGATGCTCTACAGCTTCATCTGACTGTGTGGTGTTTTGCAACAAGCACAGAGCAAAGATGAAATGTACCAAGGGCCAAACCTCTCACCTCCAAGACAAACAAGCCGGTATGGAAAACACAGGGATTGATGAACACCGCACAGAACTCTCCACATTGGAATAGCTCATCCGTGTTGAGAAGGAAGAGGTTGTCAGCATCCAACATCACCACGCGTTGGTACTCGGTCAGCGACCACACATAGAGCTTGTTCAACGCGTGAATGAATCTTGTGTTGAACTTAGCTTGATCCTTGTATGGATTTGGAATGTCGTCCACCAGCTTGACCTTGAAACCATCATCAAGACTGCAAACAGGACATACGCAGTCTCTGTCAAGGACAAGCATGACCTGCACAGACCTGCTTATTGTAGGTTTATCACAACTACACATAAACGTGACATAATGCAAGACATTGCACCATGCTCAAAACCTCTTTCCAGACCTGCTGACCTCTACAAGGTGTTCTGACGCAGTATGAGTTGCACCTGGCTGATATCTCAATCCACATTTCAGGAGACAGTGCTCTCTCAATGAGACCCCTTCCCAAGGAGAATGCGGCTACTGGCAAGGAGGTCACTCACTAGGACTGCAGCCACTCCTCTGGACAGTTGTTGGAGGCAATCACGACCAAATCGGCCACCGGCTCCTTCCTTGCGATGCTCTGGAGTAGCACTCGAGTCGCTACATAGAACTGCATTAAGATTGCAATGCAGACAAAGTGTCACAAAGAGTGCACTGTTGCAGTAAGGAGAGCAGGCATTGGCTGGTGCGACAAGTAGAAGCAGAAGCGCATACCACAAAAGTAGTGATGCACACAAAGACCTCATGAAGGCAGACGAGAGTGCGCTGCACCCCTGCACACCTCGTAGTCCTTGGGCGTGTCGCAGTACATCATTGTGGCGTATGCATTCTGAAATCTGGTGTCATCAATGTTCGAAGGCAGGGAATGCGAGGCATGGCCACCAGCACTCAAAGCAAGGAGGACGAGGAGGCTTCCGCAGGCGGCACTGTAGAGCTTGCTGAGCGGCGTGACTAGACTCTGCGCCATGGCTAGACAAGGACTTCTACTCTGCGGCGCGAGTCATTCTCGGCCGTTCCTCCTCGCCATTGATCGGCCAAGCCAACAGCACTGGCTGAGGCTCAGTGTGCACAGGGCTCGCAAGCGATGGGGTCGACTGTCTGCCAATGAGCGCAGTGCGGCGCTGTCGCTTACGAGCCTCGATCAGAGGCATTCCACGATCTCCACCATACCGGCGGCGAGAGCAGCGCAACCATGGCCCATGGCGCTGCGCCGCTGCAAGGTTGCCAGCCTCGACAGGCGAGCCCTTCGTGCAGTGCCCTGCACCCGGAATCGTCACGTAGAATGCTTGTCTGCCGGTTTTAGCTGCAAGATCGTCCGCAACTTGCGACGGCGGCGGCGCGGCGGCGGCGGCGGCGGCGGCGGCGGCGGCGGCGTTGGCGGTTGCACGGAGGCGGGCCTGATCAGGGGGAGGCCGTTGGATGCCTTCGACGGTCCTTCCCACCATCGCCTCCCACCCTCCCTCCTCCCTCCCTCCCCGCTTTTGGTAACGTCTAAATCACGGCCTCTCGCCTCCACTCCTCCCGGCCCTGTCAGCGCGCCCGCAGGCCCCCCTCCCCCAGTTGAAGGAGGCGCCGTGACTGATTGCCGCCCGTTGGTGCGAGAACCTAGGCAGGGGGACCGTTCGATAGGGGCTGGTTAGCCGGCGACGGTGAGGGCAACCACTCCCCGTCACTCCGGGGACTGGTAGCGGGGCCAAATCACGATCACTCCACCCCCGCTGGTTACCAGCCGGCCGGGACCTCCCAGGTATGCTTCCTGACTCCTGTGGACCTTCTGTGTTCCTCTGTTCATTCTTTTTCGGGCTGGTTGTTCCAGCCCCTATTCTCAATGGGCGAGCACTTTCTTCTTCTTTGTTCCCTTTCTTGGGCTGGCCTCTCAGAAGAAGTGGCTATCCCAAAGGGGGGAGCCAGCCGGAAAACAATTGACAAGGTCCGAAGGGGCCAAAAGCGCTCACAGCCATGCCCTTGCAATGAAAGAGCTGGTTCTACTGTGGACCTTATTCATTCTCTTCAGGCCTGTTGAAGAGAATGAATAAGGCTGGCCTTTCACAGTCACCCATCCGGAAGCTAAGTTCATGTCTGTTTTCTGGGTCCTTTGGTCCTCAGTTCATTGTTGTGGGGCTACCTTATCATAATTTGGAAGGGCTTCTTCTCTTTTCACAGGTCCATTGGCCCGGCTGCCAGTGAGGTGGTGGTCAGCCTAACTACACCGCTTGCAAGCGCCGTTGGCAGCTGCGCCACGAGCAACCTAAGTTATCCTGCAGGCTTGTGGCCCAACGCCCTGAGAAGAAGGGGGGGATCCGGCGCGGGCCGCATCTCCGACCCGCGGCAAGCCCGGATCCACACCCGTGGCGGCAGCGCAGATCCTCCGTGCACGCCATTTGCAATTCACCTACCCCCCCGGTCCAGTAGTTCCTCACAACAGCTCTTCCACTTTAATTTCCTCCCGACCGTCAACCTCAGCACAACTCTCTGCGGAGCTCATTCTCATCCTATGGAAGAAGCATGCTTCTGAATCGAGCGATGGCTGTAAACGAAAGCGGCTGTCCCAAAAGGAAAACGTGTGTATTAAGAGATGGAGAGGCCATGGGTAGCAGCCAAGTACAAAAGGCAAGCACATTGACAAATGTACGTCACCTGCTGCTAAGCTGACCCGCTAGTAACCATGAGTAACCTCAGTAATAAAAAGGGGCCGCGGGGCTGTGAACTGCCAGCTGTAAAAGCAGCTGTAAAAGGCCATTCCAAAATGGCCCAGAAAGCTCCAAAGATTTTCAGCAAGGTCCCAAAATGAAGCGGGAATGTAAACCACGCAGCTGGAGTAGGAAGAAGCTGTTCAAAGAGGGGAGCAATGGTTGTGCAAGGCAGCCCAAAGCTTCGTCTCCAAGTTAACTATCAAAAGGAGTTGACAAACAAGGGAGAAGAACTATGAACGAAGGCGCGCGGAGCGCATGAGATGAAAGGGAGGCCATTTAAGCCAATACACTGTTCAGGCAGAATCTGTGCAGGATAAACAACGCTACATAGAACGGAGCCCTATGCTAAGGGGCTTGAGGTATCAGGGTGACATTAGTAACCACGGGTGAGCATGTGCATATCCGGCAAGCTAATTTGGGGAGCCGGAGCGCCGCCACGGAAGCTGGTGGAAGAGAGAACAATTGGAGACGGGAAGCGCAAACCCACAAGGTTGTACTTTCTTGGTCAGACTGGCCAATCAGACCCGGCCGGGCAGAGGACTGGAAGATTTCCCGGCAGAATGGTCCGCGACCCGCACGAGCGGGCAGGCCGGCGAGCGGGAGCGCCCCCGCCGCCGGAGAGCCGGCCGCAGACGGCAACGCGACGTGCGGCTCGCGAGGCGTCCCTCGTTGGCGTTCAACGTCACGTCCGACGCCACTGGCCGCCGGACAGATGGGCCCCGGCGGCGACGGGGCAGCACTGGCCGCCCACGTGCGCCGGGCCCGTACAGCCAATGGGCGGCCGGGCCGGGATGCGGGCGGGGGGGCGGCCCCCTCCCTCACGCGTGATGGCCTTTGGCCCACGGAACTGATTTTCAGCCACCCAGGACCCCCCCGGCAGATCATCCCGTTACCAGCACCCGGTGGGAAGTCGAGCCGTGCCCGAGGCTCCGGGACGCTCGCGAGTGCGTGGTGGGGGGGGGCGTGGTGGTTCTCTGGGAGTTCGGGAGCGGGGCTGGGTGACCGTCGCATTCGACCACGCTTTCGATCACACGGGCGGGGGGGCCAGTAGCCCAAGAGGGGGGCCTCCTCCCGGCGCGACGAGTCCAAGCTCGGACCGATCGTCGCTCCCCCCCCCCCGCCGCCTCTGCCACTACTTCTCTTANAGCCACCGAGCACCCAACGCCCCGTGTGTGTCGATAGCCAGCGGGAAGAACTCGTCGGCCGGCGGATGGTCAGCGTGACGAATAGCCTGATTGAGAGCCTGCAACTTAGCGACATGCAACGACGGCCTGCGGACCCTTGTTGGAAAAGAGATGACGAAGTAAGAACGGCAGTGCCAGAACGAGGTTGAAGGATTAGAAAGCCAATTGGTGCCAAAGGCACCGTGCACGTCGACGGCCAGTGGGACACAGCACCGGCTGTGAGAGGCCAGCCCAAAGGAATGGACAAGGCTATATATCTGCTTTGCTTATATATTTGAAAGGGCTCGCCCATTGAGGATAGGGGCTGGACAAGCCAGCCCAAAAAAGAATGAACAAAGAACGATAAGGGGGCCAGAGGAAGCCAGCCAGGAGCATACAGCCGGTTTTCATTGAAATATATTCGCGAGAATTGGAGGACCCGCGGCTCGCCAGGCCATCCGAAGTTGCCGCCGGAGACTGCGGCGGCGGCCGCGGCGGTGGCCACGGCGGCGGCGGCGGCGGCGGCAGCGACGGCGGCGGCAATGGGCATCAGCAGCACCAGTCGTCGCACCCGCGCCTCGGCTGGCGGCTCGAGGCCGCGTGCACAGTGGGCAGCCCCGGGTGCGCCTTCCTGCGGCCGGCCAAGCCGCAGGACTACCGTACGCCCATGGCGCACCCGTCCATGGAGGTCTGCATGGTCGCACGCTACAATGCCATGCCCATCATCCTCACCGAGACCGTCCGGCTCACCGCCCGGCGCCGCAACGTGCGCCACGCTGCGCTGGACGCCATCGCCGAGGAGGACGATGATGGCGGGCGGCTTCGCGACAGCGCCTCCATGTGCTCCACAGATGACGAGGACGCTGAGAGAGTATGTTACCTCCCTTTCCTTCTTTCCCCTTCGATCCTCCCAGTTTCTTACTTTCGCGACCTTCAAGGCCTCCTTGTTAATGTTCAGAATCATGCTGCAGCAATCGTCAAAATGCCATGTGCTGGTCAGAAGTACACTCGAATCAATTTGTGTGCGCAGTGGTAGTCAGTGTGCTAGTCGCCATTGGGTGTTCTATGGTCTTTGGAACCTTGATTGGGCGCCTCTCTTTGTATCGTAAGTAGTATGCAGAGTCACCTGACAAGGGTTAGTATATCTATATCGCTTTGCAGGGTCATGCGCTGTCATACGCCGGCAAGCAGCCAGTGGCTTTCGGCGGCTTCTACGACCTCCACCCGCTCGAGGGCGGACTGGGCTACACCGAGGGCGAGGACGGCGAACTGTCATGGTTCAATGCCGGCGTGCGCGTGGGCGTTGGCCTTGGGCTCGGCACGTGCCTTGGTTTGGGCATTGGTGTCGGCCTCATGATCCGTACTTACCAGACTACTGCTCGCTCACTGCGCCGCGGCCTCTTCTGATGATGGCACGGAGGCGATTGGCGATTGGAGACTCGCTCATGTCAAGCTATGGGCCTCCACTAGCGCCCGGGATGTCGAAGACGCCCCCAGTGGTGCTCATGCCCGCCATTCGTACCTGTCAGCCCCAGTCAATGTTGGACAACCCAACATCACTGTGTCCACGCTTGACGCTGGCGTAGGAAGTCATTGAAGCCCACAGAGCAATACCATGTCTGCCAGTTCCGCTCCACGTCAAAGCCTAGCAGGAACCAAAGACACCAGCGGGGGGCAGAAATGTCAAAGATACCTTATCAGCGGGCTGTGGGCAGCCTAGTTTACTTCAGTAACTCGGACATGACCTGATTTTGCTGCGGCAGTTGGAGAAGTAAGTCAGATCATGCAACATCCTGGGATGGCCCAACAATGTTCGATCATTTTCAGTATCTTGCGGGGACTACAAGTACATGGCTCGTGTTCGGGGGAGAGACTGGACTTCTGCATCGCTCATCTAACAAGTGAAGAGCGCCTACGACGCACTTCCAAGATATGAGTGCATATGCATTCACAGAGTGTCGTGTACTATCTAAAGTCAAATCGTAAAGGCCACGTCATACAGATGAGCATTGCTTGCAAAGCTTTGCTGAGAGTCTGACTAGCACATTGAGCAACTTTTCTCTGTCTGAGCTGCCCGCCAAGTCGAAGCAGGTGGTGCTGCCATGCATTGCCCGTCCGTCAATTCAGTTGATGGCGTTCTGGCGCAGATGGTGCAGTGAGCAGAATACAACCAACTACTGTGGGGAGGCAGCCTCGTGGAACTCCATAGATTTCTTGCTCTGCCTGCTCCCTGTATTCCTGCTCCTGTCTTTCATATTCAGCAGTCTGTACCTGTCGTTCACGTCCTACAGCCATCACTTCTTGTCATCTCCACTCAGAGTCCTCCATTGCACGTTTACTTTTATCAGGAGGACCAGCAGACCGTCCTCGTCTTGGCAGTGCAGACGCAGATCCACTAATGGTCACACAGGATCCAGTCTGATTGTACACAGTCCAGAGTAGCACAAAGCTTTGCCTGGTCACACATAGAGCCGGTGAGCACTCAGCTCCGCCTGGCCGCACACAGAGCTGGCAAGCACACAGCGCTGCCTAGCCGCACACAACGCCACCTAGCCGCACACAGAGCCGGCGCGCACACAGCGCCGCCTAGCCGCAGACAGAGCCAGCGAGATCGCTCGAGCCAAATAGTCAATCTGCCGGGGCCTCCCTTATCTAGGGAGACTCATCGGCCCAGAAGGACGGGCGGGATGGGTGACCATCCCAGGCCGTTGATTCAACATGTTACTGCATTCAACAGGACTGCGCGCGAGCATATGTTGCAAAGCGCTCCATATCCTTCTGAATGATTCTCTCCACCAGCGGCCGCAGGCTCTGCGGTGACCAAGTATTACAGCAAACAGCGCTTGCTTAACATGACCGGAGCTGCTGATGGCTGGCGAGTTTTCTCAAAAACATTCGCTTGGCTGGCATGTTGGCTGGGTTAGATTGCAGTGTGCCACTTACTGAGACCAGTGGCGCGAGGAAGTGCGGTACCTCATACGAGATTGTCAGCTGCAGGCGCTGCTGCCAAGGGTCAGGGGCGCGGTGGGCTGCCCTGCACTTGCAAAGCCTCTTATTTTATGTAACGAGGGGTTGTGGTAATGCTCGCAAATAGCGAGGAGAGCTCGGTGAGCGCAAATGTGTGCGCCAGGGCGCTATGCAGGCAGCGCAGGCACAGGCGGGGCTGACGACTAGTAGAAGACTCCACCAATGCAGGGCCTCACCTCCACCTCGCACGCTGACGGCCCCCGTGGGTAGAAGCGCACGGCGCCCCTGCTCCCGCACATAACGAGCCACCATGTTGAGGGCCGCAGCCATTGATTGCACTAGCAGCAAGTGACGGTGAAGAAGACAAGTGCATATGGAGCTGTGATGGAGACAAGGGCAGACGAGTGCATATGAAGCCAAGCTTTGCAGCTCAGCAGCTGCTGCAGCGGTGGCTCGCCCGATGCCTTAGCAGCTGCGGCACCTGTTTGGTAGGCCGTCCACAGACCGCCAGTGGATCTTCTGGTGATGGATTGGCTGCCGGCGAACCAAATTTGGGCGCCGCCAAGAAAGAGCAGCGCGAGGAGCGCGCATCAGAGCGCTGCACGGCAGGTCACGGAGCAGGAGCCAGCAGCGGCACAGAGGCTGCGGCGACGGTGGCGGCACCTGCAGGTTGCGTGCGAGCCAGGAGAAGCGGAGCGACTGGCCGAAAGCCGCGTACTCGAGCGTCCAGCGGGACAGCTCCGGCTGGTCCGGCTGCACCTGGGCAAAGCGGAAGCAAGGCAGCCCACAGCGGGAGCCCGCGATGAGACAGCCGCCGCTGCTGCGGCAGGGTGGCCATGGCTGGCGGGCAACGCCGCACGCGATGCTGCGGACCTGCACGGACGAGATCCAGGGCATGAAGGCCGGCATGCGCTCGCGGTCGCTCCAGATGCTCCACGCGGCGGCCAGCGGCACGTCCACCTGCACCGGCGCTCTGGCGGCGACGGCGGCGGCGGCGGCGGCGGCGTCGGCGGTGGCGCCTTACCTGGGGTAGGGGAACATGTCGAGGACGTAGTACTTGGGGCGGGCGTCGCCGGCGGCGGCGTCGGGCGTGCGGAACGTCTGCCGCTCCTCCCACGCTGCCTGCCACTTGGCC